>LPNX010182045.1:252027-379745 GCA_001517045.1 Pseudotsuga menziesii | reverse complement strand
ATTGTGTGCTGGTGAGATTATGAATCCAAAATAGTTACTCAATAACAATAATAATGTAGGAAAAACTTTAAAAAATTTAACCATGCGAATTTTTTGCTGAAATAACTAATGCTAAAAAAAATTTTAAACGAATCTGTGAACAAGGGACAGAAATGGCTGTAGGGCTGCAAGTGGAACAGGTGGCTGTGCAAGTGCAGGAAAAAATGGAGGCGAAGTGGCTGGGTTTCGGCGCGGAAACAAAGGCAAAAAACAGTTCGCGGACCGCGGGTGTGGGGCGTACTCGCGCGGTCGGACCGCGGGTTTGAAGGCAACAGTCGCGCGCAGATCGCGGGTTTAAAGGAAACAGGCGCGGTCTAGGTCGCGGGTTTTTTTGCTACAGTTGTGGTCGGACCGCGGGTTTGGAGTGAACAGGCGCGGTCTAGGTCGCGGGTTTCTGGTTGATAGATGCGGTCGGATCGCGGCTGTGGGCTGAAAAAGCGCGGTCCAGGACGCAGGAAAAAAGCCGACAGCTGCGGGCTGGTCGCGGGTTAGGCCCGGAAATGCGCGGTCGGGCCGCGACTGCAGAAGAAAAAAGTGCGGTTTCCGGCGGCCGAAAACGACAGCCGAAAGTACAGTACGGAAAAATAAACTAAAAAAGACAGCGGAGTCGCCAAAACTGTTGCTAGGGTTTTCACCCTAGCTTGTGCGAATGAGCACCTACTAAGGAATATAGATTCCTTAGTAGCAGTTCAATGATATATGAATTAAATAACGATAAACTGAAACGAAAACTAATTTTAAATACGTTCTTGAAGCTAGAACAGTAAAAAGCAAATAACATGAAACAATACGGTGAAAAGTGAATAACATGAAGCAAAAACAGTAAATAATAAATAATGATTTGTATTGATGTTACCTCCGGTGTGGAGGTTGGTGAAGTCCGTTGCACTGGTCCGATGTCGGTGGCTTCGAGCTCCAAGCTGCCTCTTCCCTTTCTCCGATGGTAGAAAATGGGCCAAAAAGAGTTCTCAATGGTGAAAATAGCTTAATGGTAAGCTAGGGTTTCAAGGATAATTTCGGCAGAGGGAGGATGCTTATGATAATGGATGTGGAATAATGGGTCTCCATCACTTATTTATAAAACCATGTGGTTTAGGTCAGCTTTTTAGGGTTTTAGCTGTTTAGGGTTTCCTCTTTTCATTTTCCTCATTATTTTATATTTTTATTCCTTTTTGGATATTTTTGGAGGAAAAAAGGATTTTATAGCCTTTTGGAGGCATTTTAAGCTTTTTGGTGACCTTTTAGATGGTTTTATGGGTTTTTGATGGAGATATGGTAGGAAAGTGGACAAATGAGCCATGTAATGGGGTAGATGAGGTAGTTAACCATTTTTGGGTGTTAACAGATGGTATTTTTCTTTATGCTAGTTGAACATTAACAGCTGAACCTTATGTTAAAATTGCAATTTTAATTAAAACCCGCCAACTATGTCAACGCAACTAAATGAGATGGGGGCATGATTTTTCCTAAGGATGAGGGAGTGGGGGATTGGAAGAGTGGGGAAATTTGAATTGGACAGAGCACCAATTCTAGGAAAACGTTTTTGAATTTCTTGGACAAGAAAACACCAAAAAAAACCACCTTTCCCTCATGTCGCAACGTTTCAGCTTCCCTCGCGAATTGGAATGAACAAAACGCTTTTGGGAAACTGGAATTGGGGGGAATTCACGTAGCAGCCAGCAAGCAAAAACTACTTCGAGACTGAACCATCACGATTTTTCTCCTATCCGGAGATCTGTTCCCTTTCACGTTTTGGTTTTTCCTATGTGGATTTGTTCTGTTCACGTTTTCTCCAGTTTGTTAGTTGTTTCCTGAACAGGAATGCCCTGAATCCAATTTTGTGCCTTTGATTGAAGGATTGGCAACATTTTCGTTTTGGCATTTGTGCAGCAATCGGTCTGGCACCAGCAATGTTTAGAAATTTGTAAATTTATGTGTGTGTATGTAATCCCTAGCATCTGCTACGTTTTGATAAATCCCATGACAGAGATCCATATGTGTGCATCCATGTTGGGAATTTGAATTGATTGAAGGAATGGAAATAGAGTCTTGACTTGCTTGATAAACATGGTTTGTGAAAGAACCTCACAGACCAATCTAGAAGGTTGTTTTTCTTCCTTGCATGCCCTGAATAGCACTGGAAGGGATGGCATGGCCTGAGGGACTATGTAGTAGAGAAGGGAATGCTTCCTTGTGTTGGGTGTGTAATTGTTTAGAAATTAGGCTAGATTCGTCGTGGGTGTTCATAGCTCTGGGGTTGAGCTCACTAGCTTAGCAATCAGTCTTTCCACCTGCTTGGCTACCTGATAAACCCAACTGGAAGGATGGATCGGCTGGTAGCCTAATAAACCCATATGTTGGATTGGTTGTGTCTCATGTGAATTTGGCTAAGTGTAAACCACTGCCTGTGTAAGTCTGATAAACCCAACTGTGTTGGATTTACTGAGTTTTATTGTATCATTGGCTGTGGTGAATCCTGTTAGTGTTCCTTATTCCTTGGGAAATATCATGCCCAGCTCGGGGGTGGCAGTGTTGCTGACAGATTAAGAGCACACTGGCCTATGGTTGGGTGGAACGTTGCAGCGACATAGTTGGTTGCGGGACAAGGTCTATTCAAGATAAGTGTTCTTGTCTATGTTATTCTCTGCAGTTGTATTCTTGTATGGTAAATTGCTTGATGGAATGTGATGAACATGTTGCTGTGTTAAATTGATGCATTGTTCCTTCAATAACTGCAATTATAGGCATCTATGTATGTTTTCATCAATGCATTTAGAGCTAAGTTGCAGGGTAGATTGGCCATATCGGTACTGGCCTAAATGATCAAACTAATCCAAGACTTCAGTGAAAAAGGGTTGGGTTTCCTGCTAGAAATATCCATTTATGCAGTCTGTGAGATGCGGAATGGCGGTTCATAGATCGTAGTTTCCACAGATTTTCCCTTCCGCAACTTCCTTTCCACAACTTGCGGGATGCAGGATGTGGGATGTGGAATGACGATTCACAGACTGCGAGTTCCGCAATTCTTCCTTTCCACAACTTGCGGGATACAGGATTGCGGTGTCGCAATTTCCACATTTCCAAGCCCCGCAAGTTCAGGTTTCCACACTGTCGATCTTCACTGGATGATTGTCCGTCGTTGATCTGTTTCCAATACGGGATGCGGGATGTGGGTTGCAGGAAGTGAGATTGAAATTTTCGTAACTTATGATCCCGCAACTCGGGATTTCTGCACTGTCGATTTTTGCGGGTGGATTTTGAACCGTCGATTTGGTTCCAATCTATGGGACCGTTTGGGATCGTTGATTTCTGTCGTGTTTTCTTTCCGCCGTCCGATCTCCTCTGAGATCTTTCCTTGCAGATCATTGAGTTTATCAGTGGAAGATGGGAGGGAGCATGACAATTTTGGAAATGTCAAGAAGTGGTTCGCGACCATGCCCTATGTTTCGATGAACAGTGGAAGTTCTCGATGAAAATTTTTAATTTCGCATGATAATGGGGTATGGGTACATCACAGTTATGGTAGAGATGGAAGGCATCTGGAAAGTTTCTGTGTATACGAGATATGGATGAATGTTGTATTGGCTAAAATAGTTGCATGATTATATCTTTATGCATAAGAATTTTCTATTATACATATGCCTTGTGAAATGTTTCTAACCATATAACTGATGCATTTGACTTGTAGGGAATATCATGTACAATCCCCTACAAGAAATGAAGGATGAGACTTGTTCCGAAGAACAAGTGACGATGGTTCAAGATTCACTCCAATAAGTATATATAAAGATAAACCAAGAAGCTTCCATAGTGAAAGAAAAATCTTCATAAGAATATGAAGAGAACGATAGATGAAGAATATTCCAAGGAAAGCAAGATGCCTCAGACACACTCTAGTTATGTGACACTATTGAGCGACATCATTGATGCAGAGCTTCCAGCTATGAAGAAGTAGCCAAAAAGAAAGGGAAGGAAAGTACCAGTTCAAGAAGAATGATTTCTAGGATGCGGTATCGAGACCTGAAGGGAAGTCCGTAGTGTCTTCCAAATGGATCTACAAGATCCAACTAGCTGTAGAATGAAACATATAGGGATCCAACGCAAGATTCGTAGCACGAGGCTTCTCATAGAACGAAGGCATAGACTATGAAGAGACATTTGTAGCCACTGGAAGTTAAGACACATGACAGGTAGACTCATGTGTGCAAATCAAAGAAGGCCTTGTACTAGCTCAGAAGGCACCCATGGGATAACACATACATGAGGAGCTTGAAGATCACCTAGAGTGATGAAGATCTTAACATTTTCTACAAGGTTGAATATGAAAGCCTATAGAGGATGAAAATATCACAGATGGGTGCAAGAAGAACTTTTGAAAAGGTTCAAGATAGAGGATCTTGGTATCTAGTGATACTAGATGGATACATAGAATATTAGTAGCAGAGGAAGCTACTTGTCACTCCATTACATAATGTTTCAATACATAGAGTATGAAAAAAAAGGGAGAATGATGCTCTGCTTCAAAGGGAGTGATTGCAAAAGATTCTGAGGTTCGACATGGTACGACGGGATGGACAGATTATGGATGGCTCTAGGCTTTACCAAGAGTAAAGCGGATTCTAACCGTTGCTTCAAGGTTGAAGGCGAAACACCAGTGATGCTCCTATTATATGTCGATGACCTGTTCCTGACAGGAAACGAGGAACTCATTAGAGATGCAAGAAGGATACTTGTTGTCGAGTTCAAGATAAAGGACTTGGGTATGATGCACTACTTTCTAGGCATGGAGGTGTGGCAGAGTGCGGATGGAATATCCCTTGGACAAGGGAAGTATGCAGTGGAGATCCTGAAGAGGTTCGGGATGATGGACTATAATACCATGGCCACACCTATGGCATCGAACCTAAAGCTATTGAGTGATGCTTCATCAGAGTCGGTGGATGCCACGATGTATCATTATATGATTAGGTCCTTGATGTACTTGACAAATACAAGACCAGATATTTGCTTTGTTGTGAGAACATTGAACCAGTTCCTGACGGATTCGATACATGTTAACCTAGTGGTTGCAAAGCATGTAGTGAGGGACCTGAAGGGTATATTTGAGTAGGGGCTCAAGTATTATACGAATCAGAATACTAACCTGCATGGTTATGTTGATTCGTATTGGTAGCACCATTGAGAGGAAGAGTACCTTGGGTTACTTATTTAGTTTGATATCCAGTATGGGCTACTGGTTTGGCAGGATGGAGTCTTGCATGGTGTTGAGTACATCCGAGGCAAAATATGTTGCCACTTGCATGGCTATTTGTGAGAGAGGAGCAGTGAAGCTCCAATATGTTCTTCAGATCGAGGTTCCTTCCATGGGGAAGTGATGAGTTCGAGAGCCTTTTTGACATGGTGGCAGGTTGGGCCTCCCATGGTCATATGTAAGTGGAGGGCCTTTCTGACATGGTTGCAGGCTGGGCCTCCCATGGTCAAATGTAAGTGCAGATCCTTTCTAACATGGTGGCATTTAGGGCCTCCCATGGTCAGATGTAAGTGCAGATCCTTTCTAACATGGTGGCAGGTTGGGCCTCCCATGGTCAGATATAAGTGCTGAGCCTTTTTGACATGGTGCCAGGCTGGGCCTCCCATGGTCATATGTAAGTGTAGAGCCTTTCCCCAGATGGTATATGGTGTGTCCCACCATGCCGGTGGATATAAGTGTAGAGCCTTTCCCCGGATGGTAGTAGGTGTTTCCTACCATGTCGGCAGATGTAAGTGCATAGCCTTTCTGACATGGTGGAAGGCTAGGCCTCCCATGGTCAGATGTAAGTGTTGGGCCTTTCTGAAATGGTGGAAAGTTGGTCCTCCCATGGTCAGATGTAAGTGTTGGGAATTTCTGACAAGGTGGCAAGCTTGGCCTCCCATGGTCAGATGTAAGTGCTAGGCCTTTCTGACTTAGTGGTAGGTTGGGCCTCCCATGGTCAGATGTAAGCGTTGGGCCTTTCTGACATGGTGGGAGGCTGGGCCTCCCATGGTCGGATATAAGTGTTGAGACCTACATCTAGCATGAAAAAGGGTTGTCTCTGTAGAGGAAGTCCTTGCAGAGGAAAGGCCTACACCCAGCATGAAAAAGGACTAGCTCTGTTGATGAAGACCTACATGGAAGCTAGGCCTACATCCAGCATGAAAAAGGGCTGGCTCTGTAGAACTTCCTATGACGAGTAGAATTGAGAGATAGCACCATTTGCTCGAGATAGCGGGAGCAGTGATGATGATGATCCAGCTTTGATGATGATCCAACTTTGATGATGATCCATATCTGATGATGATCCAGTGATGAAGACGTGTGTTGATGAACTGTGTCAAGAGAATACCTTCCTAGTTAAAAGGGGGTGTTGATGTCTTTGTAACTTCGTAATGTGTTCACTTGTATATTTTATATTGTATTTCATTGTTAAGAGTCATTAATATAATAAATTCATGTAAAGTCATTGAGGTTAACAATTCGTTGTAAGTCGAGGCAATAGTCCCCACAGTTGAGGGGTATTAGGGTTATTAGACTCTCCTAGTGAGGTCGGCCCTATAGAGTAATTGTCAAGTGGAAAACTAGTATAAATAGAGAGTGAGACTCTCTATTTGATACACACACTCACTCAACTGAAGCACATGAGTGAGAGAGGAGGAGCTCACACAAGTGAGAGAGAGAATAGCTGTCAGAGATCATCTTTGTGTTTTTGGATTTTAATTTTTCTGTTAGTGCTCATTCTATCTCTAGGAAAGTTGCGGGGTTTTCTCCTTTATGGTTTCCTCGAGGAAAACTCTTTGTGTCTCTTGTCTCTTGTGATTATTGTTGCGCATGTTATTCTCTTAGATAAGATCCTAGATCATATTGGTTAAATGATAAAAAAAATCTAACAGCTATCACTCTTCCAACATCATGTAGAGGCAACGTTCGAGAATACTTTGGGAGGTGGCCTCCAGATCCTTTATAATTGCAACATAAACTTTTTTGCGTGGAGCTCTGGTACTTAAAACTTGATTCCTTACCAGTGTAGTAAAGAAGGCAGTGTTGCATTCCTCAATAGAACTAAGAAAATTTCTTTCTGGGTCTAGGATGTACAAAGAGGTACCTCTTCCAGGATCTTCATCTACTCCTTGGTGATCCTCCTGGTAGAAAAATCTTTCCATATAATCAGGGACATGACCATAAGGAACACTGCAGCATCCAGATAAATATGTCATTTTTTCATCTTGGGAAAATTGTTCAAGAAGAAACCCCTCCAGCCCATAATCAGGTTGGTTTCCAAAGGAACCATACATAGAGTACTCCAGGAAGTTCTCAAATGATGCATCGAGATTTTGTCTCCAATCCTCAGGAGCCAAAACTTCATCTTTCGGATATGGTTCAGCAAATATACAGTCATCTCCCTCAACAGGGTCAAGTAAGCAAAACACTTCACCTATATATGAGGTCCTTAGGTTCAAAACATATGGAGAAGCATTGACTTTAGAAACCCCATCTATTTCCCTGCCAGGTCTTGGATTTGCAATATCTTCAGTTGTTTCCTTAGGCATGCCATTCCAGTAGTCATCTTCATATTCATCATATGCAGGCACTCCAAAATCTCTTTTGAGGCCACCATGGATACAACTTGCAACAAACTGGTCACAATCTCGAGGGAACAAACTAATAAAACTACCCACCTTTCCACCCTCATGTTGATCTTCTTTCTGTATACTGGAGAAAGGTGCAAGTTTCCAAGGAAATTCCTCTTTCATCTCGGGGAACTCTACTAGGTTTAACTCTTTGTCACTTTCATTATTGTTGTCATGGTCTAGGAGTCTTCCCGACAATCTAAAATTTTCTTCGACCTCCAACGCATCAGCAAACATTCTCTATAATGAGACCGATTTTCTTTCTAACAGAAATAAAGACAAATCAGGATGAAAAACAGACGCATAATGCAGCTTCACAACACCTTCTAATGGTTGGATCTCCTTGGACATGCTGTAATAGAAACTCGCAAACCTCCTATTGAAACTTAACGTAGTTTCACCTTCCCGTTTCCTCATAGAATAAAACTTTGAGAGTATTTGGTCCAATGATCTCCTTTTCCCCCAGAAGTCTAAAAATGTATGAGAGAACTCCTTCCACGTACTGATGGATTCCATCTGCATATGTCTAAACCATTTTTTGACATTGCCTTACAAAGATTGGGAAAAGGCCCTCATATGAACATCCTCATGTTCTATCTCAAAAAGGTCGAGAAAATATTCAAAAGCTTGTACATGTTTCTTAGCTATAAGGTCTTCAGATTCTCCATCAAACTTAGGAAGGTATTTATAGTGTTTTGTAGGGAAATCATGAAGGATCCAAGGCAAGTGAAGAGGCATATATCGGATTTAGGTATTGGGTGCAACAGGGTCTTGTGGGAAAAGCATGCTCTCGGAAACTACATCGTCAGGTCCACTAGGATGCCTCTTAATGTCAAGGGTCTTGGGCAGAGGGTCTTGATTAAAATCAAATGTACAGGATGGGGAGATACTCTCCGTCTGCAGGGAAGGATATACAGGAGTGAACTCATATTTTTGCTTGGGGTAAAATAAGCCATGATAGATTATTCTAACAAACTTAGGAAAAGAGAAATAAATATTTACAAGGACAGCCAAGATATTCTGGATAAAGTTGAATATTAAGTATCTTGTCTTCTCCTCAAGCCTACCCATTCCTTTACCGTGAATCCACTCACACTACGGAGCCTACTGACGCCCTCTAGAGACTTGACTTTTGGGATCATGGCATTAGTGGAACTATCACAATATTGGAGACACAAGTTTTCAAAAATCACCGAGTGAAATATTTATCGTCTTCTGGATGTCTGGTTGTCGTTCACCATCAACAGTCTAATCTATAGCACTATCGTCCATAGTTTTGCGAGGATTTGAGCATTCCTCCTCATGTCAATCTTTTCAACCGTCGATCTCCCTAGTGGAGTCATCTTCTAGAAACTTTAACGTGGAGTCTCCAAGGCAAATGATGCAACCCTTTTTCACATGCAGGAGTTCATGTTTTCCCATAGAAACCCTTTCTCCTTTGAATCTGTGTCATTCTTCCCAGGGATGATCTTCAATTTTGTCCTCGGCAAAGGCACCAGTTTTTTAGCAACCATAATCGCTCCCAAGGTTGCGGGAAAGCGGACCCCGAGTTAATAGCAGAACCGCTTTAGGAAAGGGAGTTGGCTTCCCCGTCTCCAGAGAGGGATCTCTCACAAATGTATAACAAGTCCAGACATATTGTCATAGGATGATTTTCGTAGGTTGCCATTGGAAACAAGGTATGATGTATTGGGCGATGGAGTCACAGATACTAAGAAACATGGAGCAGTCTATATAGAGAATGTCCGCAAGAGCAAGATAACACTTCGGTAATGGTCAATATGTTCAGGTCTGGTGGAAAATGAAGAACGATGACAGTCCATAGATGTAGAGAACCGCATGGATGAATTCTACACCAACTTTGGAAGAAACATTTGGTAGATGTCTAAAACAATGGCCAGAGCATAGTAATATGAATTCTAAACCATTATACTCTACATCAAAGACATGAATAAAACATAATACAAATAAATAATAGGAAGTACATGCACGCAAGAAAAGGAGAGTACAAACTGCAACTAAGAAACACAGGAATTCTTACATCCAAAGGCCGGCATCTGGCTCTGTTTCTTGTATTAAAAAATGGGTCAAATTACATATGAACCAAAATATCTCAAGTTCTGACCAAAACCAACCCTTTCTCCCTCGTCGGGGAGTATCTTTCCAGTGCTCCAGACCCCCAAGACTAACCTCAAAATAGGGCAAGAAGTCAGTTACAATCATGATCAAAACGTTAACAAATTAGAATGTTGAATATCCACCATGGTTTACATATACAAAACAAAACATTATGGAGAAAACACACATGCTGGTCTTAACGACAGCACAACGTCCCTAGCCTCGAGCTCGCTAGTCTTGAAAACAACTACTCAAGACATCCCTTGGTGGCTCGTCGTCGACTTGGCTCGAACCACTTATCTTTTTGTCTGGTCTACAACATGTCCTTTTTCTTTCGGGGCTATTTGTGTTCATTATGTGTTCAAAGGCACCTTTTTGCATGGGCTTAGAGCTAGCAAGAAGGTTTGTGTTCCTTCTATGTCCAGCATTCCTCCTCGCTGCCCCCTCTCCTGGTAACACTGTTATTCAAAGGGACTTGAAGAAGGGTCGCACTGCTTCTGACAATGGCAGGTCCTTGAGGAGGTTTTTCATTCTTGTGCTTCCCTCCACCTAAGGGGAGGATCCTTTTGCAGGTTGAACGGTGCAGCACACTCCGACCTTCATCACCACCCCAGATAAATTTGGCAAGTGCAAATCACAAAGGCAATGATGAAGACTTTGGACTTCCTCTCCTCTTGTACGAGCATTCGCTCCAATGGGTCGTCGCTAGCAATGGTCACCACGTGCTGGTATTATGGAGACAATGACTTTGTCTGGAGGTGTGGGAGGGACGCCCATTGGACAAGAAATTCCAGGCACTACCTCCATGGGGTGTGGCCTTCTATTAAGACAGTAATGCCCTCACCAGCCTCAGGAGGTCCATCTAATGCGATGAACATCCTTGCCATAACATCGTCAGTGCCAAAAGGATTCTCTAATACAATGAATAGCCCTACCCCGATGGCTAGAGCCTTTTCGGGACAAAAACTAGGAAAATGCAGGAATGCGGAGCTATGTTCACCAACCAATAGCACACCCTAACATGCAAGCTTTTCAAACTAGACGACCATCACAGACCTTCGCTAGAACTCTCAAAATCCTCAGCAGACTAACATTCAACCACCTTAGCTTTTATTCCACATTCACCTAGTCTTTGTCTCTTGATGGCTCTGAGAAATGGTGCTTATAAAGGGCTGGAAGGCTGGATCCAACAATGGTCGTGTCAGCACCCTTGCACACTTCGACGTCAAGTAGCATGATGACACACGCATGGGCACATGGGTTTGGGATCCGTTCTTCCTATTGAGAATTCGGTCATGCCGTCCTTTCTACCACGATGCTATACTGATGGCCACGGAAAAGATCTCTGGCACTGGTTCACAACATCTCCCATTTCTGATGACAGCATCAGAATATTTCTCGTCTACTACGTCTTCCCGCTTCGTGGAAGCCATACCCACCTTTTGTATTTTAATTATTAGGATATCTTCTTGATTTTCATGCACTCAAAGCAGCGAAATTTTGGGTTCAGGAGGGCAGTCTCTGCCGTGGAGCCGATTCTTACTCACAGACATGCTACAATGGTGTCGAGGTGTTCGATTACCTACCACTTCAGCCTCTTGCGCACTTGTCTCGGAATATCCCAACGGTAAGATATTTTTGAAATGAGTTGATCGTACACAAGGCAACTTTCATCGAGCGGAAACATTTCCAACCTTTCGGTCTGAACGCCTTCGATCTTTATTGTCCACGTGTAAAGGGAGGCCAAATTTTGCGAGTCCCCGAGGCAATTTGTTCCATGCTTGTTCAATCAGCAGAGAAATCGCCCGCTGTAGATCTTTCCTCATTCGATCCACACCATTGAAATTTACTTCTATTTAACCCATTTCACAGATCTAGGAGCAGGAATCTCCATGGGTGCTTTGATCTGGCGGAATTAATCTCATCCGTTTATCTATCCTTTGTCGATCCTGGCCCTTGAAAGATGTCGTTGTTTTAGCTTATTCCATGAAAACAAAAAGGTGATTTGGGTTGCGCTTGTAGCATTTGTGAAACCCATTATATTCGTCGAGCTGGCTTGCCTCGAGATCGCCATCGTAGAAGCGTTGTCTCTTTTAGCATAGTTTTGGTCAATCCACAGATAGTATTTTTCGTGCATTTTCAGGGCATGATCCATTTCGTTTTACCTTCCTCGTTGTCTTACGTGGAGCATAAAACAGTGCAAACAAAAATAACATGCATGGATTTGCTCAAAGAATTATCACCAAAAAGTAGAGTAAAACATGAGATTGCCTTGACTCTATGTGTGATTTTATTGAATTAGGAAGTGCATAAGATGATTTTGATTGGAGCATGTCTTATTAGCAAGTTGTTTTATAAGGGTTTGATTGGGGAGAGTATGAACTTGTGCCTTATTATAATAATGATCTATAAAACAAGGATGGATTGTGTATGATGTGTACAAATCCCCTAGTGTTGAATAAGGTCATAATTATATATGAATTAAGCTTCAAAAGGATGAACATTTTGATGGATACTTTGATTGGTGTTAGTTATTTTTCAAGCATGGACCTAACGAGGGGATTCACTCAATTTAGATCAAAGAAAGAGGCAAGCAGAATACTAGATTTAATACCAACAATGGACTATACAAGTGGTTGGTTGTGCCATTTGGGTTGGCCAATGCACCAAATACCCTTGGGAGGTTCATGACAAAGACACTAAGGCTCTATAATGGTAATTTTGTGGTTTAGGAATTATTTTCCCAAAGTAACTACATGTAAAGATAATATTGTATTGACATTTTATATTGCCCAATAGTGATCCTTCTTCATGACATATAAGATTTGTTGAAATATTACACATTGGTGTTAAGGAATACATATTAATCTAATATTTGGTATTTTGCCATGGAATAGTGACACGTGGTTAGTTGAGTTGGTCAAAACAAGGCTCATTGTTCAATAAGTTGTCTATAATTACCTTTTTATGTAGAGTAGGAAGACACATTTTTCTAATCTTAATGCCCTCATTCCTATTAAGTAGTTGATATGTGTTTCAATCTCTGTTGTCTTTATTATGCGCCTTTTAGAGCAATGTTCAAATGTAGTGAGGATATTGGTATTCTTAATGCAAATGCGATGCTTGGTCTTATGAGAATGAAACATCAATATAATCTCTTTACTAGTTAATATATAAAATTCACCCCAATCTCTTTACATGTAGTTTCCCAACAAGAGGAATGAAAAAATGAACAGTCTCTTTACATGTAGTTGATTTATAAAATTCACCCATCTCATCATGAAATCCACACAAACAAACAAAAAAAATTATGTGGTTGTTTTAATGGATAATATTTTGATCTTGCTCAAAAGTAGAGAGGAAAATTTGTGACATTTGAAACATGAAGGAAATAAATGTTGAGCACAAACTTCAAGAAGTGTAAGTCCTTCAAGGAGGAATTGTGACACTTTGGTCTCGCTGTGTCGAGGTAAGGGTTATACATGGATCTAGTGAAGGTGAATGGAATATTGGAATGTCCCACATAGCACGATGTCATAGGGGTGATGATTTTTCATGGCATATTTAACATTTATAGGAACTTTATCAGAGGATTCAACACAATATAAGTGTTAATCACAAAATGTATGATAACACAAGGATTTAAGTGGGGCACAATAACACATTTCCATTTTAAGCAATAAAAAAAAATATTACTAAGGCGTCAATTTTAGCATTACTATATTTTAGTAAAGTGTTCCAAGCCAATTGTGATGTAATTATTACAACTATTGGAACGATATTGAGTTAGGAAGGAAGGGCAATAACATAGTTCAATAAGAAGTTGAATGAAGCGTGGAAGAAGTGCTTAACATATTACCTTGAATTTTATGGTATTGTGTAGGTGTTAAGAAATATATGCATTTATGGTTGCTAAAGCAATTTGTTTTGTACACAAACCACAAGGTGTTGAAGTTCATCAACACATATGTGAAGTTCAATCAACAACACATGAGAGGGCGTAGTTCTTATAAAGCAACACATTCAAGGTGAAGTACAAGGTAGGGTAATATACCATGGTTGTGAATGTTTTGAGTATAAGAGTACCAAAACTAATCAAAATGAAGAATGACACATGGAATTTGAGTAGATGAAAGATTTAAACAACAAAAACAAGGACCTAGTGTTGTTCACACATATGTGTAGGAACTTGATATTGTAAGGTAAAACAATGCAATAAGATTATTTGATCTAAGGCAGTTATCCGTCAACCCAAAAGTAATAGTTGTTAATCAACCTAGAAGAAATAAAGAAGGAAAATTGGTCATGGAGTCACATAGCTATAGATTAGGTAGACATATTGGGCATGATAAGACACATTTTTTGTAGGAGGAGAGACATTATTGGTAAATTTTGAAGAAGGAGGCTAACATGTTTAAGGCATGTTATCAAATTTGTTAGATCATGGTTAAGGGAGTTAATCAAAACCTAGGATTGTACCCACCATTATCTATACCAATTAGCATAGATTCATCTTAAACACATATATATTTAAGCATTGGGAGGGATTAAAAAAATCTAGGTGCAAACCTTTTGTTGCTTAAAACATTGAGGGTTAAATTGGAACTATTCTAGTTTAGTTCTTAAAGTCGCGATTAATTTTTTTTCCTTTTTAACATTAAAGTTTGAACATCATTTTTTTTTCATTTTTTTATTTTAGCATTGAATCTATCACAAATGACACTTTTGACACACTTAACACATCTCCTCCACATTGGGATGTATGAGCACTAAGAACCTCGCTTTTCTTGGTGTAGAGATACCCTAAGAGGATGATGCAATGGATTTTATACGTGTAACTTTGATAACACGGCACACACATGATGCAATGTTTATTATGGTTTACATGTTTTTGAAGATGGCACATTTTTCCTTATAGGAGTTACATTGGTGATGCAAGTTATTGCACAAAACCTTTCCTCAAGAAGATTGTGCGAATATATAGATGGTCAAAGATGATCACACTAGGTTGAGACACTAGATTTTTAAGTCACTTTTGGCTAACATTGTGGAGTAAAATAAGAACAAAGGTACAATTTGGTTCATTGTATCACCTTCAAACTAATGGGCAAACATATATCATGACTTGATGTTTCAGAAATGTTCTAAGATGTCTAATTGGAGATAAGCCAAAATAGTGTTATCAAGTTTCGACACGTAGAAGTTTCTAATATAATACTTTATGGAAAAGTCACTCAAATGTTCACTGTTCACATACATGAAAAATATGAGAGGAGTCACACACTTAGTATATTTATTAATAAAAATGAAAAGGAACAATAATGTAGGAAACTTTTGTAACATATATAGAGTAAGGGTATGCTTAGGTCCAAGAGACATTACAAGAGAATAACAAGGTCATAGAATTGCTAGTTGATTTAAAACAAAAGGAGGAATTGGATACAATTCACCCCTACTTTGTCATGGAGGCAAGTTGTCATGATCATGTCCCGGCACAGGGCTAAGTTCCCATGCAAAAACAGGGTGCGTCAAGCAAGAGGCCATCTAGAAGTGGAGGTGGGCACACGCCCTACTTGAAAGGGGAAAACATCTAATGCAAGAAAAGTGTACAGGCATGGAAAGGAAGCATGAGTAGGTGTGGAGCTTGGTGATGCGAGCTAGGGAGGGGCTCCATCCAAAAAAAATGTGGAAGCCACACAACTCGAGTAGAAGTTGGATCGAATCGAGATAAGTGCAACAACAAGGGTCGTGACCCTTGGTCACACTCATTCGTTTAGAGAGGCTATATATGAAAGTCATTGGTGGAAAAAAATATCATCAACCAATTCAGGCTTGAAGTCATAGAGCACAACCCCAAGCAGGGTAAGTCTTAATACGAAACAATGTGAAGTGGCAAGTAGCCGAACTGGAGTGAATTCATGCAAAGAGTAAACAGGTGCCATAGGTGGTAGACCTGCGGGTTCTATAGGGGGAAACCACCATGCAAGAAGAGACGCCTTCATGGAAGTGGGTTAATTATTGGGGTTTCTTGAGAATTTTTCAATTGGCACTCTTACGGAAATCATCCTAAGGGCGCTCCCGAATCTGTTGTAACATGTAACTCTTTCTTTATATTATATATACTTGGCCATGCTCAGTTGAGGTGCCAAAAAAACTTTTCTTTTTCTCTTGCATCTCTTTTAGATGTTAAGTGCAATTTCTATATAAGTGAACATAAAAATGACTAAGTAAAGTGAACAAGTATAAGTGTAAGTGTTTCATGAGGTGTAGTCTATGAGGCTCCCAAATCGGGTTTGTCTCACCACCAGGGAAGGTCCTCGGGCATTACCGCACAATTTAAGGAGAGAGACGAAGCTTAAGTTTTGGGTCAGATATTTAGACTCGTGACATATGGTATCAAAGCTCATCTCAGTAAACACGTCAGCGATAGAATTTGGTGGGGAAGATGTGATGGAGGCAACAAAGGATATGGAAGCTACTATTTACTATTTACTTGACCACCGAGACAACCGAAGGAAGTTCCATTGGAAATATAGTTGGATGGTTTTCATGGGTGGATGTGGGAGAAGGACAAGGGCACTCCATCTTTGAAGTTAATTGCAAAACATGAAAAAGAGTTGGCCAAGCTCATTGGCGATGTGGCTACGCACTCTCTTGAGCAATATGGATGTGTCGATGCCCAAGACTAAAAAATCATTGTTCAAGAGCCCTAAGTTGGGTGGACTTGGGTGCACTACCTTAGAACGGTTAAGTGTCGATGATGAAGCACATTAGATTCGGGTTGTTCACAGTATGGGATACGTACATGGTTTTAGACAAGGTAATTCAATGGATAGGATGGGGGAGGCTCCCCACCTCACAAAATTTCATCGGCAGATCGACACCATGAGAGGTGGTCGTCCGTTGAACTATTGTTTTATAGAATCGATTGTGAACGGATGAAGGGTGATGGAACTTTTGGATTTAAGAGCCTCAAACACACTTTTGTGAGGAAGGATTTTGTTGATGAAATTGGTCTAATGGGTTGACCTTATGATGCAGTTTTCAAGGCCATAAAATCCTCATCCAAATAAACAACAGGAATCGCTTTGAGGGTGCACGTAAAAATGGGAAGATGGGAAGGTCGAGCAAACTTCAAGATTATGCCACTATATGACTTTGAAATGATTACGGGGTAGGAGAGCTCAAGTCATTATCTTTGTTGTTTGCAAGTAGGATGGTGATCTTAGATGGATGAAATCATGCATGGTTCATACAACCACAAAGAAATTGAAAGGAGGAGTGTAATTGATGTCTGCACTTAGCATGAAGAGGGATTCTCAGTGCCAAAACTTGTATTTGTATGTCACAACACTGTTCGATGAAGCAAGAGTGGGAGAAATGGGGACGCTTGTGCCTCTCGAGCTCACCGACGTGTTGGATGCAAAAGTGGATTTGATGCCTAAAGTGTTTCCACCATGGCACATCATTGATCATCGTATTGAGCTTGAGCTCGGATCGAATCCTATGACAAAATCTCCATATAAGTTGTTTATACCAGAGTTGGAGGAGTTGAAGAAGCAGTTAGCAGAGCTTATCGGCGTCAGCTTCATTGGACCTTAAAGGTCCCTGTATGGCACACCTCACCTATGCTCTTTCAATAGAATAAGGATACCCCAAAGTTGAGGCTTTGTTTGGACTACAAGGCGCTCAATAAGTAGACAGTGAAAGAATCGGTATCCACTTTCGTTGGCAGTCGACTGCTTCAACAAGTTGGCCAAGGCCAAGGTGTTCTTGAAGTTGGACTTGAGATAGGCGTATTATCAGGTGAGGATTGCGGAGGTAACAAGCATAATGTGACCTGTGTGATGAGGTATGGGAATTTGAATTCCTAGTGATTCCTTTTGGGTTGTGCAATGATCTCATGACCTTCTACACCCTCATGAATGATGTGTTGAGACCATTTTTTGACATGTCAATTGTGGTAATGATTGTGGTCTTTAGGGAGAGTATGGTGGAAATTAAGCAACATTTGGCAAAGATATTTGAGGTGTTGAGGAAGAATCAACTATACTTGAAGAAGTTCAAGTGTGTGTTTGGGAAGGCATAGATCCGGTTCTTAGGCCATTGGATTGGCCAAGGATGCCTCTACACTACAACAAAACCCTATGATTAGCGTCCCTTTTTTTATTCTTTTTTTTGCATCGAGACCCCCTTTTAATGTATTTTTCTTCATTTCCTTGGTTAATTCAACGCAATTTCAGGTGTCGACATAATTTTAGGCATTTTTTGCGTCCTTTTACTAAATTTGATGCTAAACTTGGCATAAATTACACCAAGTTTAACCTCGGTTTTAGAGCTATAATTAGTGTCAGGTTTAGCATTGGGTTTTGTTCCAAGTTTTGCACCTAGTTTGTGCCTAGTTTTTGCATATACTCTTGTTACACCCCCTTTTGCATCCATGTTTGCCTCCACTTTTGTGCGCATGTTTGCATCCAATTATGCTTATTTTTGCATCCCTTGTTGCGTCTAGTTTTATGCCCTGTTTTGCATCTACTTTTGTTACACCCACATTTGTGTCCTTTTTTGCATCTCATTTTGCATCCATGTTTTCATCCTTTTTTGGATCTACTATTCTGTCCATTTTTGCATCCACTTTTGTTGCGACCCAATTTGCACCCATTTTTGTGCCTACTTTTGCACCAGCTTTGGCTTCCACCTTTCCATCCACGTTTGCATCATTTTTGCTTCTAGTTTTGTATCAACTATTGTATCCCTTTGTGAATCCCTTTTTGCATCCACTTTTACGTTGAGTTTTGTGTTGGGTGTTACGTCTAGTTTGTTGAGTAAATTAGTTGTCATTGATGTCAAATCAGTTATCGAAAGTCAAAGACATGGTGGCAAACTTGAAGGTTGCAGGTATCGAGAATAACAAAGGAATAACCCTGTTACAGGTTGCAGGTTCCAGGGTGATTGAAAAACGAAAAACCCTATAGCAAGTATAATGACTGAGATCGATCATCCAATGTTGCTACTGAATGAACTAGCACAGAGGCTAGTCCCACCCTAGATCCAGTGGCTAAGGATCAGTTCCGCAAAAGAATAGGTGGAAGGATGAAGTTCTGCAACAATCAAGATCGGACGGCTTATATTAGTCCTGCACTAGATCCAACAATTAAGGATTAATTTCCACAGTTAGGCAGAAAATCTAAAGTCTCGTAAAAGAGATCAACGATGCAGAAGAAAAAATGCAGAAAGAAAATTGCGGAAGTAACGTTCAAGATTCAATGAACCCGGATCC
This sequence comes from Pseudotsuga menziesii, assembly GCA_001517045.1. NCBI lineage: Eukaryota > Viridiplantae > Streptophyta > Pinopsida > Pinales > Pinaceae > Pseudotsuga > Pseudotsuga menziesii. The sequence goes on along the minus strand of LPNX010182045.1, from coordinate 360,664 downwards.
CACAATCCGGAAGATCGATGATCAGAAAGACTTTCGTGAGAGATCAACAGTGCGGAAAGGTTAGTACGGAAAACTAAAGGTAGAGAAGTGTGAAAGCAATGTTTGAGATTTTGAGAACCCGCACTCCACATCCCGCATTCCAGAAGATCAACGATCATGAAAAATCCCATAGGATATCAATGGTGTGAAACGATTGGTGCGGAAAGGCAACTCTGGAAATCACGAAAAGACATGTTTGAAAAGTCACAAACCCGCATTCTGCAATCTGTATCCTACCTCAGATCAACAGTCAGGAAAACGCCCGACGAAGATCAACGGTGGGGAATCATTGATGAGGAAAAACCATGGTGTAGAAATACGATTTCAAAGAGGAAATATATGCATTAGATCGATGGTCCTGAGAGAAATAGAAATAGGATCAACGGCTCTGATTAAAGCTGAACATGATCTTATGGAAAGAATATGGATATTGCAGAAGCACCAGAAAATGATAAACAGGGCTGCGGAAATGAATTCTAAGTTGTGGGAAGAACGAAACATTGCCTTTGTTGAAGTGATGTGACGGTTGAACGGGTATATGTTGAAGAGGTATGTCTGTAAGTAAACAGTCATGATCCAAAATGAAAGAATGCAACTATGGAGAGATGCGTTGGTAGGTATTAGGTAAAAGGTATTTATTGAATGAATGTGCAAAGAATAAAGTGTCTTTGTTGGAAAGTCTGATAGAGTCCAAAGTGAATAGTTTTTCAATTGTTCTAAAAGACTGAGAACATCAGTCTAGGGTGGCAGGGTGGTGCTAGGGTAGGCCACAGGTATGCAGGGGGTCATAGCCTCCTTCCATATGTAGCTAGAGAATAGGGTGTCATAGCATCATTATTTGTTGAAATAGGCAGAAAACCATAGGGGTGTTGTAGCATCCTAGTCTGTAGTTGCAGGAAAATCCNACAAATCCCCCCCCCCCCCCCCGCCTCTCAGTATTGTGGGATAAACCAACATAGTTTTGTGTCGAATTTTGCATATACATTTGTTGCATCCAATTTTACACCCATGATTGCGTTCACTTTTACACACCTCTTGTTTTGCATCCACGGTTACATCCCTTTTTGTAGACACTATTGCATCCACTTGTGTTTCTCCCCATTCTACACCGACTTTCACGCCTACTTTTGCACCCACTTTTTCTTCCACTTTTGTGTCCATGTTTTCATCCTCTTTGGAATCTATGTTTTCATCGACTTTTGCATCCAGTTTTACGTCCAGTTTTGCGTCTAGTTTTGCACCTAGATGTTCAAGATGACGATGGGGATAATGATGATGATATTCATAGTGACTATGATGATGATGATGATGATGACAATGAGGGCAATGATGATGATGATGGTATTGACAATGACAATCACGACATCGATAATGATGGTGGTGTTAATGAAATGAATGATGATGATGGTGATGATGATAGTGACAATGATGATGATGATGATGATGACAATGACAATGATGATGATGTGAGTATTCCAAAATATAGTTGTTATCTTGCATGCATAGATCATATGTGTCCTCCACGACCCTTTTCCACTAATCATGTCTCTTGGGTTGATGATATTTATTATGCCAAAGGTAATTATGAACAACTAATGACAATATCAATAATCATGATGGTGACGATGATGAAGAGGATAATAATGACGACATGAATGATTATTATGATCATAATGAAAATGATGACGATGAATGAGATGATGGTTATGATGACAAAGACAATGATAATGATAATGACAATGACAATGGCGATGACGATAACCTTCCCAATTCTTAAAATGGAAACATTGTCATCATCATAATCATTATCTTTGTCGTTGTCATCTAGGTCACCATCATCACCAATGACATGAATGACGACGATGATGATGGTGATGATGATGACGATGAAAATAACAATGATGATGACGATGATGATGATGATGATGATGATGATGTGATTACATGAAGATGAAGACAACAATGGAAATTATGATGATGATGATAATGATGGAAACGATGACAACAATGATCATTGTGTTGATCATGATGATGATGATGATGATTCATGACCTTAATAATGTTGATCATCATCATCATTGGTATTTGTCATTGTTGTCATTTATGATTATGACAATGGCAATGGCATGGATGAGGATGATGATGAAATGATGGCGATGATGATGATGCCAAATTCAATGAGGATGAAGATGAAAATGATGATGACAATGATAGTGAAAATGAAAATGATGACGATGAAGACAATGAAGGTGATGATGATGTTAAAGATGATGATGATGTCGATGGAGACAAAGAGAATGGCAATGATCTGATTATATGGAAATGGAGATGACAATGATGATGATGATGATGATGATGATGACGACGATGATGATGATGATAATGATGATGATGATGATGATGATGATGATGATGACAATGATGATGATGTTGATAATGATGATGGTGTCGATGACATTGATGATGATGTGATTATATGATAATGATGATGATGACACTGATGATGATGATGACAATGATGACAATTACAATGATGATTTTGCACATGAATGTTTCCATAATGTTCAGTCATTGTGTGCTAGCTTATGGATTTGCACTGTGTGACAATGATGATGACAATGACAATGATGATGGTGATGGTGATGATAATGTTGATGACACTAAATATGAGGTCAGGATGTGGGAAAAAATCTAATGTCTTAAGCCATGTTATCTACTTATGGGGATCACATACCATGTTGGGGGCCCAAGGCTACCAAACATGGCTTATGTAGAGAATATTTGGCATGTGAGGAAGATGTCATGCCCATTTAGAGGTTTGTCACACTAGGGTTGGTTCTCATGCTCCAATCCATGTTCTAGAGTAGAAGTTAGATACTTAATTCGTAATTTATTATTTATGGATCATGGGCCATGCATAAGGCCCCATGCTATCGTATATGCCCTATATAGGGAAAATATTACCTACAAGTGGGATATGGTTACCATTTAAAGCATGCATAACTTATGACCATAATTGAACACATTGTAATCTTAGAGGTTGTAAAGAAATTGGATTTTTTTTAATTCCACCAACGACAATCTTAGAAATAAAAATATATTTTATTGCTAAAGTTGGAAAATACTATTAGATCATATTAGAAAGAAAGGGGATAGGAGAATCGGATTATTGACATATAGAGATTTATAATCGACTATAGTAAATGTAAGTATGGTGTATTGTAAAAGGCCATTGACAAAATAAAAAATAATTAAATATGGATATGACGACAATGATGAAGATGGAGATGACAATGAGGGGGCAATGATGATGACATGGAAATGATAATGATAGTGATGACGATGACGAGATGACTCTGTTGATGATGTGATTATATTATGATGGCAATGACAATGAGACAAGAACGACGATGAAAATGATGACAATGATGACAATGAATATGACGATGATGACGATGATGATGGTCATGATGAACGTGGTGATGATGATAAAAATGGCAGTGACAATGATGATTACAATGATTATGGTGGTGGTGGTGGAGGTGGTGGTGATGATGATGATGATGATGATGATATGATTATGTGATGATGATGGCAATGAATATGCCAATGATGACAATGGCAATGATAGTGTTCAAGATGATGATGATGATGAGAATGATGATGGTGATGACGATGATGATGACGACAACGAAAATGAGAATGATGATGATGATGTCACAATGAAGACAATGAGGATGATGTGATTACATGATGATGATGATGATTTTTTTTTTTGACAGAAATGGTTATATTGTATTAAGAAGGTGGTATAACCACAAAGACCAGACCAAAATACAAAACGCCCTTATGGAAGCAGGAATAAGAATTCAGCTTCTTTGTTTAACCCCTTGTTGAAGCGGCAAAGTGAGATCAACAAGTCCTGTGATACACCCTAGAAAAAGCGGCTATTTTAGATACAACATTCATCAATTACGGCATATTTGTGCATATTCTATCAGCAAATCTATTACCGGTATTCAACATATCACGGATCCCAAACAATCGAACAAACATGCTAACAAAGCATAAAAACATGGCAGACAGCATAGCAAAAATTCATTCACATCCCAAAAATCAATTGATATTCTCATCAGGGCGAGGCGAGGGACCTGACTTGGATGAAGCATCCATCTTGGCGAGTTTCAGGGCCAGCTTATCCACTTTAATCTCCCGTTCAGCAATCAAATCAATAACAACATTCTCTGACCTCTTCACTGCTCGTTTGATTTGTTTCTGCAAGAAAACCAGATATTTGTCCACATTTTCAAGTCGTTTGCCACCTTCCGTGTCAATCGCCTCTACCTGAATTTGCAGCACCTTAACATCATTTTTAAGCTCTCTGATATTCGCTTCGATGAAATTGGTTGGGATGGATGAGCCAGAGGACTTGGATGAAGCCTCCATAATGAATACTAGGGCATTCTTTCCTTCTCTGCAAATCAGCTTCAACACTTCCACAAGATCATTGTTGTAACAAATCACCCAAATTATGGTGCCTCTTCCCTGATCCTTCCATGATTTAAAATCCTTATGAAACATGGTCATGATGATCACAGTAAATTAAACCTGTGTGCAATCCATATAACCTTGCACCACCTTACTCCTTTCGCACAATGTCGATGAGACATGCAGTGATTCTCGCACGGGGTGAAGGGCCTCCTTCGTACAGAATTTAACCAACTCTTCATTCTCCAGCGTGCGACCACATGCCATCCATGATCCACATGCCCCATCAGCATATGGGCGCACGACGAGGGAGCGATGAAGGAGAAGCCTTAGAGATCGGGCCCATGAGGACTTTATCCCCACTGCCCTAGCTCTGGTCCTATGGGGGAGCAAAAAAGGAATTAATACCATTAATTATTAAGGACACGGGGCTTAGAGTGGTACCCAAATTTGTAGTGAGATCTGCTTCCTTATTATGAGACTGCAGGACGTGGAAAAAATCAATTTTAAGGAAGGAAACAGACAGAATCTTGATTTTTTTAATCATGTGCCGAAGATGCATTTGACTAGGAAGTGAATTCTTGAACATGGCTTGAATAACTATTCTTGAATCTCCTAGAACTGTGAGCTCGATGATTCCTTGTCTTTCGGAAATCACAAGTCCCTTCCAGAGAGCTAGGGCCTCAGCAATATTATTAGTTTCCAAGCCAAGCCCCGAAGAGAATTTGGTTTCCATTTGTCCATCCGGGGTGAATAGAATCCCGCCCCCCCTGCCTCCCCAGATGATGATGATGTTGTTGATGATGAAAAAATTGATGAATAGGATGGTGATGATGATAATGGAAATGACATTAATTATGAAAATCATAATGACATAGATCATCCATGAGTATTAAGGAAGGGAAATCGAATAAAGCTCATGTATCCTTCTTCCCTATGGCTAGGGTTCTTTCCATATACAGGTCACCCCTTCACTTGAGTTGGATATTGCGATATAGAGTGTAGATTTTATCTGGTCATTTACAAGTCTTAAGTTTTGGATTTGTTTCAAGGGCCATCTTATGGATTCCATGCTCATAATCAAGTTTAATGGAGGTTGTTCAAAGTAAAGAGATCGAGGCTTTCAAATATTTGTTGGCTTTGATTAAGCCCTCAAATATTACCTCCCATTGCCAAAAATTCATTAAAATATTGGAAGAAATCCCTTAGGTAGATCTCGCCTCTCAAAAAGCTCATATATATGCATTCATTTTATCTAAGAGAGACTTGGTTGGTAGATTTATAGGCCTATGGCCTAGTCCAAAGGTAGCAGACAATTGGGTGGATCATTGGGCCCATATTTTGAAGACCCATATCTCCATAATGGTTGTCAAAATAGGATATCCCCTCTTCCTTTTCTCAAGAAGCGCAGAAAGGGACATGATCTTCCACTCAAGCCCATACTTCATGGGATCCAGAGGGATGGATATGTCACATTGGACTCTACATTTTAACCCAGAAGTGGAAATGAAATATATTACTATATATAAAAAAAACTTCCTCACCTCCCTTTTTGTTTTTGGGACAAATCCTCTATTTCCTCCATTGGAAACAAGCTAGGGCATTTTTTAACCAGTGTAGAACCAAAAGGAGGTCAATTTACTTGTGCCCACATATGTGTAGAGGTATATTTTGAGCAATGTTGTTGAGTAAAATGGTTGTCATTGATGTCAAAGCTGTTAACGAAAGGAACTAGCGCATTGTCATTGATGTCAAAGATGTTAAAGAAAGGAACTAGCGTAGCTTGCAAGTTGAATGACAAACAACCCTATAGCAAGTTGAACGACTAAGATCGATAATCCAAGTAAATCGATGGCTCACAATGTTCTTGTTGAATGAACTAGCGCAGAGGTTAAAACACGTGCAAAGTGATAAAGTTCCATGAAGGAGTAATATTGGACGGCAGAGGTTAGTCCCGCCCTAGATCCAACAGCTAAGAATCGGTTCCGCAAAAGATAGGCAGAAGGATGAAGTTCCACAACAATCAAGATCGAATGGTCTATATTAGTTCCGCACTAGATCCGATGATTAAGGATTAATTCTAACAGTTAGGTGGAATATCCAAAGTTACGCAAAAGATCAATATCAAATGGCTGAGATTACTTTCACTAAAAGAGATCGATGGTGCGGAAGAAAAAGTGCGGAAAGGGAATTGCGGAAGTAGCGTTTAAATATTTTATGAACTAACAACCCGCAATCCGAAAAATCAAAGGTCAGGAAAGACTCCGCAAGAGATCAATGGTGCGGAAGAAAGATTGCGGAAAGATGCTTGTGGAAAGGAGCTTGCAGAAAGTTGAGATACGATTTGAGGAAATGTTACATTTTCACATCCCGCAATCTGGAGATCGACACTCATGGAGAATTCCGATGAAGATCAACGGTGGGGAAACATTGAAGCAGAATACTTGGTGCGGAAATATGATTTCAAAAGGGAAATATATAGAGTGGATCAACGGTCTGGAGAGATTCAGACATAAGATCAACTGTTCTCATTGTATCTAGAGAAGAAGACTATGGAAGCACCAGAAAACGATAAGAGGGTTGCGAAAATGGACTCTGATCTGTGGAAAGAACGAAACAATGCCTTTGTTGAAACTTAAGGATGAAATGATGCGACGATTGAACAAGCAAATGATGAATAGTTGTGACTGTAAGTAAACAATCACGATTGAAAGTGAAAGAGTGCAGCTATGGAGAGATGCATTGATAGGAAATAGGTAAAGAGTATTTATTGAATAAATGTGCAAATAATTAGTGTCTCTATTGGTGAAATTGACAAAGTCTAAAGTGAATAGTTTACAAACTGTTCCAAAATACTGAGAAAATCAGAACAGGGTAGTAGGGTGGTATTAGGGCAGGCCATATGTCTACAGGGGGTCAAAGCCTCTTTCCAGTCGTAGCTGGAGAACAGGGTTTCGTAGCATCCTTGTATGTTAGAGCAGGCATAAAACCATAGGGGTGTTGTAGCATCCCTGTATGTAGTTGCAGGCAAAGCCTAGGGCATATTTACATCCTTTCTGTAGTAGCAGATAAACAATTTTGTAAAATTCATCTTATTAATGAGTATGTGTTGGTGATTTTCTCTTTGAGGTTTCCATGATAAAATATTTGTCTTATTTTTTATTTTTGTGTATTTTATTTATAAAAAGACAATACTGATTCGGCCACCCTCTCAGTATTGTGGGATAAACCAACAAATGTCTCCTTAAAGCAACGAAAATCAACCTAAACAATTGAAGCCATATCCAAGTTCTCGATAATGAGCATATGCATTTCAACTATAACTTTTGTCACTCCTATGAACACTTCACTAAAAGTTTCCCCAAGGAACAAGGTTAAAAACCCACATAACATTAGGCAAAAAAATTATCAAATTCCAAAAAGGTATAATTTCAAGTTGTCTTTGAGCGTAGTAGAAGATCTCAGAGTAAAGGTGGAGATCCAAGAAACCCGCCCAATCACTAAAATAACATATTTGTAGTTATTGGCCTTATAGCAGATCCAAATCAAAACAATAGATTGAAATACTGCACTCCAAAACACACAAAACTATAACTAAATAATCCTCGCCAGAAAATCACCCCCCTGGGTCTACAGTTGAAGGACATTCAAAAGAGACAGAAACAACTTTGAAAGATGAAGAGGAAGAAGCCGAGGAAAATTAGGAAATGAAATAAGCCACATTTGATGATCTGGAGGATTCAAAGTAACAGGAGAAAGAAAAGGAAAAAGAAGATTTATATTTGCATAGGGAGGCAATGGTGACAAATCCAAATAAGTCATTGGCCAGCTCTACGGCTCCCCCACCTCTCTCATCGAAGAAATTAGATTCAGTCTCCTTTGCTGATGCTCTAAAAAAGGATATCAACCATCCCCACCTCTCTCAAGGGGGGCGATTATAAAGTCAATATCAAGTAACAAAATATCCAAATCCCCATGCCCCACTAAGGAGGTAGTCATCTCTAGACTTTCATGTAGATGATGTCTCCTTTGTTTTATTAAGTAATGTGCAAATCATGCATGTCGAAGTGTTGTAATTTCTTGCATGACAAAGTATTTGATAAAGTGTCTATACCATTTGTGTTTATTTGATGTTCTTCACAGTGTTTGACATATTGTATATCATTTTCCTTTATTTGAGGTTGCGCATAAAGTTTTAGACAAAATGTCTCTATCATGTTGGTCAAAGATGAATTGCATCCCATTAAACGATGTTCTCTTTTCCTCTAGAATGTGTCATCTATACTATTGGATTAATGTCTTGAAGAAGTCTTACCCATAGATTTATTCTTATACACATATGCATGTATAAATGTTATATATAGCTCTATGTTCACAACCAATGAATCCTTGTGTTTGGTGATTGTATGCTAAGGATAATTTTGGTTGAAGCCAGACTTGCATTATGCAATAGTGCATAGATTTAAGGGTTTTATGTTGTTGGGAAGTGGACCAAAATGTTGGAGCTTGTTTTCTTTTGTTGAATTAAATATGGTTTTAATTCCACATCTAGGAATTGATGTGGTGGGTGAATGAGATCATGTTGATTTATTGTAGTGAAGAGAAAGAAGCATACCATGGACTTTTGGCACCTTTTGACTTTTGGTCCATGTAAATGAATATATGTGTTACATAGATATATATAATGGTTTGAAATTTTCTAGCAAATCCAACATTGTTATATGCAATGGTGCCTTGAAGTAGTGTGGAATGTGCAAAGTTCTTATTGGCTTGTATTAATGCAATCATTAAGTTGTTTCAAATTGCCACCATGCATTGTGGGTGTTTAGGAATCGACTTTAATATCTAAATTTTCAAATTATAAGGTTTCAACCTGACATCATTGGCTCATTTAAAATCACACAACTTCTAAAGGTCACCAACCAATTAAACATAATATCACCAACTAATGGTTAAGAAAAACACAAGAATTCCATAACAGAGTTTAAGAGCAGTGTAGCACATAGACCCACATTGATTTTCAAAGAAATGTTTACCTTGAATGCATTTATTTGTGTGTAAAAGATGTAATTGAAACTATTTAAGTGAAACAAGTGCTACCACAGGGAATGTATATTTATTTGGCCATCCAAAATTGAAAATTGGTAACAACCACATGAATATTCAAAGAAATATTAAAATTAAATGCATTTAGGACGAATCAAAGATAGTTTGACCTACATCCAATTAGCTATATAATACAAGAATCAAATCCTAAATGTAACGTAATGTATCTAACATGAGTTTCCTTTATGAATTGATACTAATTACAACTCATAGCGTAGCATGAATAGTTGATATCAGTTGCATGTCAATGCATGTCACTATACAAACTATTTTTAGTCCCATTTAAGGGCATCCTATTGTTGTAGAGATCGATTCTTATCATTCCAAAAAATAAATGATGTCAATGCTATTGGAAATGGATTATCGATTCATGTGTTTAGGTATGCTTAGTTATGATTTTAATTGGTCACTTGCATATTTTGTTATAGTTATTCATTTTTTAATAAACTGGTATAAGTGTAATTTCTATTTTTTAATATCGAAAATGGAAGAAATCTAATTTCTATAATGTGGGTTTTTTTTAAGCAAGTATCCATGGATATTTCAACTCGTGATCTTCCATTTACAACTTCTCATCTCAATTTCTTATTACGAATTGCTCTAACCCCAATGGGCTAATATCTATAATATAGTTTTAAGATCAATGACATTTATATTAACAAATTTGAATTTTTATGATATAGTTTTTAAATCAATAAAATTTTATTAAAAAATTAAAAATTATATAAATATAAAATAAAATACAATTTGGAACTAAAACAACATACTGTTTCGAGACAATGTAGATTTTCAATAACATTATATTGGTGCACATGGACCTTAAATTTCCTATGACATAACATCGGTGCACATAGACCGAACTCGTTGTTTATATGCTACTTTTCAAAATAAGATGAATGAACATTTGATTTTTGAAGAGTATACAAGGCTCTCATGTACAATCTTCACATAGATAATACTTCCGTCACTATTTTACTATTAAAACTTATTTCATCTACTATGCCAGCATGGACAAATGCACCACATAAAGTTTGGGCCTTGTGAATTGATAGTAGGTGTTGCATTGTATTCGGTGGAATCGTTCATGGATTCACCTGCTATTAATTTGAATGGTATATTATCCAAGCAAAGCAAATGACATAAAGGTATCCATAGTCTTTGCTAAAATTACAATAAATGACATAAACATATCTATATAGTAGTTTTTATTTATTAAAACAACTCTAAAATATAGCGACAATTGTTTTGATGTCAATATTAAGCTATAACCAACGTATAAAAACTTTCAATATCAAAGCTTATGGTTAAAAAAAGATTATACAGTTTAAAAAAATGGTATTTTGATGGCATTGTTAAGTTATAACCAATAAAAAATACTTTTGATGTCGTTATTAAGCTATAACCAACGTAAAAAACTTTCAAAATCAAAGCTTATGGTTAAAAAAAGATTATACATTTATAAAAATGGTGTTTTGATAGCATTGCTAACCTATAGCCAATACAAAATACTTTCAATATCAAAGCTTATGCAAAGAAAAAGCAATAAAGAATATGATTATGAATTGTGTACAATAATATAATGTACTAATCTCTAGAATGCAAGTGATAAGAGAAATCATATAGGGGTAGAGGTAATTTAATACCTAAAGACTTTAGAACTCAAGAAAAGAAGTAATTAGATATTTAGAGTTGAAACTAGATAAACTAATACGGGTATGTCTTGTAGGCAGGGTGATTGGGGAGGCCACTATGGCCCTCTCCACCCCGGTTTAAAACCCATAGCTATCTTGACATGATGCCTTCAAAGCATCAAATATATAATACTAAAATTCAAAAACCCAGCAAAACCATGCTACCATAAAGTTCAAATACTCTAAATTTAAAAATAATTTCTTATAATCTTTTATGAACCTTTACATAATGCATGTTTTTCATTAACTTCTAATATTATATTTAGAAAATTGGCAATATGCGAACGGATTTACTAGTTCAACAGGTATTACCCTGCAACCTTGTTATTAATTTAACAAGTAATCAATGCTTCCCTAAGGACTCGTTTGGCATTAGAATATACTGAAATATTTATTGAGAAACAATGGCATATTCTCAAATTGGCACAATGCAAGCGTTTAGGAAACCCCTTTGCTCCCATCTTAGAACCCTCATCCCCCATTTTCATCTCCTCTTATCACCCTGGTCCTCAATTGACTCCACCCACGTCTGTGCAGATCAAAATTAAGGCCATCATTGTAAACTATGGAACTACTTTGCAGGTCATGGGAAAGTACAAGGAGAAACCCCATCTTCCCTTTCTCCGATGTTATGGAAGCTATGGGAAACAAATTCACCAGGGCTAAAGTTGGGAACATATTTTGTGCAATTACAACGTAGGATAGTTACACAGAAAAAGTTGTTGTGGAAGTGAAAGAGTTGTAAGTGTGCAATCCCTAACTTTGGAAAAACATGTATAGGTTGGGAAGATGTTAGTTTGTTTTGATATTGTAGTTTATGGCCAATCTTTAATTCTTACGGATATAAATCAATTTTCACCAATAGAACAGTAAGTACATGTGACATTATGTATATTACACACCTAAATGCAGCAACAATGTATGACAAAAATATTTGTTTCTATATCAAATGGGTACACACCATTTTTTGGGGATGGAAAGGAATTTAAATTATGTGGCAAAATCCATGTGTATTTACATGGATGACAAAATTTGAGGCGCTCGAGGACATCCACCATTTATATATACTAGATTTTTAATTTCTAAGGATGAAGCTTTTACGCTTATAACTCTCTAACTCTAACTGCAGGACTACTAACCAGAGATAGGTGACCATGTTTTCCCAGAAATATAGGATGCTGCTACACATGAGTTGTTGACTGAATGAATTTTTTCCAAGCCTGTCCTCCAAAACAGTACTGGGCTTATATACTTCTTAAGCTTTAACCGACTTTCTAATTTTAAGAAAACAAACCCTTGAGAATTCATCAAAATCCATAGTATATATAAATTGACTTAAACGAAATTAGAGATGAATTTACTTTGTTGGGGGTTGAATGGATGAGGATTGAAGTTGCATTAGATTCTCCTCCACATAGATTGCATCGTCTATGAAAATATTTTATAGGGCTTTATCAACCTTTATATTAAGCTTGAGAATTCTAGTTACGATTTTGCAGGTTTATAGTTCCTTTGGGATGTGATTTGATTATCGCTAATGGAATTCAAGTAGCTTTTGGCACTTCACATCGTGTGTGTGTTCACAGAGCAGGATTTTGTCATGGTCAGGTTGGTACAACTAGCTATTAAAACTTACAAATTTTGTGTATAACTTATTACTCTTTTATCCTTAAAGGGTTTGTTTATGGGTTGCTTGTTATGGCATCAAAGGTGCCATATTTATGCATTTCAAATTTAACTTGGTTGTGTATCTGCAATAGGAGTAAGGGGTCCTCCATATTACAGGTAAAGTATTTGATAGGATTGTGATTCTGCCTGTGACGTACATCTTTAAAGGATATTATAGAAGAAACCCTTTTAAGTTTTTACTAGTAGTAAGCACTTGCCAAATTATCATCTCTCAATGAAGGAAGAAAAAGGGCCACACAAACCTAGAGATTTTCATCAAAGTTTGAAGTAAAATTCTAAGCTTGAACCCAATTTCATATTATTTTATGGTTCATATAGTTTTGTTGTTAAGGCCTATGTTTTGAATGCAATTCACAAACTGCTAAACAAAACATGTTTTTATTAGTTAACTTGCAGCTTGAAGTTGCATTAAGTTGTTGATTTAATATTTTATAGATTCCTTATAAAAATGTTTTCAACTAGAAAACTGCTACTTATGGTTGTCTACATAGTTTTTGCATGTCCTTGGAGCAGCAGGTGGAGTAGGATTTCCATTTATGTAGAAATTGCAGCTCTGGCACCCTTAGAAAAAGAGTCTTCATGCAAAGAAGAAGCACAGGAGGTAGATCTTGCTACTAAGATCATTATCACAAGTATGCACAAGGAAAATAGAGACAAGAATAAAGAGACTGAATACAAGAGAAGTGATACAATGAATAATTGAATATAGAATCAATGACTTGATTGATTAACTAAATAATCGATTGATTATTACAATAGTAATGCATCCTTATAAATGAAAATTGAGTTGGTGCAAGACAACTCATGCTAGCTCATAAATCAAACTTACCAAATATGATAAACCCCCATATGTGGCTAAAGCACTTCCCAAACAAGTCAAGGACCTCACGAATTGGCTAAAGCATGATTGATTTGTCATGAGTGATGGAAAAACATGTTAATCCTGGAATATGGAGAGAAAATAATGGAGGATGGGTTGGCAACAAAAGATAGCAGTTTCCTAGTTGACTAGCTTTACCTTATCCACATAAAAGCTGGAATAAAGCAGAATAAAGATAGAATTTGCAGGAATGCGCAGTTACTAATTATTGCAGACAATAAAGTAGATAGGATCAAACCATAATCAAAATAAAAGCGCTCCTTGGTATATATGGCAAGTGTTGACCATGTGGTGCAAGTGGATGCCAACTATCTAGGCTAGTATGTAGGAATTTAATAAAAAATGATTAAATGTTGTATCCTAAGTTATGAAGTGGGTTTATTATATTCCCTACACCCCCCTTTAAGTATGAATTTATGATGTTTATGTCTAAAATAATCAGATGTATATTGGTGTATAAATATCCCAACAACAAGGCTATGCTCACCCTTTACAATTATTCATGTCCATAAAAGTTGAGGAAAGAGGCAAAACCACATGGGGAAAATCCTCCCTCAAGAAAGGACAAGGCACAAAATTTGAAATATGTCTTTAGTATGTCTTTATATTCACTTTAATGAGTGGAATGAACTACTTCTGCTGAAAGACTTTGATGAATAAGTCATGAACTCCATGATCATGCGCTAGAGTGTAGAATCTGCAAGAAGGAAGAGGAGAGACTCCTTGTAGATCATCATCTGATGAAGTAGGAGCATTATCTTAATGCTTCTTGCTGATAAAAAAATATGATCTACAAACACAATCTGGAATAGAAAAGAGATATGTGCATACTCTTTCCCAAAGAGTACAAAAATTAAGACAATTAGTTACACAATCAGTTCCTTGTATAGCTGCAAAACTTTGATGTGGATAACATATCATTCTTCCAATCTGATGTAGCACCTTCCCAAATCTGATATGAGGCTGAGAAAGACTCTGATATATCAGAAATATTATCATATGGAACAGCAAATACAAAGGCTTCAGTGTCTCCATGAGGATATGGGGCTAGACTAGGAAAAGAATGAGCAATTGGGGAAAACTTATGTGTAAAAATATGAATGATGAATCGACTTGAGATATGAACCATAAGTGTTTAGAACAGATCCAAACATGTGTAAGATAAGTCCTATGATGAAAAAGGTCATATATAACCAACCAGTGAAAAATAGGCAAGACTTGAAACCATTAAATGTAGTTAATATTGCATAAGAAACCAATGAGGAATCGACTAGTGAACTTGGGGGTTTGTATTGTCTTAGGAGTATTTATAGGTATGGTAGATGGTATGGATGGTGGTATGAATGGTTTCATGACACACATATCATCCTGCAAACATGCTTCTAAACCATAATTATGGAGTGAGGAAGAGTTGCTTAAAGACAAGTCGGGATTTAGTGAAAAATCACAATCATTACGAGATGAATCTTGGAGACTGATAGGTGGATTATCAAATAAAGAAACTAATATTTATGATTCTTATATATCAGAAATTAAATATATATCAGATATGTGAGGAAAGGATTTAACTCTGGCACTCAACACATAGTTTATATCACCTTGGAACTATGCACTATGACAGTGTTCTAAAGATTCAACACACTTCTCTAGCTCATCTGGAACTTCAATGTTGTGCTTCTCAAGAAGCTGAGACATGATGTCCATCTTCTTCTTGAAACATTTCTTCTCGGGATGAAATCCCTTGCTGCAATCATAAGACTTGGATGTACTTCCTTTCTTCTTGACTTTCTTCATTGAACCTTCATTAGTAGGCTTCAAACTTTCATCTTCAATACCTAACTTTGGATTCTTCTCTTTCACAATGTGCTTCTCTTGGTATTTGATATTCATGCTTTATTGAACTATGAGAGTATGATCCTTCCCTTGGAATATCTAAGAGCACCCACATGGATCAATTTATCTTTCTCCTTTGTCAGTGAATCAAAGAATGTACTCAACGAAGGCATTTTCCAATTAGAAATGGCAAGCCTGGTAGCATGAAAAGTAGACACAAAAACTGAGTATTCAGGACCCAATTTTGATAGGATGGGAATGATCAATTGATATTCTTTTTCTTCAATCCCACATTGCTTGAGCAATAGAAAAAGTGACTTGAAATTGGTGAAGAAACCCTCAATAGAATTGAAACTTCTTAGACTCAATGAGAATAACTCATTCTCTAATTGATGCGCTCTTATCTCATCTTGAACTCCAAAGAGAGACTCAAGTTTGGTCCATACTTGGTTTAGAGTGGTCAAACCATCTAGAGGAAAGAGTATATCAGGGGAAATAGAGAGGCAAAGCAATCCATAGGCTTCATCCAACCTATTATGCCACTTAGATTTCTCAACAACAGAATTTGGTTGATTTTCTAAATCCAATAGAAACTCTATAGAGTCCCTTACTACGCAATAGAATGCCAATTTTTTCTTTCCATTCATGATAGTTGAAGGGAGTCGGGATCATAGCTAAAGAAGAATCCATACTGATATGTTGATGCACTCAAGGAGATACACTCTCCAACCTGCACAAATAAAACTAGGAGAAAATCTTGTAAGCTTAAATCAAGCTCTTCTTCAAAGAGGGATAGGATACTGGATGCGCTCTGATAGAGAGAACATATAGCTCCTCAACTCTGTTGAACTTGAAGCAGCCCTTGCACTTAGAAAATATGTAGAGCTTGATAGGTTGTGTACCCTATGGCTCTGATACCATTATAAAAAGAGCCTTGATGCAAAGAAGAAGCACAGGAGGTATATCTTGCTACTAAGATAATTCTCACAAGTATGCATAAGGAAAATAGAGACAAGAATAAAGAGGTTGAATACAAGAGAAGTGATCCAATCAATAATTGAACATTGAATCAATGACTTGATTGATTAACCAAATACTTGATTGATTACTACAATAGGACATCCTTATAAAGGAAAATTGAGTTGGTGGAAGAAAACTCATGCTAGCTGATAAATCATACTTACCAAATACGATAAACCCCCATAGTTGGCTAAAGCACTTCCCAAGTTAGTCAAGGACCTGACAAGTTGGCTAAAGCATGAGTGAGTTGTCATGAGTGATGGAAAAACATGCTAATCCTGGAATATGGAGAGAAAATAATGGAGGATAGGTTGGCAACAAAACATATCAGTTTCATAGTTGACTAGCTTTACCTTATCCACATAAAACCTGGAATAAAGAAAAATAAAGACAGAATCTGCAGGAATGCATAGTTACTAATTATGGCAGTCAATAAAGTAGACAAGATCAAACCAGAATCAGAATAAAAGCACTCATGGGGTATATATGGCAATTGTTGACCATGTGGTGCAAGTGGATGGCAACTATCTAGGCTACTACATAGGAATTTAATAAAAAATGATTAAATATTTGTATCCTACGTTATGAAGCGGGTTTATTATATTCCCACAAGTTATGTAGATAGGAAAGTTTGTGGGGCAATTATAGTTGTTGTAGCAAGGTAAGAGACAAACCTTCAATTAGTAAATAAGTTTGCTTATTTTTTTCCAATAAATTTTTTTCCTTGCTTTGTAAAGTTAATCTTTGTTTTAGGGGGTCGCCCTTAGGCCTTTCATTCAAAAGTTTGGTTTGTTTCAAGATGATTTAAATGACTAAAAAGTCCTCATATTGAAAGTGTTGAAATACTGAGAGGGGGGTGAATCAATATTTGAACAATTATAAAAAAAAATTAACAAGAGCAAGTTGTTAATCACCAATCATAGCATATCATTAATGTACATGAAAATAACAAAATTCACAGTACACAATATTTTGACGTGGAAACCCAAGTCCTAGGAGTAAAACCACATAAGCCTTTTTAAAAATAAATTTGACCCGACAACTACTAGGGTAACAAATTTAATACAACTTTTCCAGCTACAACTAGAAGGGGCTACAACCCCTTAGGCTTCGTCAGCTACAACTGACAAGATTCTACAACAACTTAACTCACAATATTGTGAGACCTAGCACCACCCTACCACCCTGAAGAAGAAGAAGACTGAACCTGTGGACTTGCCAAAACCAATCACTGAACTTGTTGTGGATAACCTTTGCTTTCTTATCACTACCAAGTCATCACTTTATATTTTTCATGTGCATCATTCATCATACCCAGTCACTAATAAAGTAGTTTTTCTTTTCTTTCACTGAGCATAGTCATCATCATCATCATAGTATGCATCGTGTGTTCATCATCATCAAGTATACATCATCATAGTATGCATCATCATCATCAAGTATACATCATCATAGAGTATGCATCAAATGTGCATCATCATATACACTGTCATATAGTATGCATCAAATGTGCATCATCATCATCATATAATGTCTAGGAATGCATCATAATTACATAGAGTGTACATCATAGTGTATAGGAGTGTAGCATGCATCATCATCATAGAGTGTTCATCATATTCATAGAGTGTACATCATAGTCATAGCATGCATCATCATCATAGAGTGTATTGATCATACCTTATAAATAGTGCCTGATAAATATTTTTCTTGGGATGTGTAAGTATGTTGTGGAAGACTTCAAACAAGACCAACCTTGAACTTGAAGACCTTAACCACTGCTGAAACTGTAGATGACTTTAAAAACTTGGGACTGTGTGTATGCTAAGTAAGTGACTGTGTAATTGCTTGTGGACTATTCTACATGATGAGGAAGAGTCAAAATTTGTCAACTTCAAGACTATGGATGACTTCAAATTCAAATTGTTTTAACCCCAAGAAATCATTGTACAAGGCTTGGTTCCACCATCAAAAATCAGATTGTTCAAGCTCATAAATTCAGGTTGTAACCATCACCCCAAATCACTGTCAAGAACTTGAATTTTTCAAGAACCTAGAAATTGGAATGTTTAGAAAGAAATTCAAACTATTTAGATGGTAAAAAGTCAGTAGTCGATCTCCCAAAAACCTCAGACAGTTCAGGAAAAAATTTGGACTATTGTTGTACCCCAAAAGAGTGTCTCTGTGAAGATCCGGGTGTAGGTTGCCTCAGTCCACTATTAAATGTTGCAATCGTTGATGATGAGAGTTATGGTAATCATTGTGTATAAATACACAAACTTGACATTAAGGAGGAGGAATTAGGACCAACTTCAGGAGAGTTTAAAATCATTTTATTAAATTTAAATTTGTTTTATCGCACAATCACTTAATGGGGCCGACCTTAGAAAGAGGAGGTGAATATTTTATTAATTTACTTGTTTTAATACTCACATACTTAAGAAGGCTGGCCTTATCCTTTCAAAGGAGACACAAGGGTTCAAAGGTGAGTCATTTATTAATTTGTATTTCTTTTGTTAGTGATTTTGTTACTTGTTATAAGTTTAGGGTTTGATGTTAAGTCATCAAAGTTACCACATGTGAGGGTGTGCTTTACTAGCCACTAAGAACCCCATCATCATGACCATAAAAATGTGGGTTCAAGGACTTTCTTAGACATTTTGACCATCTCAAGGGTATCAACACACAAATGACCCACATTACTTTTTCCATTCATTCAAGGGTACAAGGATCATTAAACCATCAGGTGTGGGGGTGCCTAGACTTCTCCTAGGGTACCATGACCTCATTAAAACACAAATGACCATATAATGGGTCATTTGGAATCTTTGAAGTTCTACACTTCTTCAACACAACAAGGACACCTTATAGGGTACTAGGGCATAGGTTGTGGACCTAGGGAACCATAGAAACAACATAGGGGAACTTAAACACAATAAAGGGTAGACATGACTTTTTCCATTCCATTGTCCCAAGGGCTCCAAGGGATTCATACTTGGGCTTGGACAAGGTCAAAAGGTCTCCTTTGACACTCACAACTACTTAACCCTTAGAGGCTCCTCAAGGGGAACCAAGACACACTTGTGTTTATTAGGATTATTAATCCTCCATTGTTCATACTTTCTATTATATTAATTAGCCTAGCTTAGGAACCTTAATTAAATAATTGGGTCCACTTGGCCTAATGGGGACACATGTACCAGTCACTGGAGTGTGGGGAACACTACTAGAGGTTAACTGCCACTTACTACATGTGCATGCATCAGTTTGGGTGCCTCCTAGACCAATCCCTACATTTTAGGAGCCACTGGAAGTCCCAACACCAACCTACTTCAGTCAGTTGGTGTTAGTACTAGTTAGTCTTAGTTAGCCCCTAATTACATTCAGTTACATCACAGTCAATTAAGCTAGCGCTACCAATGCATGGATAATGCATGGTTGCATGGGGAGGAGCGCTTTTCCTACCTACCACACTCAGTTGCACTGAGTTAACTAGTTGTCAGTGGTTGTTGGAGTTATTGCTCATCAGGGAGTTGTCGATTTGGACTCCGATATTGATTGGGAGACCTTGAGTTAGATATTCAGTTAGATACAGTCATATCCACTTGGAGGATTCGAATTCATATCCCATGCATTCGAATTCTACCTATGTAAACTATTGTAACACCGGATATTATTATTCTTATGAATGATACTGTAAATTCCTGAGCAATACTTGTCTGTTTCCTGTGTGGTTTGTTTTGTTTTGTTTGTATCTTCATTCTCCATCCATTTACTGCAAACATTATTAGAACTCTCTGCTTGAAGATATAAATGGATTTTAAATTCTAATATGGTATCAGAGACTTCTCAGGCATGTTTCATGCTTGTTTCTCCCCATCAAACATCAGAAGCAATTGGGTTTCCACAGAAGTCCCCTATGAAAATTTGCTAGCTCTAGATTCATTTAGAGCAGTGGAGAGGGCGTGACGGACCCTGAAAACATGTCCATGCCAGGAGGAAAAGCATGATCCTAACAGTTCATATGTTTTAGTGTGTTATTGTAGTGAAATTGACAGGTGCTTAGCTTGTGATAAGTATTTGCAGTCTTCCAGCCAGAGCAATTATGAGTTCTCAAACTCCTGAACCACGGATCCTCACAACTTTCAATTACCTTGATTGGAGGATTGATATGCAGCTAGCCTTGTGCAAGCATGGCTACCACAAGATCATACATGGATGGGAGGTTGAGCCTCATCAGTCGGTAGAGCGAATCAAGTTCCTAAACCATTTTGATGAAGCATTCGGGTACTTATGTACTTATATTTCTAGAGATCTCCTCTTCCATCTAAAAGGATTGAGGACTCCTAGAGAAGCCTAGGAGAAGCTTGATAGCTTGTTTAACAAACAAGATGAGCTTTGGGGACACATTCTGGAGAATGAGTTGGTATCTTTACATCCCATTAGTTTCGAGACTATTGAGCGATTCTTCTCTAAATTCAAATCTCTAGTGCTCCAATGTAGACAATGCAGAATAGAGTGGAAGGATGAGCAAAATGTCCTTTCCATACTCATCAAACTAGGCCCTAAGTACTCTGTATATGTCTCTATGTTTCATTCCAAATTGGAAAGCTTTCGTGGTTGGAAAATTCCTTCATTAGATTCTTTTTCTGAGTCCTTAATCAAGGATCAAAACAAATTGATTCAAATGGGAGTCATCCAGACCTCCAAATATCAAGCTCTCTTAGTTACTGACTCTTCCAAAGTGCAAGCAAAGGGGAAATCATAGAAGATGGAGTCAAAGGCAACTAATTCAAAGCCTAAACAAAATCAGCAAGCTTCTGAAAGGGCCTCCGGTTCTAAGAAGAAGAAATTTGAGAAGATACTATGTCCGTACTTTCAAAAAGGGTGCCCTCCTGAAGAACATTGTATGAAGAAGAAACTTGATGAGATGACTGCTCTTCTCAAGAAGTATAACATTTCTTCCCCACAGAGAGCAAAGAATTCAAATAATGGACATGAAAGATGTCATGCTTTGAAAGTAGGACTACCTCAGTCTACATCCTATTTGATTGCTTCTTGAGCCTCTAATCACATGGTGGCCTCTAAGGATCTCTTCTCCTCTCTCAACATCAATGAAGGGCCCACTATTAACATGGGAGATGATTCCCAAATTCCAGCAGCAGGAAGACGTACCATCAAAGCAAAGCATGGTGTTTTCAGAGATGTCTTATATGTACCCTCCCTTGCAGCTAATCTATTATCTGTATACCAGATGACCCACACCAGCTCAACAAAGCAAGTGGTGTTTGGACCTGACTCAGTGGAGATCAAAAAAATCTCAACTGGAGAGCTTGTAGCAAAGGGAATTGTTAATCATGCCTCTAAGGCATATATTTTCTCTCACTTCATGCCATAAACAATTTCAGCATCACCTCAGCTTTCATTTGAATTTGATGAAGGTATAAACATTCCTTCACTTCCTATTGTAGTTCCAGTTTCAAATCCTAACATTTCATATTCAGATTCAGAAGAGGAGTCATCCCAGTATGATCTAGATATTGAGCTTACAACTCAAAGGGATCTAGATCTAGATCCAAATCCAGCATCTACCTCATTCCAGCAGCCTAAATCAGCTAAGCAGCTCATAGAAGCAACTGGAGATGGTGTTGGGGATCCATATGACAAAAGAAGAATGACGTCCCAGTATCAGAAGGAGAGTGTCGCACTATCTCACACATACCCTCTTCTTGTTGAGAGGTGTTTTATGATGCTTGGGTTAGATCCTCAATTGTTCAAGGAGGCTTGCCATGATCCTAGATGGTAGGAAACCATGGATGAGGAGTTTGATTCACTACATGACAACCAGACATGGGAACTTGTCCCCTTACCTTCTGGAAGGAATATGGTACAGTGCAAATGGATCTACAAAACCAAAATAGGTGTTGATGGGACCACAACCAAGTACAAGGATCGGCTGGTGGAAAACAGGTATTCTTAGGTCTAAGGCTTGGACTAAAATGAGACATTCGCTCTTGTAGCTAGAATGGACTCCATCAGGCTGGTATTAGCCATTGTTGCTTCCAAGAGATGGGAAGTACATTAGATGGATGTGAAGAGTGCCTTCCTCCATGGTGATTTAGAGGAGGAAATATATATGAAACAACCTGAGGGGTTTATTGATGATCCTTCCTTAGTCTACAAATTGAGGAAATCACTGTATGGACTCAAATAAGCCCCAAGGGCATGGTACTTCAAGATGGATGCCCTCCTCATCTCTCAGAAGTTTGAAAGGTGCAAATCTAATTGCAATGTCTACATGAAGAAGAAGAAGGGGTTATTGCTTCTAGTTGTATTGTATGTGGATGACTTGTTCATTACTAGCAGCTCTACTGCTGGATTGAGCAGCATCAAGTTTGCTCTTAATAAATCATTCGCTATGACTGACTTAGGACTGTTAAGATAGTTCATTGGTCTCGAAGTAAGTCAAAATACTTTGGGAATCATGATCTCACAGTCCATGTATTCATCAAACATGATTAAGAGGTTCCACATGGAGGATTGCAAGGCAGCCCCCTGCCCTTTTCTTTCAGGCATCAGGCTTGAAGAAGGTGGTTCCACACCTTTGGTGGACAACACTCTCTACAGACATCTCATTGGAAGCCTTCTGTATCTCACTCATTCGAGACCAGACATATCCTATGCTGTGATTGTTGTTTCCATATATATGCAGGAGCAACATGAGTTGCACTAGAAGGAAGCAAAGAGGATCTTGTACTATGTGCAGGGTACTATTGATTATGCGATCCACTATGCTGTTGGAGCACCGCTGGACCTCATGGGATTTACATACTCAGACTGGGTAGGAGATGGAAATGATAGGAAATCAACCTCGAGTTTTGTATTCATGATTATATCTGGGCCATTTTGTTGGTCCAACAAGAAGCAAGCAGCCCTTGCACTTTCTTCAGCAGAAGCAGAGTATCGAGGAGCTGTGAATGCAACTATTCAGGAAGTTTGGCTGCATGGAATCTTGACAGAGTTTGGGATTCAGACTTCACCTACAATAGATCTTTACTGTGACAACCAGAGTACAATCAATATCTCCAGTGATCTTGTTCAGAAACAGAGGACAAAGCACATAGAGATTCGCATGCACTACATTTGGGAATTGGTGCATGACAGAACTATCACACTACACTACTGTCCGACAGAGGATCAGATTGCATATATTTTTACCAAGTCTTTTACCAAAAATAGATTTACCTTTCTCAGGTCTCTTTTGGGCATTAAGGCTTGATTCTCAGTTCCTATTTTTAAGGGGGTTTTCCCAAGAGGTTTGCCTACCTCATTTGTATTATGTCTCGTAGATTGTATATTGGGTGACATGTGGTCTTATTACCAGGGCCCACAGTTGTCCAAGTTAGGATTCAGGGGGGGTGTTAGGATTATTAATCCTCCCTTGTTCATACTTTCTATTAGATTAATTAGCCTAACTTCGGAATCTTAATTAATTAATTGGGTCCACTAGTATCATTGGGTCCACTTGGCCTAATGGGGACACATGTACCAGTCACTGGAGTGTGGAGAACACTACTATAGGTTAACTTCCACTTAATACATGTGCATGCATCATTTTGGGTGCCTCCTAGACCAATCCCTACATTTTAGGAGCCACTGGAAGTCCCAGCACCAACCTACTTCAGTCAATTGGTGTTAGTACTAGTTAGTCTTAGTTAGCCCCCAGTTACATTCAGTTGCATCATAGTCAATTAATCTAGTGCTACCAATGCATGGATAATGCATGGTTGCACAGGGAGGAGCACTTTTCCTACCTTCCACACTCAGTTGCACTGATTTAACTAGTTGCTAGTGGTTGTTGGAGTTATTGGTCATTAGGGAGTTGTATATTTGGACTCTGATATTGATTGGGAGACTTTGAGTTAGAGATTTAGTTAGATACATTCATATCCACTTGGAGGATTCGAATTCATATCCCATGCATTCGAATTCTACTTGTGTAAACTATTGTAACACTGGATATTATTATACTGTAAATTCCTGAGCAATACTTGTCCATTTCCTGTGTGGTTTGTTTTGTTTAGTTTGTATCTTCATTCTCCATCCATTTACTGCAAACATTACTAGAACTCCATTCACTGCAAACATTACTAGAAATCTATGCTTGAAGATCTAAATGGCATTCAAATTCTAATAGTGTTGGGATTTATAATCCTCCCTTGACCAAACTGTCTATTAGATTATATTTTCCTAACTTAGGAGTCATTTAGTTATTATTGGGTCCACTAGTACCATTAGGTCTACTTGGACTAATGGGGGAACATGTACGAGTCACTAGAGTGTGGGGAACATCGATAGAGGATAACTGGAACTAACTGCACTTTTATGCATCATTTAGGCGCCTCCTAGACCAATCCCTACATTTTAGGAGCCACTAGGAGTGTTGAAACCAACCTCCTTCAATGGTTGGGAGTTGGTAAATAGTTAAGCTTAGTTATGCTTCAATTACATTTAGTTAGATATCCTCCAGTTCAATTAGTGCCAGTTATGCATGGATACATGTGGGAAGGCGCCAGTTCTCCCCTACTTCTCACCTACCATTGTAGTTAGACTAGTTTGATTGATTGTAACTGATTGAGAGACTAGATTAGACATCTGGAGTTAGCCAGTTGAACTCTGATAGTGATTTAGACACTTCTAGTGTGCTTCTAGTTAGCCATGAACTCAGATTGGGTTGGTAGATTTGAATTCATCTCTCATTATTCGAACACTCCTTTATGTATTACCATTGTATACTGTTGGGATGTATTTAAGTTTATACTGTAATTAACTGAGCAATTCTTGTCTATTTCCTGTGAGATTTTTTTTGTTCAGTGGGTATTATTCATTCCTTTTCACTGCATAATAATTAAGAATCTGATTGCACTCATTGCTTGAAAATATAATGGCACAACAATTCTAATATGGTGTCATAGTCATCTCAGGCAAGCTTTGAGTATGTCTACTCTCCATTGTACACCATAAGCAACTAGGTTTCCACAGAAGTCCCGCAAATATTGCCTTGCTTCCTCTGAATTCATTCAGAGTGGTGGTGCAGGCATGACGGACCCTGAAAAAGTGTACATGTCGATAGGGAAGGCTTTATTCTAACATAGTGTGAATGGTTTTTGTTTTGCAGTGAAATTTCTAAAGGTGCTACGTAGCTTGTTTGAAGATATTGTATAATCGGCGGGAGAATTATGGATTCACAACCTTCCACACCTCGGATCTTAACACCCTTCAATTATGTTGATTTGAAGGAAGATATGCAGGTGTCCTTGCTCAACAAGGGATACTTCAGGATAATACTAGGAAGGGAGGCTGAGCCCCATCATCCAGCTGAGAAAAACAAGTTTCTGAACCGCTTAGATGAAGCTTTTGGTTATCTATGTACTCACATCTCTAGAGACCTCCTCTTTCACCTTGAAGGTTTGAGGACTCCCAAAGAAGCTTGGGAGAAGCTTGAAGTCTTGTTTGTCAAGAAAGATGATCTTCAGGGACACAATTTGGAGAACGAGCTGATAGCCTTACATCCCAGCAGTTTCAAGACTATACAACAATTCTTTACAAAATTCAAGTCTCTTGCACTTCAATGCATATAGTGCAGAATATAAAGAAAGGATGAGTAGCATGTGCTCTCCATACTCAGCAAACTAGGTACTGATTATTATGTATTTGTCTCAACTTTCCATTTCGGAAGAGCTTCCATTCCCAATTGGAAGATTACCTCACTTGATTCCTTTGACGAGTCCTTAATACAGGAGCAAGAAAAGTTGGTCCATATGTTAGTCATCCAAACTTCCAAAAACCAAGCTCTCCTAGTGACAGACTCTACCAAAGCGCAAGCTAAAGGGAGACCTAAGGGGAAGGAGCCTAAAGCATCTAATTCAAAGCCTAAAGAGAGTCAGAAAACTTCTGAAGGAGCTTTGGGCTCCAAGAAGAATAAAAAGTTTGAAAAGAAGACGTGTCCCTATTGTATGAGGGGTTTTAATCCATAAAAATATTGTATGAAGAAGCAATTTGACCAGATAGTTACCCTCCTCAAGCAGAATAACATAGCTCTTCCACAAAGAGAAAAGAAGTCTGATGATGGACCACAGACAGAAGATGATGAAAGGTTCCATGCCTTGAAGGCTAGCCTTGCTCATTCGACAACATACTTGATTGATTCAGGAGCATCCAATCACATGGTTGCCTCCAAATAATCTTTCTCTACCCTCACACTATCAAATGGGCCTAATATTCACATGGGACATGACTCCCAAATTCCAGCAGGAGGAAGAGGTTCAATTAAAATCTAGCATGGTGAGTTCAAAAATGTTCTCTATGTGCCCTCCCTTACAACTAATTTGTTTTTTGTTTATCAAATGACCCATATAGGCGCTCCCAAGAGAGTTACATTTGACTCAGATTAAGTTGAGATCACAGAAGAAGAAAAAAATACTGGAAGAGTCATAGCGAAAGGTATTGCAAATCATTCTACTAAAGATTATGAGTTCTCACATTTTTTGCATGTCTCACCTCGTACAACTTTATTGACTCATGCTAACAACACCAGTAAGGTTTGGCATGAGAGATTTGGGCATCTCAATTTCAAATATCTCCAACAACTCCACAATGATAAAATGGTTGAAGTTTTTCCTCTCATCCAAACTTCCGATGGATTATGTTATGGTTGCTTGGTAGGTAAGCATCCATAAAAGAGGTATGAAGTTGGGAAGGCACGTAAAGTTGTCTCTATGCTTGATTTGATACATAGTGATGTGGAAGGACCAATTCCCATAACATCCATTAATGGTTGCAAGTATTTCCTCACCTTTATTGATGATTGTTTTAGGTACTGCTGGATCTACTTTATGAAACATAAATTAGAGGTTTTGATATTTTTAAAGTTTTTAAAGCTATGGTTGAGAATAGTTTCAGTAAAAAGATCAATTACATAAGATCTGATAAAGGAGGAGAGTACGTCAAAAGAGATTAATAACATTATTGTTAATTAGAGGGGATTTGAATGCAACACTCAATTCCATACGCACCATAGCAGAATGGTGTGGCTGAGAGGGACAACAGATCATTGAAGGAGATGGCCACATGTCTTCTCCATGCCAAGAATATCCCTCCTTCTCTTTGGGAAGAAGCTGTAAACTGTGCTTCATAATTGCAGAACATATTACCTCATAAATCAGTGGCTGGGGCCGCTCCATTCGAAGCACTGCAAGGGCATAAGCCCAATGTCTCTCATTTGAGAGTTTTTGGTTCCAAATCTTGGTCCAGAATACCCATTGACAAGAGGAAGGCCTTCCAATACCAATGTAACGAATGCATTCTGTTGGGATATGCAGAAGATGCAAAAGCATACAAGTTGATGGAGGTTGCAACTAGGAAATGCTTCATTGAGCGAAGTGTTCAGTTTGAAGAATATCAGTCGTGTGATGCACCACCATTCGAAGCACAAGAAGGTATAACCACTCTTCCACTACCTTTTGATGATGATTTGTTACATGTTTCAGATTTAGATGAAGAGGATAAAGACTAGCATGATCCTATTATTGATGCTAAACCTCATGAGATTCTAGATCCAAATCCAATACCCATTCCAAACCAAAGGCCTAAGCCTATATGGGATCAAAATATCATTGATGCAGCTGGGGATGGTGTTGGGAATCCAGAAGACAGAAGGGGAACTAGGTCCTAGTATCAGAATGAGCATGTTGCCCTTTCCATCACATATTCACTCCCTACATAGTGGTACAACAAGATTCTAGGAAAGTGCTACATGATGATAGCGAATGATCAATTACTTGGCCCACCTAAGAAGAAAATTGATTATTCTCCACCTCTTCCATACAAAAGAAACACACAGGTTCATTAGTTTAGAAGGACATTGAGAGGTTCACATGCACAGCTTCAGGATGTTGCTACACAGAAGAACCATACTACTGCATAGTGCTGCAAATCGCAGCAAAGTTTTTTGACAAGTTATTTTTCTAAGGGGGAAGCTTCTTTCTTCTAAAGATAGCTTGTATTTTCCTGTTCCTGCTTGTTTTGAGGGGGGTGGTTTCCCATGAGGTTTTCCCTTATTTTCTTGGTTTATCATAGTAGCATTTTTATCTTTTAGATTGTATATGGGTGACTTTTGGCCTTGTTTCCAGGGCCCACAATTGTCCAAGTTGGGATTTAGGGGGGGTGTTAGGATTTATAATCCTCCCTTGACCAAAATGTCTATTAGATTATATTTTCCTAACTTAGGGTTCATTTAGATATTATTGGTTCCACTAGTACCATTGGGTCCACTTGACCTAATGGGGCCACATGTACCAGTTACTAGAGTGTGGGGAACATCGATAGAGGCTAATTGGAATTGACTGCACTTGCATGCATCACTTTAGGCACCTCCTAGAACAATCCCTACATTTTAGAAGCCACTAGGAGTGTCGGCACCAACCTCCTTTAGTTGTTGGGAGTTGGTAACTAGTTATGCTTCAGTTACACTCAATCAGATATCCTTCAGTTCAGTTAGCGCCAGTTATGCATGGTTGCATGTGGGAAAGCACCAATTTTCAACTACTTCTCACCTACCACTGCAGTTAGACTGGTTTGATTGACTGTAACTGATTGAGATACTGGATTAGACATCTGGAGTTAGCCAGTTGAACTCCGATAGTGATTTAGACACTTCTAGTTAGCCATGCACTCAGATTGAGTTGGTAGATTCGAATTCATCTCTCATGATTCGAATTCTCCTTTATGTATTACCATTATACATTGTTGGGATGTAATTAAGTTTATGTTGTAATTAACAGAGCAATTCTTGTTTGTTTCCTGTGAGATTTGTTTTGTTCAATGGGTATTATTCATTCCTTTTCACTACATAATAATTAAGAATCTGATTGCACTCATTGCCTAAAGATCTAATGGAACAATAATTATAATAAATTGTTGGCATCAATGACAATTTAGTCAACAGAAAGTCTGAAATATTTTTTTCTTTTAAAATGCAGTTAATGCATACGTAACAAACAAAAAAAGAGCACAAAGCAAACGTGTTGACTTTTTCAAGTATGTGCAATTTAGGGGACTTGAAAAAGAACATATTCTCAATTAATTTGGAGCTTATCAAGTGTACAAGTGGCAATATAATATATAATGTCAGGGAGTACTTACATTGAAGAAACCTTAAGGGATTTGATGTTCTCTATAATATTGTAGAGGGGAATCTCTTGAGAGACAACTTGAAACTTTTAAACTAGGGAGCTAAGATTTTGGTCAAAATATTTGTAAGTGGAGAGATTCATATCATCCCTGCAAATATTACCCTCATAAAGGTACCACTGGTAGTCTACACCTTACCAAAATGTTAAAGACATGACATGAATTGTCTTGAAGTTCATTATATAGAGTGGAAAAGCAGTTTTGATTTGTGGTTGTTTTTTCTCTCTTGTTATAAACTTGGTACATTCTAGCTATTTTTAGTTTATTAGTATTTAATTACACTCTCAAGACAATTTCCAATACATGTTTTGCATATTACTTTTAATTTTGAGTAAATAATTATGTGAATGTTTAAAATCAAAGCGTCAATCCTCTTCAATAGAGGTATTGCTACTATTTGAGATTTAGTGTAATTTGTCATGACTCTCAATATTGCTTTCAGAACTGGACGATACATGGACTCTATTGGGGAAGCTACAAATTCATCAATTGGATGTTTTGGTAGATACGATGCAAGATATTCTATCATGGCTAGCGAAGGGCTTGATACCTATTAATGGGTCTCATGCATTGAGGTTGTCAGAGGTACTCTAATTAATCTTCTACTCATAATGCATGAGATTTTGAAGTGCCTTTGAAAGGAATTTATTATCTATTATCCTCCCTTGTGTGCTCAATATTTTATAGTCTATTTAGTTTTTAAGAGTTTCTCATTTCTTCTCCCAACCAATTTGTATATTCTAGTGTGGTTTCCTATTGTAGTTACATCGAAGTGAAATTTAGTAGCAGTTTTTAAAAAAAACATCTTTTGGAATCTTCTAGAAATTTACTGGTTCTCATAAACATATTAGGGAATACGTGCATAAATTTGAAAATGTGATTTTTTTATGGGTTAGGACCATACTCAAAAGCTAACAATACCTAGAGGCTAGGTTTTGGAGTTCACGTTCAATCAATAAACATATATATTTTGAGCTAAAATTGCTATTTATTGTTCTATTGTTACCATGCTTAAAATTACTTAGGCCTTAGGGTTCATAGCCAATTAGTTAATACATATCGATGTTGAATTTTCTTAGCACTTTGTAACATTCCTAGCCTGATGTCAAACCTGCATGATAAGGAAAACAAAAAAAAATGGAATCTGTATCAAAATTGCTATTTAAAATATACTAGATACTGAAACACATGCCAATGAAGAAAGTAATAGAAAGTACACAGATCTGAAGCTCAAACCACATCACTCTCTATTACTCTTTGAAAATAGGAAATACTTTGAAAGTAGGACTTACTTCATGTTCATTGCATTCTTGTTGTGCTCGACTGGATCTTTGCGATATGTAGGATGCTTGACCTTCTTCTCCACAAGGTACCAAACGTTTCTTGCTTTTGATAGGTTTTGCAATTTGCAATTTCATGGCATTAAATTAGAGGGGCTTCAGATACACCCATTTGATACCATGTTGAAATTCTTCAACATATGGTAACAGTCCTAGTTTGATTTTTAGCCTACTTAATACGAGTATGGACATCAAATATTACTCTTTGAAAACATCAAATCTATTGAAAGCTTCAAACTCTACCATTCATTTACTGTTTCTACAAACCGAATTGCACTATGACGAATATGGACACATGCACAATGATGCCTTGACTGAAATAAACCTAAACCCTAGATTTATTATTGGCCTTGGAATTGCTTCCCTCTGCTTGCATTGAAAAAATATTCCTATGAAGGTGTGCACTAGAGGAGAGTACAAGTTTTCATGTATGCATCTCTCTCTTCTAGGGATCTGTGGCCCATCTATTCGTGAAAACTTTTCACATGCAAAGTGACCTAACTAACTGTGCATCCAATTATTAACTAAAGCAAACTCAGATAGATTTGGACTACTAAATATAAAAAGTATTTCAACTATAACTAAATTGAGAATGGCACATGCATGATTTTGGCATACATGTGCCCTTTATCTCTGTCCTCCACAAATACCCCTTCTCCCTTCATTAATTTTGTATGGAACTGTTGAAGGAAGGTATTGTTTTCATTAAGGATAATGTACAAATTCTTTTGGCATACATGTGCATTCTTTCTCTCTCTCTCTCCTCCAGAAATGCTCCTGCACCTTTCATTACTATTGTACATATTCCAAAACCGTTGAAGGAGGGCACATTGTTACTGTTGTCATTACGGCTATTGTACAAACTGTTGTATGGATTCTCTGTTGGAGTAGATTCCACCATACCTTCTCTGCATGTGCCCAGATCTTCTCTGCTTGTTGTTGTAAATAATGGCACTCTATTGGAAACTTTCAGAGCTACTAAAATACCAACAAGAGATTCATAGTATGTACTGAAATTAATACCTTACATGGTTGAATACACAATTTACATGCAAAATAACCTATTCATAGTTGAGGTATTAATCCTTATTTTGTATTTTATTTTAAATAAAAATGGTTTATATTTTGTATTAAAGGAGGTTGCAACATAGCCGGGTTCAACTAGGTAAACACAAAAGAATATAAGTAGCTTGCAGCTTTCAAAATTTAATTATGCTCTGAACAGACTAAAGTACTTAAGCTTATACATCTTGGTAATTGTACCTCCACTCCATAAGGTGTTTTTTCTAGTAGTATAATTTCTGAAAAAACACCTAACAATGATATGCTTTTACAATACATACATTATATTCTCTTTATTTGAAAACGTGATAGCTGGTAGCTTCATCCTAATTCTAATATGGGGGTTCTAGTTCTTGGTTGTCTACTTCCATAGCTTCAAGTGGTTGATTAATTGATTCATCTTCTTTGTGACATGGGAAGGAGCCCATTAAAAGTTGGTTGTTGACTGCAGAAGAGGAAACTTGCTTGATCTCTCAGATTATATTCCTCAATCTGGAACACTTCTCCTTCAAGTCCTGAAATTACTTTTGCTGCTATACAATAATGTTCATAATGATAACATTTTGTGAGGAATACTAGCATTCCAGCTCATGGGATTTGGAAGTGAGAGTAAGAATGGACTCGCATTGTTACCTTTTATTATGTCTTCATGGCTCATCATAAGCCTCCTAACTTCCTGAAAAACTCTATTGCAGTATGAAGGATTCCTATTGTCCATATTACAGTGCTCAAATAGGCCCCTAGTAAGCCTTTGATATTGATTGTACCACTTATAGTTGACAGTTTTACTAATGATACCTTACGAGCATAAACATGATTACTTATGCAATAATTAATATTGGGGCTCAACTGTGAAGCTGTAATAGTGCATCTACAATGATAGAAAATGATAACAACAATATCGCATACCGCAACTGAAGAGATATTTGTCAGTACACAAAGCCTACTAACTGTTGGGTTGTAATTCTTACAACCCTGACCAAAATTGCACTCCCAGGAAATATGAACAAATTTAAGAGGGTCGTTGGTACCTTTAGTGTTCCTTGTCGATTTGGAGCAGAGAAGGGTCGAATTCATTCCAATGTTATCATTTAAAAGTTGTAATTGTGGCATATCCATTATGTCAAACTCACACAAGACTTTCACTTGACTGAAAAGACTTGAACCTTAGTAAAGTAATAACAAACTCTTAATTTTCACTAAAATATAATAAAATAGTTTTTTTTGTAAATATTTTGACTAGATTTGAATTTTGGAACATATTTTTAAAGAGAAAAGATAGCAATTCCAATTGCCTAGGGTTAGAGGTGTAAAGCAATGCATGAAAAACCATAGGTTCGATGAGAAAGATGAAACCTAAATAAGGAAAAAAATTAATACACATGGTCATGGTTATTGAATATTGGATAAGTGAGCAATCAAAACCATAAACAGTGACCCAAACCTACCCTACCCTACCCTAGTGACTTGCTCTACCACTAGCATACATGATCGGGCACGCCATCGATGGGATCCATTGAACATTTGAGATTGTATTTCAATGTTCAATAATGGTGGTCATAAAGGAGGGCTATATGCATGTCTACATGCATACATGTGCACATGTCTGTGTATCAATGGATGCATGGAAGGGAGGACAGGGGAGGCCTCTTTCTTCTTCTAATATTAAATTATTATGAAGGGGTTAAATTCTTTATTCTAGATCTATCTATCTTTCTCACTCATTTTTTAAATGCCTTGCGAATCTTTCTGCCTGAGATTTTACACCACTGTCTACTCGGGTATTTTTTTCTTTTAAAAATATTTTTAATCTTTTCAAATATTTTGATATATTTTGTGTTGGGTGCCTTTAAATATCCAAGGTTTTGCAGTAAAGCAATATTTTTGTTGTCCTCCTGTGGTAGTGGATGATTCGAGCCCCCATGGTGGCTCTCAACATTCAAAACGTTCCAAATCCAGTTCCTGTAGCAACTAAGATCAAGATCAGCTTCTTTTCACGCCAAAATTTACTCTTGTTTAGATATAGAATATCTACTGCTTTCAGTAATGCTCTAGAAAACACAACAAAATACCATTTAACCACACTGATATTTATAAAGAAATCAAAAAACTTAATCTTAATTAAGCATAGTATAGCAGAGTATTTATGAATGAAAGGAGAGATTTCCCTTCCATTCATACTTTAGGGCTGACGACATTCTTACTTTCATACCAAGATAAATCATTATTTCCATCACCACAACCCCACGAATCTCAATGTTGTTGCTGCTAATAACAATGTTATTTCTAACACCAATCCATTCTACTCACCAAAGAGAGGCATTGCAGCTCCCGCTGCATTGTGCTACATGCACAATCCTTCATCTTTATTTGTTTTCAATACCAATCCAAATAATTCTCCTCAAGAAGGACCTGTTGCTTCGTCAAGTCCTCATAATCCATTGCCTCCTAGAATGGGAATGAATATGGGGTTTCATTCATAGCCTTTTTTAAAAGAAAGAGAAGAAAGCCAAGATAAAACAACATTGATGGAGTAGGTTCCAGACTCTCCATTGACTCCAAGCTCACAGTCATTATCCAAAAAACAATCCTATGGCTCCGGTTTTGCCTCCAACAAGAAAGTTTAGATGGTTGCACTTGGTACATGGTTTTCATTTACCATCTTTGTTTTGTATTGTTGTGTATGGTAATTTGATAATCTAATTTAAAGTTAGATTCTAAGAAAGGGATTAATTTTGTGTTACCCACTGTGATAGGTGTTATAGCCTAAAATCACACATCTATGCATGTGATCACTTTCCCATGTTTTCGTCACATGTCGACGCTTCCATTACGACATTTCATGAAAGTCATTGAAAAAATACCTATATTGGAGGATCCATATCTATACTTTTGTAACTTTGTTTTCCCTCTTTTATGGAAGGTTGGAAAGGTATCTAAGTAAGGAAAAACTTTCTAGAAGTCACCAAAGCCTAAAAATTCCTAGAAGTACCCTAAAAATGAGCTTTTTATACCTAACCATGACTTTTCTTAAGGGAACCCATGGTTATATGTTTGCATTCACGACTCTCCTTCACTAGACCCGCTATTTTCACCTAAAGTGGTCAAAAAATATAAAATTATGTTTAATTCTCGAATTAGGGTCAGTTTGGGTGGTTTTGGAACTGATTTGGAAGTTATAACTGAACCCTATTTGACCCCTACTCTTCAAGAAAGTATATAAGAGAGGGAGAGAGGTCTATGGAGGGGACTTGAACCTTTGCATTGTTATGCTGGAGGAATTGGGACTCTCATCCCCCTACCTTTTGCCTAGATGTCATCTCCTTGTGTTGTGGAGCTTGGAGGCTGAGTTCCTTGGAGAAGAGAAGCAAAACAATTAGATCAAGGTTTTGTGAGGTTCCTAGCAAGAGGAAAAGGTGAACTCTATACTTCTTCCACTTGATTAATAAAGATGTGATGTCCTTCTTCTTCCCAAATTATTTTTCAATTTGTTTTGAATCTCTGTTATGATTATATGATGATACTTATCAGATTAGGGTTTCATGTTTTACTTAACAAAATCTCCTTTCATATAGTCTATTTGGTTTGAGAAAGGTTAATCTTGTTTTGCGGCTCTCTTGGAGAAAAGGAGCAAGAGGAAGGGCTACAAAAAGCTTTGACCAGCCTTTACTGATCAGGTATGGACCCTAATTACCTTTGAATCTTACTTATATTTTCTTGTATAACATTCTACATCTATCTTTCAACCTAGTGTGTTGATGGCCTCTTAACCCCTAACCATAGGAACAATTTCCTCTACAACATAATTGGTGACTCCACTAGGGAGAGCCTTGTATATTTGGGGTTTATTTGACTTCTTTCAAGTGTTTTTTAAGGTTTCAAGTCCTTACAACTTAGGAGCGACCTTTGAATCGGATAGAACACCTCCTCTGCCTTCCTAGGGCAATTTTACACCTTTTTTGGGTTGTTTGCCACCCATTCGCATGTCCTATACTAAAAATTTGTGACTTTAAGATGCATTCATGACCTTGTATACTAGGAACCTGTGACTCATTCATGGCCCTGCCTTAGAGCAACTCATGAATTCCCCTAAATGTGCCTTTTTCATAATTTTTGTGGTTTTTTGTGTTGTTTGAGGGTTGTTTGAGGGGTCGTTTAGGGTCCTCTGCATGTGCATGACCCTAGGGAGTTAGTGCCGTATATTTTAGTTTCTATTTATCTATATTGTAATTCTTTTTCAAATACTTTATCTTGTTTTGTTGTTTCTCCCCCCACCTCCTTCTTTGGCTTGACCTTGTTGGACAAGGTGTTAAGCAGCCTATGTTTGTAGGTTTAGGCTGAACCTTGGACTTTCTTGACCTTTGTTTATATCAATATTATTGCTTAGTCTCTTCATGCCAAAGTGGTTGTCTTGTTTACCTTTTTAATCCTTCCTTCCAAGAGAGTTTCTATCCAGTCTTAGGGCACCTTAGGACCTGTTTGAGGGGTGTAGAGTAGTAGTCTATTTGCTTTGCTTGCATTACTTTACATGCATTAGTTGATAGGTTGTTTTTCTTTTGCATTATAAAATAAAAGGAAAAATAACATATAGTTGTTTTATATGCATGTAGATTAGGGTTTTTATCTTAAATGCACTACATGTCATTGTTCTTGAAAAATAAAAAGAAGTTTTTCTTTCGTGGCTTTCAAGTTTCAGTTTGAAAAGAAAGAGAAGTAGGTTTGCTTTTGCATTTCAATTTCTTTTTTGCTTAGTCATTTTTTTTATACTTTTGGGTAAAACAACATTGGTTTGACCTTCGCCTGGAACCCTTTGAGTAATCAATAACACTTTAAAATGAACGTTCAATATATAAAATATATTAGTAACTATTTGTTTCTAGGGACAAAACACACTAGTCTAGGCCATTTTTTTGGGTTAGGGATAGCTTAACTGCCCAAAACTTTAAACTCAAACATAGTGGCCTATCTTCAGGAAATACAACTTCGCAGAGAAAGATACCGAAAATATCCTCTAGCACAAGAGTCAAGCACGAGGTCATGCAATACTAAGTAATTGGAGATACCCCTCCTCTATTCAGTATAGCATACACCAGAGTTTTTGCACGTTTGGGGACTCACCCAGTACCTACTACCGACCCCGTGTGGTTCCTGGTACCACTTGAGTTTCGGGATTAGCTACCCTTCCCATGTGCATCAGCTGGACTGACAACTGTTCCGCTAGCCTTTCTTTGTGATTTTGGTAGCCTTAACATCTTGACATCTAGGACTCTTACACGTGTGGCAGTGGAAGGCTATTTCCATTGCTCCTAGGGTATACTTGGAAGGTAACCTCAGTTGACAATTTGGGAGGGTGGTTGGGTGGTTCCAATGTTTGCACCCAAAAAACTCATCACGAGACGCCAAGTAACTACTCTTCGAACTTCACCGGTTAGTTATGAGCCCTCATCATCCTAGAGTCTCCTTTGGAAGGGATCCTTATGTGTCTGGTCTTGATACTTTGGAATTTTTCTAGTGGTGTGCTCTTTGTACTGTTGGTTACCAGTTGAACTCAGTTTTTCGTTAAGTTAGAAACTATGGCTAACACCCCTACAAACACTAACCAGGAGATCCCCATGCTGGGAGCTCCTTGTACTTTTCCTCTCACCGCGATTGTTGGTGTTCCTTTTATGGCCACCTTGAATCTACCTAGATTCACCCTAGGGCTACCGGTTTGGTTGTTTTCCACTCTAATTGTCCTGAATGCTCCTGATGCTTCTCAAGTAAGCGCCTTATATCAAGGGCATCAAAACATTGTCTCCCCTTCACTTGTAGCAGCTTCTCCTCTTCCTTCTACCTCATGCGGTGAAAGTACTGATACTATTAACCTGTAGTCTAAAAGGAATAGAAGAAGGAAGAATAGAAAGAAGACTCAAAAGCAAGGGTGAACCCATTCAACCTCTGTAGGTCAAGTTGAACCCAACCACCCAGCCTCTGGTAGTCATGCTAGGGGCACCCATCCAACCTTTGCAGGTCATGTTGAATCCATCCACCAAGCCTCTGGAAGTAATGTTGGGAGGAAACAACTAGCCTCTACTAGTCATGTTGGACCTAACCACCCAGCCTCTGGAGGTCATGCTGGGGGCAAGCAGTCAACCAATGCAAGTCATCAGCTGGGGAGAAAGCTTAGACAAACCTTCAGTGATCAAGTATGGACCCTGCTTATCTCTGAATCTTGCTTATATTTGCCTGTAGAACATTGTACATCTATATTTCAACCCTAGTATGTTGATGGCCTCTTAACCCCCAACCATATGAACACTTTCTCTATCCCTTCCTCTTTCACCTCTTCTCCAAGAGACCTACAAAACAAGATTAACCTTCCTCAAACCAAATAGACTATATGAAAGGAGATTATGTTCAGTAAAACATGAAACCCTAATCCAATAAGTATCAATATATAATCATAACAGAGATTCAATACACATTGAACGATAATTTGGGAAGAATAAGGATGTTACATCTTTACTAATCAAGTGGAAGAAGTACAGAGTTCACCTTCTCCTCTTGCTAGGCACCTCACGAAACCTTGATCTGGTTCTTCTGCTTCTTTTTTCCAAGGAACTAAGCCTCCAATATTTGCAACAAAAGGATATGATATCTAGGGCAAAGGTAGGGGGGATGAGAGTCCCAATTCCTCCAGCATAACAATGCAAAGGTTCAATTCCCCTCCATAGACCTCTCTCCCTCTCTTATATAGTTTCTTGAAGAATAGGGGTCGAATAGGGTTCAATTATAACTTCCAAATCAGTTCCAAAACCACCCAAACTGGCCCTAATTCAAGAATTAATCATAATTTTATATTTTTTTACCACTTCAGGTTAAAATCACAGGTCTAGTGAAGCAGAGTCGCAAATGCAAAGGTATAACCGCGAGTTCCCTTAAGCAAAGTCGTGGTTAGGTTAAAAAAAGCTCATTTTTAGGGTACTTGCAGGAATGTTCAAGATTTGGTGTCTTCTAGAAATTGTTTCCTTACTCATATACCTTTCCAACGGTCTAAATAAGACATCAAACAGAGTTACAAAAGTCAAGGTATGTCTCCTCCAATCTAGGTTTTGTTTTAGTGATTTTCATGAAATGTCGTCATGGAAGTGTGGACATGCAACGAAAACATGGGAAAGTGATCACAGACAGAGATGTGTCATTTTGGGATATAAAATAGGGAGAGGATTAAAGTGCTAAATGTTTTTAAAGTGGGTATTTTACTGTGCTTATTCAGAATTGGGGTTTATAGTTTCCACACATCAATAAAAAGTTGCTTATTAACAAAAAAGAGAAAAAAAATTAGTTGAGTTTCCTACTAGTGTGTCTTACTCATTGCACCATCCAGATTCAATGCATTCTTACCAAGACACCCAAAGTTGATAGATAACCCACACCCATCAAGTCGTAGAGTTTCTTCTTATCTCAATACAAAAGTAAGTGGCAATTTGTATGCAATGTATTGTTATAAGCTACTCAGGTTGTAGAATTCACCTTGCTTCCCTCAACACAAAAATATGTGGCAACTACAATTGAGTCCAACGATCTTTGAAATTCATGTAAATAATTTCTTTAATGTAAAATGTGACCAATTCTTTTTTCTTATAGAGATAATTTTTTTCTTAATTTCAGTTGTTAACATTGGGTCCTCGGCTGTTAACTAGATATAATTAGTTTTTATTATCAGTTTTTATATTTAATTGAATCATTCTGTCAGGTTATAGAATTCACTATACTTCTCTTATGTAAAAAGTAAGAGGTAACTTGCTACTACGATCTTGAAATTTGCTAACGTCTCACTGTCTGCATGTTGGCTTTCTTTTATGGAAATAGGACAAATTCTTAAATTAAAATTGGTTTCTTTTAGCATAGGTTTGTTCAAAAATTAGTAGTTAATATTAGGTCCTCGACTCTACATTAGATGGACTTAGTTCCTAGTAGAAGTTGGCATATTTAATTGAATCATTATTTCACATACCATAATGTCTACACAGCTGTAACATAATTGAGTTAGGTTTATGTCAGGTGCGAGTGTAGAAAGTGAAAGTAGATTAGGCACTTTGCTTCCTACTATTGGACGCATTAGAATGGGTTTAATCTCTAGTTAAACTATAGTGTCTAAAGTTCAATTTCACCAGTTGGAAGGGAATTTTTACCAACAAATATGAGGTGACTAACTTCAACATGTTTAAGGACTAATGGAAAAGTTTACAACAACATAATTAGTGAGTTCGAATAACTTGCAGAAAATTTATAGGAAATCGAGATTATTTTTTAATTTTGTATTTCCATCAGGCCTGGTGCAATCTACTCAGCTTATTCCTAGTGGAAGATCATGCAAGGAATTCCCCCAAGTTTGTGATTCCTTCACTATGTAAACAGTGTCTTAAATCTATATTCTAGTTATGTTTGGAACTTCTCACCACTTTTGTTATCAAATGTGGAGGTTCAGTTGTACTTTATTTTGACAGACTTAAAACAATTCAGTATCTTTGTAGAAAGTCTTAGTGTTTAAAGCCTAAAGGGATCGCATGGTGTTATGTAAGTTGGTTCATTGTAAGTTTCTTAGTCTCATCTTCTTATCATGTAGGGTTGTAATAATGTTTGAAATAGGTCAATATATGCAAATCCATGGATCCCTCTTTCTATTAAGGTAGATATCCAATATGTGCCACATGTGTGTTATCCAACATATTATGTTATTGGTAGTTGCAAATGCAAGATAAGAAACTGATTATACACTCGATGTCAAATCTAGATTTGGTGAGACAACATATTCTTCTTAGGTATAAAATTTTGGATCCTTATAATGTTATGTACATAGCACATTTTTGAATTCCCTCCATTTCGACCTGGATAGTTTGTATCAATGGGATATTAAACACTCATGCTTGAAATGAATTCGATTTTTGTGCCCATATTTTACATGTATGACTTTCCAAGTCACGAAATGCACTTTGAAATCTATCTTTAATATTTATCTTCCATAGTCACTTCATCCTTAGCAACAATCATTCCCTGGAGTAAATCTTAGTATCATATTAAGTTTGTACCATCCTTTAAAAACACAACTCAGTAAATCTTATGAGGCTTGAAAGCTATCATTGCGGGTTTAGTTTTCCAACTGCAATCTCACTAACTAGGTGCATAATTGTTCATCTTAATGAAATCCTTAATATAATCTTTAGTATAAGGGTTACATTTTGCTTATAGAATGGTTTTTCATTTTGTTCAAAAAATATTCTCCAATTTTCTTTTTTTTATCAAAAATTGTTTTCTCCAAGTCTTCTTGCATAAGAAGTATTCTACTATAAAAAATGACAAAAGATTCTCGAAAACATATAAAATCCTTAGAAGTGTGAATATTTTTACAAAATTATTGCCAAACATTTTATGCTTTGGATTTTAAAAATTTGTAAGATTCACCTTTTTTTTCCAAAGAAAAATATCTTGTTTTTTATTCTAAAAAGGAATGAATAAACATTCTTCGTGTGTTAATTGCATGATACTAAAAACATGTGAATGAGTTGTAAACAACCTATGAAGTATAAGCTTCATCAAGTGGGAAAAAAGTAAAAACCCACCAGGTATCGATGTTTGCTACATAAACTAATTACCTCATCATGCGTTTGTCCACAAATATGGGTCATCATAAGTCCATGAAGTTCATAAGTTTATAACTTATAGTCTTTGAGATATCATCATGAAAAAACTACATAAAAGAAACATCAATATATCAAGTGTTATATTCCAAGTTAGTAAACTAAAGCGGAAACTCATCTTTAATGGAGCCATAGTATATCTAGAGAAAACTCCATCCTTGAACTCTATCGGAAGAAGTATACTAGGATCTAGAGTTAGATTCTACACTTTAAGATAAGTATGAATCCTTAAAATTTTCACTGGTTCCCAGCTTTTGAAATAACTATTCCAATATCCTAAATGAACAATGGACTTACATATTGCCATGCTTTCTACCAAATACATATGTACTACTAACCTTTCACTCTTAAATTAATCTAAGATTGTTTGACATTACTAAACAGAAAATTTTACAGTGCTTATAACTAGGTTTATTATTTCATGTATACTAAAACTGGTGTTCTTGTACAATAATTTGATAAATAATTTTGCATGCACTTTTACATAAAAGATTATACAATTTCATAGGTCATCAAACAAACATTTGTTTTCGAGACTTCCTAAATAGATGTGTGCTATGGATCTATGGATCAATATTTGGTAGTGATCTACTATGAACGAAAAACACTTGTACTAAAATTACATCTTTATATTGGATTTGCATCTGCTAACCGTTGAGTATGCCTTTTTATTATATATCGAATATCTAAAAGGTTTTAACTTTCAAGTTTTAAATTTAATATTCTAAATTAACATTTTAAGTTGTGTTTAAGTTTTAAATTTTAGTGATTTAAAAATATTTTTTTAATATTATTTAACTTGTAATCATCTTTGATCATAGTTAATTTCTTGTTTTAAGATAACATTAGATACGATAAGATAATTTTATTAATGTCCAACAAATGACTACCAAAGTAGGTTAAAGACACTATTGGGTACAAAATGATGTCAATACAAAGCATGGTGTCCTTCATCATAATTTTGAACGGTGGGTGGTTCAAACTTCAACTATCATCAACAATAGTTGTTGGTAACCTCGAGTGACTTTATTAGATTTGAACCTTATGATTTATGGCTCCCTTGCCGCCAAGGTGCCTTGGGTAGATGATTTAGTGGATTCACCTAATAGTTGTTGGTAATAGTTGTTGGTAACCTCCAATCACTTTATTAGATTTGAACCTTATGATGTATGGCTCCCTTGTCAGCAAGATGCCTCGGGTCGATGGTTTAGTGGATTCACCTAACCCTTGGGCTTTTTTCAACTGATATTTATTATTTTCTTTTTTGACAAGTGTAAGCTCATTTTTTAATCCATGTAGGGCCATGAACCCCATTTCCACATTATTGTGGTACCCCTTCAACTAGGGACAAACTTGAAAATTAGCCAAAGCACACATTCAATTGAGGACTTTTACCACTGGATTTGAAATTATAATTTGTGAGTACCTAAACAGTATCATTAAGCACAAGTGCTGCAATTTGAATGTTTTTTTTTTGGATTAGACATAGTTTGACTCAATCCATTCAAGGGACACAATTCTTTAACTTTTATGAATTTATGCAATTCAAAGAGAAAAATTGTGACAAATTTGGCAATGGACGAGTGAATAAACTCTTTTCCCTCTACAACTTTTCTCATCAAGTTGAGTACTTTAGTACGATTGTAAACATATTTAGTAAAGGCTTTTTCATTTTTTTTAAATATCTTGGACCCATTCAAGTTTGGCAATATCGTCTAGCATGTGGTCTAAGCAGTGTGATGGACTTTTCATTTTGAACAATATTTTGGACCTTGTCAAGTTTGGAATAACTGTATTCAAGTGGTGAAATTATGAATAACTAGATTTTTTGGATTGATGGTTAACATCTCTTGGAGTGGTTTG
Organism: Pseudotsuga menziesii; assembly: GCA_001517045.1. Taxonomy (NCBI): domain Eukaryota; kingdom Viridiplantae; phylum Streptophyta; class Pinopsida; order Pinales; family Pinaceae; genus Pseudotsuga; species Pseudotsuga menziesii. Next base: position 316,722 of record LPNX010182045.1, on the reverse strand, counting down.
TTTTGTATCCAAGAGATGTAAAATTGGATGCAAAACATGACACAAAATTGAACATCAGAGTAGATGTAAAAGTGGACATAAAAGTGGATGCAAAAAGGGACTCAACACTAGACACAAATTTGGGTGCAAAATTGGCTGTCAAACTAAATGAAATATTAGGACAAAAATGTGTTCGATTTTTAATGTATATATAAGATCTAAAAACATTTAGCATCATAACTGTATAATCATAAGCAAAGGATCACTGAAAGAAATACAAGTGCAGCAACACAAGAGAACCCAAAGATTTTCCTCAGGGAAACTACAAAGGAGAAAACCCCGCAAAACTTCCTCAGTATAGAATTCGACCAAGTACAGTGTAAAACCCCAACAACAAGAATAGTTGCTCATCTTCCACATTAGAACCTTTCTCTCTCTCTCTCTCTCTAGTGCAATACTTGAGTGTAATATGTGTGAGAATGAGAGAGGCACCTCACCTATTTATATTCATTAGGTGTGTTAGAAAACAGGACCGCAAAGCAATAACAGTTATACAGTTAAATCATTAAACAAGATGCAAAACACATTAAACGCATTACAAAGAGATACTAATATAATGTGGTTCACGCAAACGATGGGCTACGTCCACACAAAAATTACCAGTCCTTTTTATTATCGTCCAGAAAGATGAAGGCATATAACCTGTAGCAATACCGTTGCACTTCCTCTTCACGATCTCCCGGTCTCTCTCACACAATCACAGGGATTGTTTACAATGCTACAATACAATACAATACCATCCACAGTTGTATTACAATTATTTTCTTTTATAGGGGAAATACCATGGGAAAATACTACGGTTAACCCAATACCATGGGTCCGCAAAAGTGTTGGCCAACAAACATCCCAAAAAAAATTATCGGGCCCCCTGAACCCCCGTATCTTGGGGGCGTTGACCCCGAACCCCAAGGTTGGGGAGCCAGTGTACAGTAAACCTGGGGTACAAACACAATTGAATAATATCTCTAGATTTGGAAGATCGGGCTCCGCAACTAACAATCTCCCACTTGGAGACTGATCACAGCAACTCCACCGCCGCTGGATTATGCTCTAGAACTTGGACTTGGAAAATTTCTTATTTCTACCTTCATGCTTGAAGGCCAACAAAAACCGATCAGGAACTCAGTTTCTCTCTTGTTACTCCCTTTGTCGACATGTTTCTAGGATTCTGGCTAGTATGTATCTTTTCCAATTTTAACAGTTCTTCATCTAGAACAGATCTTATGAAATGGTACTTGAGCTGTATATGTTTAGTCTTTGAATGAAAGGTTGAGTTCTAGGCAATATGAATGGCACTCTAGTTGTCACTGTACATCCTGCTATTCTCCTGCTTCTTACCCAATTCCTCCATGAACCTCTGCATCCAAATCATCTCCTTGCTATCCTTTGTAGCATCAACATACTCTGCTTCCGTTGTTGAAAGTGCAACAACCTGTTGTAGTTTTGAAATCTAACTTACTGTTGTTCCACCCACAGTAAACACATACCTTGTGGTGATCCTCCTGCTGTCTTTATCACCAGCCATATCTGCATCAACATATCCCTGTAGAACAGTGTCTGAACCTCCAAAACATAATGCATGAGAAGCTGTACCTCTCAAATACCTGAGAATCCACTGTACTGCTTTCCAATGCTCTTTACTTGGATTATTCATATACCTGCTCACAACTCCCACTGCATGTGCAATATCTGGTCTTGTGCACACCATGGCATACATCAAGCTTCCAACCACTGAAGAATAGGGCATCCTGGACATGTAATCTATCTCTTCCTGTGTCTCTGGACACATCTCCTAATTACTTAGTTTGAAATGGTTGGCTAAAGGTGTACTAACTGGTTTTTCATTATGCATTCTAAACCTCTGCAACACCTTTTCTATGTACTCACCTTGAGACAACGTCAATTTGTGATTTTTCCTATCTCTTGTTATTCTCATACCAAGGATTTTCTTTGCAGCACCCAAATCCTTCATCGCACATGATTTAGCTATTTTTATTTTGAGCACATTTATATCCTGCATGTTAGACCCTGCAACAAGCATGTCATCCACATACAATAACAAGATAATATATCTTCCATTATCTAGCCTCTTGAAATAAACATAGTGGACAGAATGACATCTATCATAACCTTATTATGTCATAAACTTATCAAATTTTAAATACCACTTCCTTGGAGCTTGCTTCAGGCCATGCAAGCTCTTCTTCAACCTGCAAACCAAATTCTCCTTCCCTTTGACCTCATACCCTTGTGGCTGCTGCATATAAATCTCTTCCTCCAAATCCCCACAGAGAAAGGCTATTTTTACATCTAATTGTTCAATATGCAAATCTTCTACCGCCACTAGACTTAAAATAGTTCTAATCGAAGTCATTTTAACAAGAAGAGAAAATATTTCATCAAAGTTTATACCATTCTTTTGTGCAAACCCCTTTACAACAAGTCTAGCCTTGTAACGCTTCTTGCCTCCATCTTCTTCCTTCAACCTGTAAACCCATTAATTCTGCAATGCCCTTTTTCTTCATGCAATTGAACCAAATCCCAAGTTTGGTTTCTTACCAATGAGTCCATCTCCTCATTCATGCCTTGCTCCCACTTCTTTCTAGTTTATACCTGCATTGCCTCTTCATAACATTCTGGTTCACCAAAATCAGTCATCAATAAATAATAAAATGAAGGAGAGAATCGTTTAGGGGGTCTACTTAACCTGTTATATTTTCTTCCATTTGCAGGAGTTTTAGGTCCCTGTTGTTGTTCTTTATTTTCTTGTGCCTTTGGAACTTCATTTTCTTTGATCTCATTAAGCACTGTGTGCTCTGTGTTTTCCTTTTCCACTTTCTTTCCCTGCAACTGATCTTTGTACATAACCTTTTCATTGAATACTACATCTCTACTCCTAATAATTTTGCAATTTACAAAATTCCATAAGCAATAACCACAATCATCAATCTCGTATCCAATAAATGTGCATTTCTTGGATTTAGCTTCAAGCTTTGTTCTATCATCTTTATCAATATGGACAAATGCTTCACAACCAAAAGTTCTCAGAAATGAGTATTTTACATGTTTACCCGTCCATGCCTCCTGTGGAATCCCACCATCCAAAGCGCTTGAAGGCCCTCTATTTATTAAATAAACAACAGTGTTTATAGCATCAACCCAAAACTATAAGGGCAACCCTGCATGCTATCTCATCCACCTTGCATGCTCCATGATTGTTCTGTTCATCCTTTTTGACACACCATTTTCTTGTGGTGTTCCAGGGACTGTCTTCTCTCTACGAATCCCATTGTGTGAACAGTAACTGTCAAACTCCTTGCTGGAGTATTCACCTCCATTATCAGATCTGAGACATTTCAACCTTTTTCCTATCTCATTCTTAGCCAAAGCTTTCCACTTCTTAAAAGTATCAAACACATCAGATTTCTATGTAATGCAATAAACCCAAGTTTTTCTAGTTGCATCATCAATAAAAGTAACATAATAATGAGAGTCACCAAGAGATTGTACCTGAGCCGGTCCCCATACATATGTATGGACAAACTCTAAATTTTCACTCTTATTTTGTTTCCCAACCCTGAGAAATCTAACTCTCTTTTGTTTTCCATAAACACAGTTCTCACAGAATTCGAAACTTACCTGCTTCAGATCTGGAAGGAATTTCCTTGAGTGGAGAATCTGCATCCCCTTCTCACTCATGTGGCCAAGCCTATGATGCCACAATGTCACACCTATTTCTATGGAAGCTACAGAGACAGAATAATCAGTATTATGAGGACATAAATACAACGTACCTACCCTATCTCCTTTTGCTATTACCAGTGATCCTTTATTGATCTTCCACCACGTTTATCCAAATGTAGACAAACAACCGCTATCTACCAACTGCCCTGTTGAGATCAAATTTCTTTTCATAGAAGGAATGTGCCTTACATCCTTTAGCAGCCATTCACTTACATTATTTAACTTAATTCTTACCTTACCCTTTCCAACAATTTTACATGGTTCATCATCCCCCAATAAAACATGTCCAAACTCACCTTGAACATAATCATGAAAGAATTTCCTATGGGTAGTAGCATGACATGAAGCCCCTGAATCTACTACCCAGTAATCAATAGTATTATCTAATGCAAGAATCAAAGCATCTTGTAACACATCACCTGCTATGTTCACTTCCTGAGTAGTCTCTTGCTGCCTCTCACCTTTCTTCTTTGGTGCTCTGTAGTATTTCTTCAGATGTCCTTTCTTACCACAGTTCCAACACTCTATTTTTCTGAATCTGGACTTAGATCTACCCTTTTTAGACTTGCTGTGATTTCCTGGGCTCCTTCCTCTCTCATTTTGTCTCCCTGTGCTCTCCATGGTCAATGCATTACCTGATGTCTCACTTGTGCTTTTTCTTTGCATTTCCTCGCTAAGAATAACACCAACAACATCATCAAACTTAAGAGTGTTTGAACTATGGACAGAGTTACTTACAGCCATGACCAAGCTATTCCATCTTTCTGGCAATGGGTACAAGATTAGAAGAGCCCTAACAACATCATCAAAGTTCACTTTTACAGAACTTAACTGGCTGAAGTGTATTAAACTCATTTAAATGGTCAATAACGGATCCACCTTCTGACATCTTCATATTAAATAAACACTTCATTAAAATTACCTTGTTGGAAGCGAGGGTTTTTCATAGAGCTTACCCAATGTGCTCATCACACCCTCTGTTGTTTTTTCTTTCAAAATATTGAAAGCCATCGATGAAGCCATGCACAACCGTATTGTTCCCAGTGCCTTTCTATCAAGAACCTCCCATCCTTCATCCTTCATAGTCACCGACTATTTTGTTTTTCCGCCAATGGTAGGTACATATCCTTTTGGTACAGACAGTCCTCCATTTGCATCTTCCATAACTGATAGTTTTGGCCATTAAATTTCTCGACCCTAAAATTTCCCTCTTCTGCCATTGCTCCCACTCGGACCAGGAACCCTTCTTTCCTGTGAGTTTACCAGCCAAATAGACCTTTTGGCTCTGATACCAATTGTTAGAAAACAGGACCGTAGAGCAATAACAGTTATACAGCTAAATCATTAAACAAGATGCAAAACACATTAAACACATTACAAAGAGACACAGCTATAACGTGGTTCACCAAAACGATGGGCTGCGTCCACACAGAAATTGCTAGCCCTTTTATTACTGTCCAAAAAGATGAAGGGATACAACCTATAGCAATACCACTACCCTTCCTCTTCAAGCTCTCACGGTCTATCTCACACAATCACATATATTGTTTACAATGCTACAATACAATACAATACCGTCCACAGCCATATTACAATGCTTTTCTTTTATAGGGGAAATACCATGGGAAAAAACTACAGTTAACCCAATACCGTGGGTCCGCAAAACTATTGGCCAAAGTTGGGGAACAAGTGTACAGTAAACCTAGGGTACAAACACAACTGAATAATATCTCTAGATCTGGAAGATCAGGCTCCACAACCAACAAGGTGAGTGCCTCAACTAACTAACTAAGTCGACCATGTTCCCTAATTAGGCTCGACCTACCTTGGGAGACTCAAAATACATTTTATATGTTACTTTTGTGGGTACTATTACCCCGACTTACAACAGAGGGTTTAACTCATGAATTTTACACAACCAATTACATTCAGGACACCTATGAATGAAGGAATAACATCTCTGGAGGAGAATACAACAAAAGTACAATAGAATATCTTCCCAAGTTACAATACTTTAACACTCCCTCTTAAATAGGAAGGTATGCTACATCAACAAAAACCATCATCACAACTGTACAACTAACTGGTGAATCTCTATATGTCATAGGAGGTCTTGGAACAACATCATGCATCTTTATCCTCAAACTCAGTATGAGAATACTGGATCTTCTTCTGCAACCTCAGTATGTAAATATTGAATCATCTTCTATGAGTACTGGATCATCTTCTGCAACCTCAGTATGTAAGTACTGAATCATCTATGAGTATTGGATCATCTTCTGTAACATTAGTATGTGGATACTAAATCATCTTATGTGAGTATTGGATCATCTTCTAGATGTTGTATCGTCTTATGCAACATCAGTATGTGGATACTGAATCATCTTCTGAATATTGAACCTTCTTCTGTAACATCAGTATGTGTCTATTGAATCATCTTTTGCCACATCAGTATGTGAATACTGAATCATCTTCTGGATCTTCTTTGTAACATCGGTATGTGAGTATTGATTCTTCTTCTACCACATTAGTAGGTTAATACAAAATCTTCTTCTGCAACATCAATATGTGAATACTGAATCTGCTTCTACCACATTAGTATGTGAATACTTAATCTTCTTCTTCAACATTAGTATGTGAATACTGAAACATCATCTGCAACATCAGTATGTAAATATTGAAACATCATCATCTGCATCATCAAGTATGTAAATATTGAAACATCATCATCTGCATCATCAGTATGTAAATACTAAAACATCACCATCTGCATCATCAATATGTAAATACTGAAACATCAACATCTGCATCAGCAGTATGTAAATATTGAAACATCAACATATGCATCATCAGTATGTAAATACTGAAACAACAACAACATCGTTAGCATGCTAGTGCTAAAGAAACATCATCAATAAATTCTATATCATCATATGCATTATCAACATAGAGATGTTGGAACATCATCATCATCATCAACATACAAATGTTGAGACAACATCATCATCATCAACACAAAGTGTTGTGAATTCAACCACGTTAACATTATTAGCACAGGGTGTTGGGACCACAACCATATCAGTATCATCAACACAAGGTGTTGGGACCAGAACCACATCATCAACATCAACATACAAATGTTGAAGCAACATTATTATCAGTATAGAAATATTGTAATTACCTCACCGTCATCAATATTGAAATACTGAAACTATCTTATCAACATCAGTATAGAAATGTTGAACCTGTCATATCAACATCATTATGAAAATATTGAGCTTTCCACATCAATATCAGCATGAAAAATATTGAACCTATCATATCAGTATGGGAATACTGAAACTATCTCAACAATCATCCAAACAACATCAGTATGAAAATATTGATCCTGCTACATCATTATATGAATACTGAAACTATCTCAGCAATCAATTCAACAATTAACAATCATCGGTGCAGTAACACTGAAACTTCAACAATCAACAATCATCAATCATCAGTGTAACAACACTGGAACTATCTCAACAATCATTAGTATAGTAATACTAAAGCACACATCTCAACAATCAATATAACAATACTGAAGCAAACATCTCAACAATCATCGATATAACAATATTGAAGCAAACATCTCAGCAATCATCAATATAACAATACTAAAGCAATCATCTCAACAATCATTAATACTGAAGCAAACATTTCAATAAACATCGTAGCAAACATTAGTATAACAATACTGACAATCATCTCAACTATCAACAGTATAGAAATACTGAGGATACATCTTTCCCTTCAACGTCTCGGAGCAACATCGCGGTGAGTTCTCTGGTAGATCCATCCGGGAATTTTGTCTAACTTGCTAACTCTTTCAATCCAAAAAGCCTAATTAGATAGATGGATCTCCCTGGGGACCAAACAAGCCTTGTCTAGGTCACTAACCTTTTCATTCCAAATAATCCTAGCGAGACATACTAATCCCCCTAGGATCAACAGACCTCGTCTAACTTACTAACCCTTTCGGGCCAAACAATCCTAGCTATACTTACCCTCCTCTAGACTGAGCTACTCACCACTGCATCCATCATCCATTTACTATCACTCCCTCTTTCGAGAGAGGTCCTTTAGGACTACACCAAGCTTGTCTCGGAAGTATTCAAACTTTACACAAGCCAGAGGCTTAGTTAACACATCTACCACTTATTCCTCTGTAGGAACTGTTGGGCTCCAATTCACTAGTGTAGATTAGACCTTGAGTTTATGTCAATTTGCAGTTTGTAGACTTAGAGGCATATCCCAAATATAGAGACTCAAAGCTAGACCTAAATGGAAATCTAGTTTATATATGAAACAAACTATTGAAAGCTAGAATGTTGTGACTTGAAATACAAAAACTCCCTTACAGAAGCAACTTCGTTTGATCTCTGAGTTAAACAGCAATTCTCATGTGAAATGTTCTGAGATAAATAAATAAACCTAACCCTAAAATATAGATCACAATACTCTGCCTATTATCTCAATATTGAAAGCAGTCAAACATTAATTTCCCTTACAGGAAGACATTCACAATGTATAACTGTCCTTAATAATTCATCATTGAATAGGTAATGCACAACGATTTGATACTGAATAAGCAGTCTGAACTATTCCTACAGCATGTGAATGATTAAATAATAGAGTTTCTAACTTTGTTCAAACAATCCAACTCGTTCTGCAATGTATGAGTAGTTAAATGAAGAAATCGAATTCTACAGGATTTAACAAAATGTACCACTGGCAACGATATAAAAAGAGGTGTGCAGACTTGACAAAGGGGGCCCTCCAATGCCTCGTTTACACACGTAGAGAAAATCACAGAGTTCTAAACTTCAATTGCATTCACCATATCGAATTGGGCATACACAGTAATCAAATCCACAGTCTTGATTCCACGCTATACGTTTATGATCCCGGAGAGCGTTTTTTTCATATATCAAATCAAATACTTATACAATATTTTAAAAAACTAGAAATGCTACAAATCTGGAAGACTAATAATGATCTGCGACCCTCGAGATCCTCCATCAAATCCAGCAAAATAGACAAAATCGGAACTGTCCTGTTTTTATGCTAAGTGGTAGCACAGGTGGTCATCTTTGACCGACATTGACTCAACACCTGTGAGAACCATATCATCTGTTCGTTAGAAGTTTAACCATCCTTGGACATCAAGGATATTTCTCCCATCTCTTAGTTTACGCCTAGCTGGCCTGCAAGTAGCCAACCTAGGAGAAATTACGAGAAGTTAGCACATTCTGTACTTTTGAATAAAACCTTAATTTAAATGCCTTAAAAATCTCATAATTCAATTTGTTAAGAAGCAACAACATTTATACCTTTGACCAAAGTTTTGTGAATGAAATTAAGGTTTTATGGTTCAGCATGAAGGTTTATCGACGAAACTGGAAGGTATTTAGATGAAAAAAATAGGTCAAAATGGTGCCCAACATCTCCCCCAAGAGGAAGCTGTTGCATGTCCTCATGCACAAAAAGTATCCAAAAAAATTTGACCCTGCTTATATCATGACCAAAACTTTGTTGCCGACCCTCTGCTTTTAATCCTCTGTCTGAGATGATGCATCTTTAGAAGATCGAGATGCATAAAGGACTTTCAGTTTCTCATACTTGGTTTTGTAAATCTTCTTTTGTTTATACCATCTATATGCATGCTTGGAGATTCGTGTCCTTTGAACTTTAAGCTTCCAGTTCCTTTCTTTTAACTTTTCATTCCTCAGTTCTTATTCCTTTACTTCCAGTTTCAATCTCTTAATTTTTTTTACTGTTTTTGGAAGTTTTCTTCTTTTCCATCTTCATTGGAGGCTGCATAGAATTGGTGTCCATCCCCAATTCTTCATTCTCTTGTACTGAATCTCCCTTCTTTTCTTCTTTCGTAGTTTGTTTCTCTAAGAAAGAAGAAGCTGGATCTTTTAATATTTCCTAACTTGGATGCTTTTTCTTTTCTTTTTCTTGCCGATCCAAGAAGATATTGATTTTTTTTTGTCTGCTTTATCACTTCATCTGAAATCTTTTCAGTTTCTTGGATATCTTTTTCTTCATGGACCTGCCCTATCTCACCTGTTAGATTTTCTTCTTGACTTCCCAAGGTTTGTATGTATTCATATTGTTTCTGTTGGCTTTCATCATCCTCTTCTAGTGCTGACTTATTTCGAGCTTGCTGATACTTCCTTGGCTTTCTCTTATAAGTGGTGAAAATTTGATCTTGCTTTTGAAACTGTCTTTCTTCTTTCATCACACTCCTGGTTCATATCCTTCTCTGAGGCTGTTTTGAGCTTGCTGCCTCAGAGTTGTCTTCATCATCTGTGATCATCAACACCTCTCTTTCTTTCTTTTTCTCTTTTGGCAGTTTTGAGCTTGTTGCTTCAGGGTTCTGTTGTCCATCCTTGGGGTATGCTATCATCAACAATTTGTCTTCTTTCAAACCTTCTTCAGGCAGCTCTTCTTGTTCTTCAAACTAATTATGAATTAAAAATTCTTGCCATGTCAGATTTAGCTTCTATAACTCATATGTGATGATTATTTTGATGAGTCCACAGTGGAAAAGGCTTGTCATTTTATCTTTTGCACACCTTTGAACAGCCTTAGCCATCTTGGAAAGACTCTGTAATAAGAAATAGGGCATATTAATCTCACAATCACCTCTTAAATGCTGCAATAGCTTGATATGGTAAAGATATACAATACTAAATCGGCCTTCACAGGTGATGAATTTTTCGATGATATAGACTATTTCATCCCAGGGATGAACCAACCAGCTCCTTGGTATTCCCTTCTTCCAGTTCACTGATCCTGCCCTTGACCTGCACAGAAAGGGTATCCATGCCTTCTCCTTGAATTGTTTGGTTTTGAAGAATCTCTCTCCTTGCCGTGGTAAGCCAATGATTTGTGCCAAAATGTCTTGAGATAGTCTGAAGTTCAAATTTCCCACTGTAGCCCTTTCTCCATCAAATGAATCAGCAAAGGCTAGGCTAACATTATCATTGTGCCCATCAAACTTTTCAAAAAAAGTCACCCACTGTTTCTTTTCAAAGATTTCCATACATTTCTCATGAATATCAGTGGGATTGAATTTCTCTAATTCTAGTCTAGATGAAATTTTGAAACTTTGATAGGAAAAGAAATATGCAACAGAAAACCTCAACCTTGCAACTTTTAGCTCTGTAACGTTTTCCTATTCCAAAATGATACTCTGAAACTAGAATTGCTATTGATCTAGCACATTCTTTGGCAAAAGATTTAAGTTTTACCTCCCCTCTGGCATTATTGCTTTTCAATTTCTCCTGCGCAAATGCATTCTTCAATACGCTAGTGCCCGCGTCCTTCCTGTGATAAACGCCTTCTTTTCACTGTAAATTATTACCCATATATGTCTTGGCATTACACAGCAATCGGGTTTTGCAGATGAAAGAGTTAGGTTCGGTTCAAAGAAGAATGACCATTTCAATATTCAATCCTGATGTCACCAGTTCACAATGCGATTTTCCAAGCACATTTGTATATTTTCGTGGGGGCATACAACCACGTACTTTATAATCATTATCTAAACATGCCACTTTTTATCCAATCACTAGTTCAAATACAAATTCTCAAGGAGAAAGATTAAAGGTAAGGTTAGAACTATTTTATCTCTATACAATGCGCTTCAGTTCCTTTGCATACCCCAATGTTTGATTAATGAGCTGTAAGGAAGGGATTTCTTCACTTGGAGTGGGCTCTTTTCACCTTTTGGAAGTACACACAGCCATTCTTTATATCAAATGTTCTATATTCCATATATATTTTAACTTAATGCATAATGCACTAATATCTGGAGTATGAAAAAAAATTGAATCCCATTTTTTTTTTAAACTTTTCACTTCCTGTTGAGAAGGAAACCCTGCCTGTAGAATGCAGTGTAGGTTTTGGTCATTGAAAATTTGCTTCTGGGATTGATTATGACCACCATTTTGACACCTAGGGTAGGATAATGAGAAGTGAATGGAATGTTGGCATGGATTGTGAAGATGATAGAGTAGACAGTCGGGCTTATGAGGATAGGTAGATATGTCATTTACTTAAAAACAAAGAATCATGCAACTTTTAAAGCATAAAAATTAAAATCCTTACAAACTTTGTTTGATATCCCTTTATGTTGTGCTTGCTGCTTTATGTAGCTAGTTTGCACTTTGTTTCTGATTTACATATGTCCTTCTGATGTCTACTTTAAAAAATATATGCCATCTCAAGTCCCTTCTGCTAAACTGGAAGTCAGGTCCCTCTGCATTTTGAAAAAGAAACTTGGAACTATCTCAGATTCCTTCTGCTTTGTTGGAAGTCAGGTCCCTCTGCATTTGAAAAATACTTGGAGGGTTCCATGAAAGAAGAAAAATAGAAAGCATGAAATGCTTATCCCCTTCACAGGCTTATTTATTGACTTGTCCTCAAGTCAAACAAGAACTTTATTATGCAAAAAAAAACTGCCTAAGAGGCATGAAATTTTGAAAATATTTTTGTGAGTTTTCAATGGCCAAGTGAACCTGGTTTTCCAAGGAAAATTCAAGTTTATGTTGTGCCAGTTGCCTGGTTTTCACAACTAAACTCCTTTTTTTTTCTTGTTTTTTTTTATGTTTTGTTTTTTTTTCTCTGTTTTTTTTATATATTTTTTTATATCAAATCAGAAAATAGCTAAGAAGAAAGTGAAGGAGAAACACCAGTGTGTTTATCCAGCACTTCCATCTCCCATTGCTGTGAAATCTGTTGTATGAAATCTTCTTTGTTGATAGGCTTGGTATAGAGTTTGAGCCAATGGCCATTGACCACAAATGTACGTGCTTCATCGTCGATTGTTTGGAGTTTGACTGAGCCATTGTCATATACCTCTGCAATCTCATATGGACCAATCCAATGAGTTGTGAATTTTGCCTTGAAGTCTTTGAACTTTGAATCAAACAATAGGGCCCAGTCACCGATGTGAAATTGTTTCTTTTTTATAAACTTGTCATGCCATTAGGCTCTCTGTTGTTGTATCAAAATATTGTGTTCTATTGCAGCCTGTCTCATCTCATCTAATTGATTCAATTGAAGTATCCTTTCTTGCTATGCTTCAGAAAGATTCATCCCCAAATCTGCTGCTAACTTGAAGGTATGAATTTGAAATTCTATAGGTAAAAGAACTTGCTTACCATAAACGAGCTGATAAGGAGAAAAACCAGTACTGTTTTTCCAAGTGATTCGGTATGCCCATAAAGCTTCAGTAAGCTTAGCTGACCAATCCTTCCTATGCATCTGGACAATTTTGGTTATGATTCCTTCCAAATTCTTGTTTGTAGATTCCACCTGGCCATTGGCTTGTGGATGGTACGGTGTAGATTTTTTGTGCTTAATCTTGTACTTTGCTGCTATCTCCTGCACTAGTTTAGAAGTAAACTGGGCACCCTGATCAGTGACAATCTCTCTAGGAACCCCAAATCTGACAAATATCTCTTCAAAAAGAAAGTTTACCACGGTCTGTTCTGTGGCTCTTGGTAATGGTTTGGATTCCACCCACTTTGTAACATAGTTTATACATACCAGAATGTACTTCTTCCCTTGTGATGGTGGATGAATCGGACCAATGAAATCAAGAGCCCACTTTTCAAATGGTTTTATGAGGATTTGTGGTTGGAGTGGCATTTCATCATATCGGACTGGCCATCCCATCCGTTGACAAGTATCACAGCTCCTAACATACTTCTTAGAATCCTTGAAAATAGAAGGCCAGTAATACCCCAAATTGAGTATCTTGTATGCTGTTCTTTTCTCTGCAAAATGGCCACCACACGGTTCATCATGACATGCTTTCAAAATATCTAAAACTTCATCTTGTCGTACACATCTCCTGATAATGAGACCATATCTTGTGTAAAAGAGATCACCATTGACCCATATATGCCTAGCACTTTGTTTAATAATCTTTTTATTTTCTTTAGATGACATAGATGGAGGTAGTTGTCCTGATGATAAATAGTTGGCAATATCAACATACCAAGGAGTGATAACAGAAATTGCAAACAAGTGTTCATTAGGAAAACTATCTAAAACAGGAACAACCTCACCAATATTGTGTAAGCGAGACAGGAAATCTGCCACTTGATTTTCTCGTCCAGGCCGATCTAAAACAATGATATTAAATTCCTGCATTAATAGTAACCATCTGGTTATCCGACCATTAGTGATAGATTTATTCATTAAATATCGTAAAGTTGAATGATCTGTGTGGACAAAAATTTCGTAGCCAGTAATGTAATGACGGAATTTGTTCACATCATGAACTATTGCCAACATCTCCTTTTCAGTGACTATATAATTCAATTCTGCAGGTGTCAAATTTTTACTGATAAAATAGATAGCATAAGTCATGGTATGCTCTTTTGTCCCAAAGAGGCCCCTATTGCAGTATCAGATGCATCAGTAGAAATATGAAAGCGCAATGTCCAATTTGGTCCCCTTAAAATGGGAGCAGTTGAGAGCTTCTCTTTAAGTGTCTGAAATGCAGATTGACAGTTAGTATCCCATTTGAAATGTACATCCTTTGAAAGTAATTTAAACAATGGCAGAGCTATCTTACTGAAATTTGCAATAAATCTACGATAATAGCCTGCATACCCTAAAAAGCTTCTTACATCTGTTTGAGTTGTTGGTTCAGATAGATTTTTAATGACTTGAATTTTAGCAGGATCTACTTTTATTCCAGATGAAGAAATGTGATGTCCTAAAACTATCCCTTCAGTCATCATCATAAAACACTTTTCGTTGCTAAGGCAAAGATTTGAGTCAACACACCTTTTTAAAATTTTCTCCAGGTTTGCTAAGGAATCCTCAAAGGCACTTCCATGCATAGTAAAATCAACCATATAGACTTCAACACATTCATGAATTAGATCTGCAAAAATGGCCAAGACTGCCCTCTGAAAGGTAGCTGGGGCATTACATAAGCCAAAAGGTAAAACCTTGTAGGCATATGTGCCCCAGGGACATGTAAAGGTAGTTTTGTCCTGGTCCTCTTTTACAATGCTAATTTGATTATATCCACTGAAACCATCTAGAAATGAAAAATATTCCTTTCCAGCTAAGGCATCTAACACTTGATCAATAAAGGGCAATGGAAAATAATCTTTTAATGTTGGTTTATTTAACTCCCTGTAATCTACACATATCCGCCATTTACCATTTTTTTAGGAACAACAACCAAGGGATAAACCCATTGGCTGTCAAAGATAGGGTAAATAAATCCTACTTTTAATAACCTCTATAATTCTTCCTTAACTATCTCTTTTAGTATGGGGTTAATTCTACGTTGTGGTTGTCTGAGAGGTCTGATTTTATTATCTGTGTAAATGTGGTGAGTGCATGTTTCATGATGAATGCCTGGCATGTTAGTGTATTCCCAAGCAAATGCATGGGAATGTTTATTTAGCAAGGTAATCAACTGTTCTTCCTGTGATGTAGTAAGATGTGCACTTATATTCAAATGTTTTCCTGGACTGATTTCAACTGTTTTGCTTTGGACATCAGTGATTGAATGAACATTAAAAATATCATGAAGTGCCAATGCTAGAGAATGTATTGTGCAATTTTCCTGAAAATTCTGTCCCAAAACTTGATTTGCTATAGCATACTGCATGTCTCTTAATTCTTCAGAAATATCAGGTTCAACAATGAAGTAATCTAGCAAATCTTCGTTGTTTTCTTCTTGAAAATCAAAGAACCGATTGATACTTAGGACAGGCTGAATCACTTCTTCTTCCTATTCTTTGGTCTCATTAATCCATGATAACTGATCTAATGCAGAAGGTCATTGGGCAGAAGGATAAAGTGTAATTTGTTTTCTGTCTGTCCCATGTGAAATGAGCATACTTCCTGATCTACACCCTATGAAAGCATCAGCTGTTGCCAACTAGGGTCTACCAAGAATCAATGGATGCCCTCCTAGATTAGACTTTGGTTGCATCACTATAAAATCTACAGGATACTCCCAGAAGTCTAAAGAAACAATGATATCTTCTAAGATCCCTTCAGGTGTGATTTTAGACCTGTCAGCTAATTCCAAAACTGTAGTGGTTGGTCTGAGATTTTTCAAGTGAAGGTATTCCATTGTCTCTAGTGTCATGACATTAATGGCAGCACCTAGATCAGTCAGTTTTTTTGGAATTGAAAAATTGTTAACAATAATTGTGACCATTGGGATTCCAGGATCTACATACTTTTCAATAAAAACAGTGTTAGACATTAATCCTGCTAAATTGCCTACCACATGAATTTTTTATGGATCCTTCCTTCTTTTATTAAGACATAATTCCCTAACTACTTTAGTATAGATTGGAATATCCTTTATAGCCTGCAGTAGGGGAATTTTGACACATACATTGGTTAACTCATTCAAAACATCAAAATCAGGTAGGGAGATTGAAGGTTTTTCTTTGACCAACCTTTCTGGAAAGGGAGGTATATAAGGTACTAATGATTTCCCTTTTTTTACTGTGATTTTTCTATATTTAATTTTTTTGGAGTTTTCTCATTTTCTGCTTGTTCTTCTAAAATAACAAGAGATTATTTTTGTAAAGTTTTTCCAGATCTTAAGTTGATATTTTGAAGTGGGAGGATTGAGTAAGGGAGTGCCATTCCATCATCACTATTATACATGGGTTTATCCATTTTGTTATTTGGATTTGGGATTGGCTGGGCTGGCAATTGTGTTGGCCGAGGTGGAGGCTGATTGGATGACAATTGAAGTTGTTGAGGTTGCTGGCCTAGTTGAGGAGCAAGATTAGGTTGTTGGAAAAATGGGGCTTGATTCTGTTGGTATTGGGGATATGCAGAAGGTTGTTGATAGGGCTGTAAATAGGCCTGTTGATATGTCTGGTTTCCATGAGTATAGCCTCTCCAATTTGGAGAAGATTGGGATAATTGAGGAGACCAAGTTTGCCAGGGCATGGGTGCACTCCATGAATTCTGAACAGGAGTTTGATAATTTGAATGAAACTGTTGCATAGGATCTTGAGACATACCTGAAAATCGTGGCTGCCAAGGTCTTCGTTGTCCCATAAAATAGAGAGACTCCATGCTTTGATTCTCCTCCATTCGAGCTGCCTGCAATTCTTTCAATCTGGGGCAATCGTCAGTTTTGTGATTTGAAGTACATAAGCCACAAATTTGAACAGTATTTAAAGGACATTCTTTTAATGGGTGTTTCTTTCTACATTTAGGGCAGAAAATAGACAGGGCTTGATCTTGTTGATCTTGTTGTTCTTGTCTTTTCTTGGTCTTTGATGTTTTGACCTAGGTGCCTAAGGTACTCAATAGATCAGTCTTAAAATCTTCTAACAGATTCCCAAGCTCAGCTCTGGATATGCCACTGGTTGCAAATTTAGTTACTTTGGAAGTTACATCCCTTTTCCCATTTCTAGCCTTTCCTCTTGAATACTTCTGACATAAGTCTTGTATCTCATCAAAGGGTAAGTAGGAGATGTCACCTTTGCCCATAACATTCAAAATATCCAGATATTCTTCTCTTATTCCTTTTAAAAATATTGTCCGAATGATCTCAGATGTCAAAGAATTGTATTTGGATTTCTGCAGGTTGTATGAGAATATTTCTAGATACTCTTCCTAGCTTTCATCTTCCTGTTGAGACATTCTGAAAATGTCATCTCTTAAATCCTTTGATCTACAATATGCCTGATATTTTCTAAGAAAAAATTTCCTCATCTCATCCCAGCTAGTTATAGAATGCTCTCCTAATCCCATGAACCATTTCAAGGCAGCTGCTTTAAGAGTAGCAGGGAAAAGACGAAGCTTGTGGGTGTCATCAGTATATCCATAAGTTCAACACAAGATATCAAACTCAAATAGGAAAGAATCCGGATCTTCAGAAGTCATACCATAGAAATTTGGTAGGACGGATGGTGGGATATTTTTCATCTTTACCTCTTCCCCTAGGATGATGCTAGTGTCCAAGATGGGGAATTTAAAGGTAGCTTCCTAATCTTCTTCTGCTCTTTCATCCCTTTCATGCCTCCTCTCTTCTTCCCTATCATATCTCCTCTCTTCTTCCCTTCTCTCTTGTCTTAGTTTATTTTCCATTTCTAACCTTCTCTCATACTCCCTTCTCTGTTCTGTAGTTGGCCCTTTTGATGTTTCTTCCTTAGCCATTTTAAATGTATCAACAGTTGAAATGAATCCTTTTTTTATCAGATAAAGAAGTTCTTGTTAATTCTATTTTGGGGGGGGTTTTGATAAATCTTCCTTTTTCGTCTCTTTGTCTTGACATAAAACTAAAATCTACTATGTGTTTTTTTGAATTTTTTTATTATTATCAGAGAACTAAAGTTCTTAAGTCTGCTTCTAAAAAGCCTCCCCGGCAACGGCGCCAAATGTTGGGCTCCAATCCACTAGTGTATATTAGACCTTGAGTTTATGTCAATCCGGAGTTTGTAGACTTAGAGGCATATCCCAAATATAGAGACTCAAAGCTAGACCTAACTGGAAATCTAGTTTACCTATGAAACAAACTATTGAAAGCTAGAATGCTGTGACTTGAAATTCAAAAACTCCCTTACAGAAGCAACTTCATTTGATCTCTGAGTTAAACAACAATTCTCATGTGAAATGTTCTGAGATAAAAAATTAAAAAAACAAATTAAACCTAACCCTAAAATATAGATCACGATACTCTACCTATTATCTCAATATTGAAAGCAGTCAAACATTAACTTCCCTTACAGGAAGACATTCACAATGTATAACTGTTCTTAATAATTCATCATTGAATAGGTAATGCACATCGATTTGATACTGAATAAGCAGTCTGAACTATTCCTACAGCATGTGAATGATTAAATAACAGAGTTTCTAACTTTGTTCAAACAATCCAACTCGTTCTGCAATGTATGAGTAGTTAAATGAAGAAATCGAATTCTACAGGATTTAACAAAACATACCACTGGCAACGATATAAAAAGAGGTGTGCAGACTTGACAAAGGGGGCCCTCCAATGCCTCGTTTACACATGCAAAGAAAATCACAGAGTTCTAAACTTCAATTGCATTCACCATATCGAATTGGGCATACACAGTAATCAAATCCACAGTCTTGATTCCATGCTATACATTTATGATCCCGGAGAGCGTTTTTTTCATATATCAAATCAAATACTTATACAATCTTTTAAAAAACTAGAAATGCTGCAAATCTGGAAGACTAATAATGATCTGCGACCCTCGAGATCCTCCATCAGATCCAGCAAAATAGACAAAATCGGAACTGTCTTGTTTTTATGCTAAGTGGTAGCACAGGTGGTCATCTTTAACTGACATTGACTCGACACCTGTGAGAACCATATCATTTGTTCATTAGAATTTTAACCATCCTTGGACATCGAGGATCTTTCTCCCATCTCTCAGTTTATGCCTAGCTGGCTTGCAAGTATCCAACCTAGGAGAAATTACAAGAAGTTAGCACATTGTGTAATTTTGAATAAAACCTTAATTTAAATGCCTTAAAAATCTCATAATTCAATTTGTTAAGAAGCAACAACATTTATACCTTTGACCAAAGTTTTGTGAATGAAATTAAGGTTTTATGGATCAGTATGAAGGTTTATGGAGGAAACTGGAAGGTATTTAGATGACAAAAAAAGGTCAAAATGGTGCCCAATAGGAACATGCTTGAAATTTACAGCTCCCTTCTGCAACTTGTTCTTTAACATTCTCTTCTTATGCATCTGTAACTGCATCATACATTTACAACTTGCATCATTCTTCTCTTGTACATCTGCGACTATATCATACATCCACAACTGTATCGTACATCTGTAACTTCATCATTTCTTCTCTTGTAGGTGATTGCATACCATCCTTCCTACAAGTCAAATACAATTGTATGATTAGAAACATTTCGTAACATATTCAAATTGACAAATTCTCATGCATAAAGATATATATAATCATGCAACTATTTCCGCTAATGCAACAATCATCTATATCTGGTACATGATAACTTTCTATATGCCTTCCATCTTGCCAAGACATCAGTTTAGCAAGGAGGTTTCATAAGTAGCAATGGAACAACATAAGCCACTTACCCATCATCTGCATATTAGTAGTAAACTACAAATATTCTAATATGCATAATACATTTCCTGAATCTAGAAACATGTCTATGTACGCATCTTGAACAACTAGATATATAGGAAATGACAATTCAAATGCTTATCTTTGTTTGTTTGGTAGACTCCATCTTGATCTTTGTCTTCTTGGATTACTGGAGTCTATGCCAATGCGTTCAACTTCATCGTCTGATTTTGAGAACCCGTTCCTATCTTACTCATGATTGGAAATACTAAGCAAGTCTTCTTACACCATAGATCACATAGGACTGTGTATATGAGTCCTACCAGTGCATCTCTTCTTATCCAATGATGAAATGGATAAGAGTATAATCTTCATCTTCATCGGTATAATTCTTCTGGATCATATTCCTCATTGCTTTGAGGAATATTTACTTGTTTTCTTATTAGATGCAATATATTAATCCTTGGTTGTATTGAGAGAAACACTTTGCTTTCTGCAATATGTTGGAGTGATATTTATGTAGCACTATCAAATAAAGTCATCATATCTCTGCAGTACCCTTTACATTCCACACCAATGACTCTGCATATTTTACTTGGATAAGTAAAATGCCCTCTGGATTTAATCATACCTCTAATCCTAAGAATCATGTCAAGATTCTTAAGCTTTGAGATCTACCATAGTCACTCCCTCTAAGGTGGAGCACCATCCTCCCTCTGCATCTGTATTAGGACATTGGAGTGATAAGTAGCCTCCTCTACTAATAGTCTTCTTTATATCCATATATGTGCTTTTCATCCTTTATATGATTCTATCTTCAACCTTGTAGTAAAGGTTGGGATCTACATCACTTTAGCTGATCCTCTAGCTCCTTATGTAACTGTATGTGCTGTCCCACGAGTGCCTGTGCCAATCCTTCTATGCATAGGTAGTTCTTTGTAGAGAGTCTCAAACCATATAGGCTGCTGGATATGTTCTTCTACTTTGATTAAACCAACGGTCTAGTGTAATATCTACTACTTAAGAGGTGTGACTAGGCCCTAGAGCAGTGTCTTGTCGACTCTCTCTTTTTGATAGAAACCATGAACCTTGCTTTGTATCTTTTGATACTTTGATCTACGGTATACTTGATCTTGTAGATCTACTTGGAAGACTTCATAAAACTTCCCTTCATGTCTTGAACTCATATCCAAACATCATTATGTATTATCGACTAGTACTTCTAGATCATATAATCCTTCCATCACAATTGAACTATTGAGTTGAGAGATGTCCTTCTATTCTTGGCGAGAATGTTATTCCTTCTTGTTCTTTCTCTGCTTCGCATGAGATGTTAGGGCTTGATTGTCATCTCTTCTTCTTTTGCCATCAATCAGTCGTGCACTCCTCCATATGTGATCTTCCTACTAGAACAACTCTTTTGACTGAATTTGGAAGACCATTCAAAATTGTAATTTATGCTTATGCCTCTTTGACATTGTCTTCAACACCTTCTAATTGCTCCTTGAGATAAGATCTTCTTGTGAAGTAATCATTGACTATTTTCTGAAATTGCACCTTCATACCCTTGAGTTGAGTTCTCAAGGTCATCTTCATACATGTTGTTCATTGTATTGAACATATCCTTGGGAGTCTTCAAGGATGATATATGTGAGATCCAATGGAGATGGAAATACTCATATTTGTTTTGACTAGGTCCTTCTTTGCTTCAAATTAATATCCGTCTGGATCTGTAGCTTCTTCTTTGACATAGTTCTTCATGGAATGCTTCTTCAAGTATGATAAGCACTCTATAATTCCATGCTTAGAAGTTCTCAACTCTTTCAAGCTTGGTATTGTTTGTCATCATGATAAAATTGAGAACCTCAAATGGAAATAGAGAGGATGGAACTTACTAGTGAGATTACTTCAACTTGATGCTTACTTGAAGGATCTTTTGAAAGACTACTTCTAGTGGACCTAGGGTTTGATAGAGAAACTATAATTTTTCAACTTAGGTATCTTTCTGATCTGATTGGATAGAAAGATGTGCCTCCTTAAGGCAAGCTGATCAGCAGCATACTTATTTTCCCAAAATTGTGGACAGAACTCCAAAATATCTGATGCCCTAGTTTTCTCCGACATCAGTGTTATGTCAAAAAAATGAAAGTCCACAAAATGAGAAACTTCTTACATACAGAGATGTGCCATCCTAAGGAGAATTTGATGGTCCTCCTTCTTCAACTGATTAGTGGAGGGAAGTGCCCGGAACAGGAAACCCTAGTTTTTCTCCGGTTTCTTCTACAGAAATGATTCATCTTGTTTCTACTATAGTTATGAATGTTTGGGTCCTCAAGGTATGAAACTTTGTCCTGAGGTAGCTTGGTCTGTCTTCTTTCTAACCCCATAGGTTAGAGCAGAATTGGATTCACAAAGTGGGACTTATGTGATTTTCCCAAGGTGACTTATTTCAGGACTGTTGAACATAGCGAACTTGTACGAACTACCACGTGTCACTGTTTCACCTTCGGGATCTGAAATGTTTACCATGGAAACTACAGTCAGTGCCCTATTTGCAACATCTTGATAAAATTCATTTGGACCTTCCTAGCCTGATATATAGTGATTCTCCCTAGGTCACATGTTTAAGGCTGAATTCTGGGAGAGGCTGGAACCCTTAGTTGGAGGAATCATATCTCATATATTATAGCGAATCTAAGGCTGAAGCTTTTACATAGTGTAGAGAAAGATTTTATCTTTGGCCTGTTAAAGTTTCAGCTCCTAATACTTCCCCAATCTCGAGGTATAGCGAAAGTCCCAACATGACTAGTTTTTGTCTTTTAGGGTTTTCAAGCATGAAACCCTAATCTTCAGTAGCTGTAGTTGTAGCAGTGTTTTGGCTACACAAATACTTCTTTCATGGTGGCTCTGATACCATGTTATATTTTTAATGGTTATACAATATCTAAAAAAATTTAGCATCATAACATTATAATCATAAGCAAATGATCACTGAAAGAAAGACAAGTACATGAACACAAGAGAACACCAAGATTTTCCTCGGGGAAACCACAAGGGAGAAAACCTCGCAAAACTTCCTCAGTATAGAATTCGACCAAGTACAGTGTAAAACCCCAGTGACAAGAATAATTGCTCATCTTCCACAATAAACTCTCTCTCTCTCTCTCCAGCGCAATACTTGAGTGTAATATGTGTGAGAATGAGAGAGGTGTCTCACCTATTTATATTCATTAGGTGAGTGCCTCAACTAACTAACTAAGTCGTCCAGGTTCCCTAATTAGGGACGACCTACCTTGGGAGACTCAAAATACATTTTATATATTTACCTTTGTGGGTACTATTGCTTCGACTTACAACGAAGGGTTTACCTCATGACTTTTACATAACTAATTACATCAAGGACATCTATGAATGGAGGAATAACATCTTCGAAGGAGAATACAACAAAAGTACAATAGAATATCTTTTGAAGTTACAATACTTTAACAAAATGGATGCAACACATGATGCAATAGTAGATGCAAAATTGTATTCCTAATTGGACGTAAAATTGGGCGTTATATTGGGCATAAAATTGGGTGCAAAATTGGACGCTAATTGGGCATAAAATTGGGCGCAAAATTGGACGCTAATTGGGCATAAAACTGGGCGCAAAATTGGATGCAACATTGGGTGCAAAACTAAGCACAACACTAGGTGCAAAACCAAGCACAACACTGGGTGCAAACTTGGACAAAAAAAAATGTAAAACATGACACAAAATTGGATGCAATATGGGACACAACACTAGATGTGAAATTGGACGTAACATTATACACAAAACTGGAGGAAAAAATATGCACAACACTAGGGGAAAACCTAGATGCAGAAACATACGTAATGGGATGCAACATTGGGTGCAAACCTGGATGGAAAAAAAGACGTAAGACAAGATGCAATATTGGATGCAGGGTGGGATGCTACATTAGACCTAAAATTGGTCGAAAAACTAGATGTAGTCTTGGGCTTAAAATTGGATGCAAATTTGGACGCAACACTAGACGCAAAACTAGATACATAATTGGATGCAAAATGAGGTGCAAAATTTGGCACAAGCTTGATGTAAAACTAGGTGCAAAACTAGACACAACACCAAATGCAAATTTAAGTGCAGAATTGGGCTCAAATAAGGACATAACAAAGGGTGCAAAAAATGATGCAATATTAGATGCAAAATTGGGTGCAAAGAAGGGCACATAAAATACATAAAAAAGATGCAATATTATATGCAAAATTGGATGCAAAGAAGGGCATAGTAAAAGACGCAAAAAATGATGCAAAAATAGACGTAAAAAATGTCACAAAAATGACACCAAAGTAAATGTTTTATGAAAATGTACAATATCACCAGGTTTAGCACCGAATTGTTCACCACAATTGGAAAAAAAATGCACAAAAATATGGTGCTAAATCTGGTGCAAATTCTATTTTTTGTTGTAGTGCCGCATGGATCGACAGAAGGTTGAATCCATTGAGGATTGGGAGGAGATGTAAACAGTGCAGGAGGTGAGAAGATTTCTTAGCTTGGCCAACTAGTACTGTTGATTCATTGAATATTACTCCTAGATCCCAACCCCTCTTACTGAGTTGCTAAAGAAGAACATACAATGGAGTTGGACGACATGTTGCTCGGTAACATTTTGTGAGCTAAAACGTAGACTTGCAACATTGCAGGTGTTAAAATTGTTGAACTTTGAGAAGTAGTTTGAAGTGCAGATGGACGCTTCACACTACTCTATTGGAGAAGTCTTGACACTAGGAGGTCACCTGCTGGCTTATGAAAGGAGGAAATTACAAGATCGGGAATGAAGATATCCCATGCATGGAAAAAGAGATGACCGTCATGGTGCATTGTCTGAAGGCTTAGGGACATTACTTGTTGGGAGAGCCATTTGTCATGAATATTAAAAATGTGGCAATGAGCTATTCTGGAACTCAATCAAAACTCTCCCAAGCAAGCACATTGACATAATTTCTTGGAAAAAATTTACATGATGTTGGAGTACCGACCTAACAAACTTAATGCAATAACATATGTATTGATTTGGAATCCACAACTTGCTGTCTTAGAGAAGGAGCAATGGGTAGAACTAATGACATAGGTCACTTTGGTCTTGCAACGACAAATTAAGGAAGGGTTAGAGGGTGAGACCACTACTAAGAATATCTTTAAGCAGGTGAAGGACGGAAGAATGAGAAGGTTTTAGATGGAGGATAGGTTTCTAATAGCTATACTTTGGAGGTCACTTGTATGTGTTACAGATGACTAACCTTAGAAAGGACTTGTTATGGAGGTGTCATGACTTTGTGTGGGTTGGTCACCACTGACACAACAAGACTCAGGCACACTTGGAGAGAGGTTACTTTTGGGTTACATGAAGCAGTATGTAGAAGAGTACATCAAGACTTGTTTGATTTTATAGCAAGACAAGCCCAACTCCAATATGAAAGTAGGTTCACTCCAACCATTTCCTATTATGGAGAAACCTTGGGTAAGTGTTTCGATGGACTTCATCACTTAACTACTGATTTTGCAAGTTTAAAATGGGATCCTTGTCGTGGTAGACATGTTCTCAAAGCATGCTACTTTCATGTCGAGGAAAATGCCTTGTCGAGTCCAGGATGTTGCAAAGTTGTTTTCTTAGACATGTTGGGAAGTATTGGGGCTTTCGTTGACCATGGTGTTGGATCGATACACCCAGTTCATGGGCCATTTCTGGTCGAGGTTGTTCAAGCTCATGGGAACATGGAGTGAACTAACAACATCTTGGAGGATTACCTCAGGCACTTTGTGCGAGTAAAACAATAGGACTAGCCAGAGCTCTTGGATGCAACCCAATTTAGTTACAACATGCATATGAGTTTGGAAATAAGATACAACCTGTTCGAGTTGGCAATTGGGTAGTAGCCGTTGACACCTCATATCGTTGCAACCGGTTCTTTTCGGTAGAACTCGATAACTCTAAGTTTCATGAAGAGTTGGAAGGATAGATTGGATATAGCTTGCATCTAGATGATGGGAGCAACCGTTAGGATGAAAAAATGGTCCGATCGTAGAAGGAAATATGTTGAGTTTTAGGTTGGTAATAGAGTGTTTCTCAAACTTAGCAAGTGATAACTCACTCCACCGGTAGGCATGGCAGGTGTGCTGCTATGGAGGTTTGATGGTCCCTTTTAGGTGGTTGAGAAGATAGGCAATGCAGCCTACAAGTTAAAGCTATTGAAACACATGAGCTCATTTCATCTTGTTTTCCATGTGATTCAACTCAAATCATGCCAGTTCGATGAAGACGAAGCAAGCATAAACTTACTGAGCTAGGCTCCCACGATGATAACATACTAACTAGATCATGAAGTGGAGGATGTGTTGTCCCACCAATTTGTGCAACATGGGTCGATGGTGCATCTAGAGTACTTTGTTAGACGGGAGGATTTGTTGGAGGAGGAGAATAATTGTGAAAGGAAGAAACCTTTGTGGAAGTATGAATACAACCTTTGGAAATTCGCACAAGTCCATGGACTGCGTCCAAGACAGAAGAAAAGAGATCGATGACGTTTTCGGGAAGACAACTATTTTGGTGGGGGAGGATGTCATGGTCCTTCCCTGGCGTTGGGCTAGGTGCCCACACTAACACAGGGCACGTGAGGCAATAGGCCATCCGAAAGTGGAGGTGGACACATGCCCTACCTGAAAGAGGAAAACATCTGATGCAAGCAAAGTGTGTTGATGTGGCAAGGAAGTATGAGTAGGTGTGTACCTTGGTGATACGGGCTTGGGAGGGTCCCCATCCAACAAAAATGTGGAAGACACACAACTCTGATAGAAGTCAACTTGAATCGAGATAAGTGCAACTACAAGGTTCGTGACCCTTGGTTGCACCTGTTTGTTTAGGAGAGCAACTATATATGAGATGCGTTGGTGGAAAACAAAATCATCAATGAATTTAGGCTTGAAGTCATAGAGCACAACAACACGTAGGGCAAGTCTTGACAGGAGATAGTGAGAAGTGGTAAGAAATCAAACTGGAGTGAGTTCAAACAAAGAGTGAATAAGCGCCACAAGTGGTGGACTTGTAGGTGCTACAGGGGAAAACTAGGAAGAGGCACCTTCATGGAAGTGGGTTAATTATTGAGATTTATTGAGAAGTTTTCAATTGACACTCTCACGAGAAGTAGCCTGAGGGCGCCCCCGAATCTATTGTAACTTGTATCTCTTTCTCTATATTTATATATACTTTGGCATGCTCAGTTGAGGTTATGCAAAACTTCTCTTTGTCTCGTGTGTCTGTTTTGGATGTTAAGTGCAACCGTTATAAAAGTGAACAAAATAATGGGTAAGTAAAGTGAACAAATATAAGTGTAAGTGTTTTGTGAGGCGTATTCTGTCGAGATCCTGAATCGGGTTGGTCTCACCATCGGGGAAGGTCCTCGGGCAGTGCTGCACTGTATAAGGAGAGGGATGAAGCTTTGGTTTTAGGTTAGATCTTTAGACCCATAACACAATCACCTCTCCTCTTCTCTCCATCCCCACTGCTCGTCTACTTTGACTTTAATTATGTTGTAACTGTGCTAACAATGCTAAGTGTAAATAAATTGTATTTATATATGAGAGGAAATATAAGTAGAAGTAAATGTAACTATTCACAATGGTCATTTTCTTCTTCTTCTTTTCATAAGGAAAAAACTGCTTCTTAATATTCATCAGTAAATGAATCAAAGACAACATGATAACAATAACTAATGCCCATTGTAAATGAGTTGTATTTATATAATAGAATAAATATAAGTAGATGTAATTGTAACTTAAAAATAAATAAATAAATAAAGTACAAGTAATTGTAATTTATATGAAAAAGAAAAACAACGTAAGCACATTCTATTACCTAATATGGAATATATGTGTCAAATTTGTGTCACGCATGTCACTTATAACGACTTAATATTTTTTTTTAAAGTAAACCTAAAATAAATGACATATATCCATCTCAGATCTTGATCTATTAAGTGTAGAGAGGGATCCGATTCCACAAAGTACAAACCTCAAGTTTTTCTATCTTAATCTTATTTTTTTTTCACAACTGAAAATCCATATTTTATATTAAAATATATGTCAACATAGACAAAAAAAATAGAGTACATCTATAGGCTAGAATAATCCCCATTTTGTGCCGAGAAGATAACATAGAAGAATAAGGTGATAATATAGGAACCTGAAACCTCCATCCATTCAAAAATCATAAACGATACAATCCATATAAAGTAAAAGGCCCATTAGAGATCGTCTAAAAAATTGTACAAATAAGGAACTACGTCGACTGATTAAAATTATAAATATGATAGAGTCAAATTCAACAAGGTAGTTGAATTCATCCCTAGATCGCAACAAAGCAAGAAACCTGATATGCATTAAAGTCCAACTAACTAAAAGTCATTCCGCAACAAAAACTTGGAAACTGTCGCTCAATGATAAGAACCAACATATCTCGGATCCAAAGTCTTGATATATCCAACTATGACCACTCCTATGTCGTGATGCTTTGTTGCAAACCTAAGACAATCCTAATAATGCCTATATACATATATACCCGATGTGTTAATAAACATATATCCGCCCTTGCTGAGCCAAAACTACATTATGATAATGATGGAAATGTATATATCCTTCCAAAACATGAAGGACATCTTTTGATAAGTCGTCCGCTAATTGATTATGCTCCATATAATACATGTTCAAACCTGATACTTGGATGCAATATATAGTTGATGACCCGCCTAATTTTTTCCATCCATGGCCCAAGCTGAATTGTTGATAATGAATTTTTTCCATTGATCCAATCAATAATTGTCTTGGAATTACCTATTACTAGTTTTAAGTTGATGCCTCTATACGTTGAAAAAATAGGAGCATCCATAGTGCCATCAACTCTATCTTAGTATTTGAACCCCCATCACAATTCATCAACATATGAAAACATTCATGCTCATTAGTCCAAATGACAACACCTGCTCCACCACAAGAGGAATCCCTCTGAGAAGCACTGTCAAAGAAGCCTCTGTAACAATCCTGATTTAAACTTGGAGGGTTCCTTGCTCTCATCATCCTATTATGCACTTGATTTGTTGTTTTTTTACTTGAGTTACCATTGGATGCCAAAACTAATATCCCACCAATTGTAGTAATAATATTTTGGCTAGTAAGATATACATTAACCATGTGATCTTAAAAAAATAGCCCTATTGCAAACTTTCCATATTTCTTGGCATATTATAGCTGAGATATCCATGGTTGATTTATGTCTGTGCCTCCATTGATCCATACATCCAATTAGAGAATCGCCAGTCCAGAAGCGTTCGAACCTCAAGTGCCTCTTCACATTCCACCAGATCTGTTGTGTGTAAGAGCACTGGGTAAACAAATGAGATACAGTTTCCGCCCCACTTTTGCATAAAATACATATACCCGGTCCTGAAAAACCCCTCTTGATCAAATTCTCCCAAGTTAAGTTATTATTGTTTAAGACCGACCAGAAAAAGATACGACATTTGATGGGTATATTCACACACCAAATATTCACGTGCCACCATCTAGGTTTGAAGCATTGATCTGCCCATAAGGATGAGTATGCCTCTTTTGCTGATATTTCCCCTGTGTTATTATCCCAAGACCAAATCAAACAATCCTCCGCATTGGATAGTAAAGTACCACCTCTTTTTAAATCTAATGTGTAATTATTCCATTTAATGATACTTTCTCCCATCAGGTCAAGTTGTTCTACCTTCTTCCACTACGTCACTATAGTACCTTTGCCAACACCACCTGTGGCTTGATCCAGAGTAAAAATACATGAATTATGGATAACATTCAATGTGTGTTCTGATAGATGGCAATTTGTTGGCCCCCCGACAATAGGATCTAACCCGAACTTGATATGATTACCTTTCCCAGGTAACCATGCTAACCATTTCCCCATGATATCAAATGAGGAAATAAGATAGTTCCAAACATGGGATATACCCTTAGATGGTTTGACATGTAGTCTAATCCATTGTTCCACCATGACGTGCTTGAAATATTTGGCCATAATGACCTTGTGCCATAGACTGTCCACAAATAATGCTCTCCATAGACTATTTGAAACTAAAGCTTTGGCAAATAGATACATATTCTTTGTACCCTAGGTACAAAGAATCTTAGGCCTGGCCACTCTATCCTATCTGAGCAAATGACATTTTGCCCCGTCGTAAACTATTCCACAAGAAATAAAAAATTCTACTTAATTGCATTGAGATCGGATTTAAAATTTTTGCATTGTTCATAACCTTGCTTAGAAGTTTGTACCTTAATTGATTAGATCCGTTCACATAAAAGTTTGTATCAATAAGAATTTGATCATTTTTATCACTTATTCAAATAAAAATACTTAATACTTTAAAGGATTTAATGAAACATGAATCTTAACCATGTGGTGATATATTTGATTAAAACATGTTTGATATATTTGAAAGAAGATTAAGATTTTTTCCAAAGAAAAAAGTCGTAAATATCTTTATTTACATTCGACAGATGGCCATAAAAAACCATTAAACAAAAAGTCCCAACCAACATAATTACAATCCTGATGATACTCCATAAAGAGCACATATATAACCAAAATTCGAGCGACAAACACCATATCACCAAAGGCATACAGCCATATCAGAAATATATCCAAAGACATACAGCCATATTAAAAATATATCCAAAGGCATACAGCCTTATCTAATAATAACCAGCTTAAGATTAAAATTTACAGCCTTATCTAATAAGAAAGAAGATTAAGATTTACATATCTCTAAGATTAAAATCCATTTACTTAATGACAATAGATCAAAGTTTAGAATTCTTGAAAAAAAAGAAAAGAAAAGAAAAAGAGTTAAAATCCATGCCCATCCTAGATAAAGATAGCACTATTAAAATCAATCTAAGGTTAAGATATGCTTGATAAATTTGGGGTTAATATCCATTCATCCTATATATATATAAAGATATCATGATTAGAACCAATCTAGGGTTAAGACATTCTTGATAAATTTGAATAAATTTGTGGTTAATATCCCTTCATCCTATATAAATATATCAATATTAGAACCAATCTAGGGTTAAGACATTTTTGAAAAATTTGAAGTTAAGGTTTGCATGATAAATTCAGAATTAAAGAACGTGCTTCCTAAAGATGATTCATATCGAATATGATATATCTAAAGTTGAGATAAGAAATTAATTCTTCTAAAACTTGAAAAAACCCGGATTAAAATGGAACTATGTTCGTCACTGGAGACGTGTGTGTCGGCCCAAGTTATTTAATTATTGAAATTTTCGTTTATCTTTCTTAAACATTTCCCTTACAATGAGAAACTGTCAGGGAGAGGACCGACGAGGCCGATAATATATTACCTGCAACTGCTCATCTCTAGCAGTAGAAGGGTTGTGTATTTTGCAATGTGTATACCCCAAAGCTAGCTTTTATATTTTCCCATTTGGCAGGATTAGGGGAGGTACATACACTGTCTGGCCGAGGCAAAGTAAAGCAATTTCCGCAGAGACTTTGGATTTTATCCTGGTTGTTTTGGGATCAAACTTCGCATATTTACAGTGAGTATATCAGTGATCGGAAAATTGTTCTCAGAGCCGAGTCAGCGAATATATAAATACTATTCCTAGATAGGGTTACAGAGAAAATTCGGGCAAGATGAGGATTATGATAAAGGGAGGTGTTTGGAAAAACACCGAGGATGAAATTTTGAAAGCAGCTGTTATGAAATATGGGAAAAATCAATGGGCACGTATTTCTTCTCTGCTCGTCCGAAAATCAGCGAAACAATGCAAAGCTCGGTGGTATGAATGGCTGGATCCCTCCATCAAAAAGGTATTTTTTTTGTGAGGGTTTTGCAGCAATTTGTATAAAGATTTTTCAAATCAGTGCTTTGATATATTCACAGTAAAGTTCTTTGTGGCTTTTTTGAATTTAAACAAGGGTTTATATTTTCAGTAATTTTAAACAAGGTTTTATGATATTGTTGATAGTAATTAGTTTTTGTTTCAAACTGGGGTTTGTGAATCTTCCATAGCAACCTGTTTTCAAATCAGGGTTCTGATGCATTCACAACAAATTTATTTGCTGCATTTAAAAAAATTAGATACAAATTTATTGATAACAGTTCGTTTTGTTTTAAACTGTGATTTGTGATTTTGTTACGGCAAAGTGATCCTCTTTGCTGATGTCGTCTGTTATTTTGGCTTAGTTGAGTGCTGTTACATTGATATTTTTTCGGGCTGCAGACAGAATGGACAAGAGAAGAGGACGAGAAATTGCTTCATCTTGCAAAACTTATGCCTACACAGTGGAGGACTATTGCACCTATCGTTGGGCGCACTCCATCTCAGTGCCTGGAACGTTACGAGAAACTTTTGGATGCAGCGTGTGTAAAAGATGAAAGTTATGAACCTGCCGATGATCCACGTAAGCTGAGGCCTGGAGAAATAGATCCCAATCCGGAGTCCAAGCCCGCAAGGCCTGATCCAGTTGATATGGATGAGGACGAGAAAGAGATGTTATCAGAAGCACGGGCAAGGTTGGCGAACACGCGGGGAAAGAAAGCAAAGAGAAAGGCACGAGAAAAACAGCTTGAAGAGGCAAGAAGGCTTGCCTCTCTTCAGAAAAGAAGGGAATTGAAGGCGGCTGGCATTGAGGGTAAGCAGAGGAGAAGAAAAAGGAAAGGAATAGACTATAATGCAGAGATTCCATTTGAGAAGAAACCTCCCCCAGGATTTTTTGATGTCTCAGATGAGGAAACTAGACAGGTTGAGCAATCAATTTTTCCGACAACAATAGAAGAATTAGAGGGAAAGAGAAGGGTGGATGTAGAAGCTCAGTTGAGAAAACAAGACGTTGCACGTAATAAAATAATGCAGAGGCATGATGCACCGTCAGCTGTAATGCAAGTGAACAAGCTGAATGATCCAGAGGCAGTTAGGAAGAGAACAAAGCTTATGCTTCCATCTCCACAGATTTCGGATAGAGAGCTTGAAGAGATAGCAAAAATGGGGTATGCAAGTGATCTTATCTTGGGAGAAGATGAACTTGCAGAGGGAAGTGGAGCTGCACGTGCCCTTCTTGCAAATTATGGCCAGACTCCACGATTAGGCATGCCACCTTTACGAACACCCCAAAGAACTCCAGGGGGGAAAGGTGATGCTATTATGATGGAAGCTGAAAATCAAGCACGTTTAAGGGAGTCACAGACTCCACTTTTTGGTGGTGAGAATCCCGAGTTGCATCCATCAGATTTCTCAGGAGTCACCCCCAAAAAGAGGGAAATTCAAACTCCAAATCCCATTTCAACACCTCTGCACACTCCTGGAGCAGTTGGTTTAACTCCTAGAATTGGTATGACTCCATCTAGAGAGTTCAGCATGACTCCCAGAGGCACCCCTATTCGAGATGAGCTTCACATAAATGAAGGTATGGAAACTCCTGACAGCTCAAAGGCTGAAAGTAGAAGGCAAGCAGAAATTAGGAGGAACCTTCTTGCTGGTTTGAGTGATCTTCCTGTGCCAAAGAATGAATACCAGATAGTTGTTCCCGAGCTTCCAACTGAGGACATTGAAGTAGGGCATCAAATGGAGGAGGACATGTCTGATAAACTAGCGCGAGATAGAGCAGAAGAAGCTGCAAGACAAGCAGCATTGCTTAGAAAGAGATCAAAAGTTCTACAGAGGGATCTTCCTAGACCCCCTATATCTTCTGTGGATTTCATTAAGAACTCTTTGACTGGAGTTGATGATGCTAAAGGTTCTTTTGCACCAACAAATTTCATTGAGCAGGCTGATGAATTGATCAGAAAAGAGCTGGTGTCATTATTAGAGCATGACAATGCAAAATATCCCTTTGAAGAGGACTCAGTCAAGGAGAAAAAAAAGGGCAGCAAGGGTGCTCCTAATGGAAGGCCACAGGTCCCAATTCCTTACATAGATGATTTTCATGAAGAAGAAATAAATGAGGTACGAGTGCCAGATGGGACTTCTCTATTTTTTGTATTCCTTCACTATTGTGTTCAAGTCTCAAGATACATGACAAAGATTACTTATGATTTTTTAATGCATTCATTATTATAATATTATTTGTTATGTGGCAATGTTCTTTTGCTGCTTTCTAGTCACAAAAAAATATTTTTTCTATCAGTTCTGCAGAAAGCCTTCTCGATTATCTAATAGGTCTATTGGTTGTTTGTTTCTAAATACAAAGTCTTTTTTGGATCACAATCTGTCCTCTATATGATTTAATTAATTTATTTCCAGGCTGCACATTTAATTGAAGAAGAGGTCTCAATTTTGCGAGTGGGAATGGGACACGAGGATGCTTCAGTGGATGACTTTTCTGAAGCTCATGATGCTTGTCTTGAAGATATGATGTACTTCCCAGGTCGTAACAGCTATGGTCTGGGAAGTGTAGCCAGTGTGACTGATAAACTTGCAGCAACACAAAATGATTTTGAAAATGTGAGGAGTCATATGGAAAGTGAGACCAGGAAAGCTTTACGGCTTGAGCAGAAGTTAAAAGTCTTGACTCAAGGATATAATGTATGTAAAGATTTTCTGCCAAGTTTGAATCCCATTTTTTTAGTAATCATTGAATGTTATGTTTGTACTTTCAAACTAAAGAAATTTAGAAATCTCATATAGTTTGTCTCTTTGTATTGCTTGAATGGACAGATGAGAGCAGGTAAATTGTGGACACAAATAGAGGCAGCCTTCAAACAAGCAGATACATCTGGGACTGAGCTTGAATGTTTTCGTTCACTACACAAGCAAGAGCAATTGGCAGCATCTAATAGAATTGAAGGGTTGCGGGAAGCTGTCAATCAGCAGAAAGAATTTGAAAGACAGTTACAGCTTCGGTATCAAAATCTGCTAGTGGAGCAAGATAACGTGCAGAGACTTTTACAAGATCACAAGGAAAATATGGCTCTTCAAAGGGACTCTAGAAAGGAGAATGCTGTAGACACACAACAATCAGAGTCTACTATTGCTCAGGCTGATGATGGCCACTTAGAAAATAGCAACAGTGAAGCACAACCCTTTACCATTTCATCCATACATAATGATGTTGAAATGTTGGATGTCAGTGGCATTGTTGAGAAGAAGACCGGTGATAATAGTTCTGACATGCAAATTGACCATGTGCCTCAGTCAGATGGTCAGAACCCTGTTTTAGAGGATGAAATAGTTGAACAAAATCCCCAAGAGACCAAAGAGGTGGTGCAGTCAGATGCTCAGAATATGGTCATACAGGATGAGAATATTGAACATTTTAATAAACAATTGACTGAACTGATTACTCAGTCAGATGGTCAGAATTCTGTTTTTAAGGATGAAGATATTGAACAAAGGAAACATAGTACATCCCCAGTGGCTCACTCAGATGAACAAATGAAACATAGTACATCCCCGGTGGCTCAGTCAGATGAACATAATGATGCCATACACAGCGAGAATGTTGGACAAGTTGAAAATCAACAAGAATTGGCTCAATCATCGATATCTTCTCAGAATGATATCAACAAGGATACAACTGCTGTTTTTGTTGAGACGCAACATCCTATTCAAGACTCAACCGATGGACAGAATGATGCTATACACAATAATGCCAAATGCAACGAGAATGTTTTACAAGTAGAAAATCAACAAGAATTGGCTCAATCATCAATATATTCTCAGACTGATGTAAACATGGATGCAACTGATGTTTCTGTTGAGATGCAACATCCTATACAAAACTCAACAGATGGACAAAATGATGCTATACATAACGAGAATATTTTACAAGTAGAAAATGGACAAGAATTGGCTAAATCATCAATATATTCTCAGAATGATAGAAAGACGGACGCAACTGCTGTTTCTGTTGAGATGCAACATCCTAAACAAAACTCAACAGATGGACAGAATGATGCTACAGACAATGAGAATGTTGGACAAGTTGAAAATCAACAAGAATTGTCTCAATCATCAACATATTCTCAGAATGATATAAGCAAGGATGCAGCTGCTGTTTCTGTTGAGGTGCAACATTCTATACAAAACTCAACAGATGGACAGAATGATGCTGTACACAATGAGAATGTTGGACAAGCTGAAAATCAACAAGAATTGTCTCAATCATCAACAAATTCTCAGAATGACATAAGCAAGGATGCAGCTGCTGTTTCTGTTGAGGTGCAACATTCTATACAAAACTCAACAGATGGACAGAATGATGCTATACACAATGAGAATGTTGGACATGTTGAAAATCAACAAGAATTGTCTCAATCATCAACATATTCTCAGAATGATATAAACAAGGATGCAGCATCTGTTTCTGTTGATATGCAACTTCCTAT
The DNA here is from genome assembly GCA_001517045.1 of Pseudotsuga menziesii. Taxonomy (NCBI): domain Eukaryota; kingdom Viridiplantae; phylum Streptophyta; class Pinopsida; order Pinales; family Pinaceae; genus Pseudotsuga; species Pseudotsuga menziesii. The sequence goes on along the minus strand of LPNX010182045.1, from coordinate 280,336 downwards.
CCAAAACATAGATATGGATTCTTCTCATGGACATTTAAAAGAGCAGTTAAATGATTCAGATCTTTCGGCACAAGATGTTTCTGAACAGACACAGCAGTCATCTGGTGACAAAACTGATAATGTTATGGGTGTTTGTACAGTCACTTCTCAAGAGCCAGTACCTTTGTGCAAATCTGATACTGAAGGAGAAATTATTGTTAGTGTTGCACAGGTTGATACAGCTGCTGCCCATACTGAGGATGTTAACCCGCATTCCTAACATGGCCACATTCATATTTTGTTATTTGTTTTTCACTGGACAAGGAGAAACTGTTGTTAGTATTTAACATATATAACATTCAGTTGAAGTTTTAAGAATGTGGAGATGCACACTTCAAGCGACTTTTGGTAAATTTGTTGATAGTTTCAGTTGACTGTCTTTTTCAAGATGATAACTGTCCATTGAGCACAAGCTATTCAACTTAGCAATAGATATTTCCAAAGACACAGGAAAGAGTATCCTTAATGAGAATGAGGTTACAGACTGGATCATTTTTGATGCTAGTCTATGTAAAAGGCTTTACTCCCTTCTTGTCATTGAGTAGTATTTTAGGGAGTGATTCAAATGGTTGCATCTTTCATGTAGTCCGATGCACTCTGGAAAAGGCTGTTCATGTAGCTAGAGTGTCTTATCAGTGCTAATAGTTTGGAGTTCGGATTCAATTCTTTATGTTTGAGTGCTTCTGTTGCTGAATGGCAATATATGAAAGGTTTTGATTCACTCAATTTGCTTGGTAAGTCTATTTCACAGTGTGTTTGGCACTGTCTCTTTCTCTGGGGATACTTCTATGTTTTAACCAATGCATTTCAGCCATGTGACTATCTATTTCTGTTGATTTCAATTCCTGGGAAACTAAGTACTCCCTACTCTGTCTTTTTCTTTATATTCTTGTCCTCTACTTGAAGCTGATTTCTTTAGGGGTTCCACTGGTAGCATTTGCAACAACAACTCTGTTCTGATGTATGATGACAACTGTGATTTTCTGATCATAATTAATCATGTTATTGGCCCTGTGGTTGAAAGATATATCAGCACACAGGATCATAACTTTGTGGGAAACCCATGAGGATATTGTGACCGAGTCCCAAACTAATGAATCTATTGTTCTACAATACCTGGTTACAGTATGATAGTTATATTTATTGGATAGTTGGGAACCGACCACCTTTTGTATAAAGAAGCTTTGAGAATGCAACATAACGTATTGATAGAGAAGATGAAGTAGGGACTTGCCAAGGCCTTTTGTGTGCTAATCCCCTCTCAACCCTGGGTGTGAGTAAGTCTTTTATGCGATTAGTGAGAAAATCTGCTTAATTCTAATTGTGAAAATGGCATTTTTCATTCACTCTTTCTTATCCTGTATGTTGTTATGATATGTGTATTTTATGTGATTAATTCAGCATACATTTATTATCCTTATGATCGACAGTGGACACACTAGTGGTTAGAAAATCTTGAAGGGACTTCAATTTTATGGGTGAGCACCAAGTGGTAGCAACATATGATGGGAAAGCTTATGTATATAATATAAATGCTTATTTCATATCATATTGCTAAAAATCTGTTTATTAAATCTCAAGGTTGTCTATAATTTTATTTTGTCATGGGGAATTTTGTTACTTATTCACTTGGTAGAATCAACTGTTAGATAGCTACTTGGAGATGCACCAAATAACAAAGTGCAGGCAAGGCCTGGAGTTTGGAGATGATCTGGATTCTGAATATGCGCTAGGTGTTGAGGGACCACATAATGGTCCATTGCCCAGAGATGCAGCTGGTGGTAAACAGTAAAATATCTGCCTGAAGATCTACCTTCTGGAAAATGATTCAAATAGTGTTCCTGTTGGATATGCTCCAAGTTAAGAGGTGATGAGTGCAGTTGTTGTACAGTATTCTTCATTAATCATGAAAATACATTGTTTATATTTCAAGGTGAAAGCTAATCAGTTGTGATTTTATCCTTTGTTGTATTTGGAGCAATGGTTAAGAATCACATATGGATGCAACATAAGATAGACCTGGAAAGGAGATTGATGTGATGCTCAAGTCATAGGAGGTATCTTGCAAATCACCTATACAGAAATTTCCAAACTTAGAAACAATCTCCATAAATGCATGTTTCATATGATATTATGCACAAATTAATACAATTTTTTTTATCATATGCTTTGTCTGAAAAATTGATCAAATCATACTTTTCTTTCAAAGTCTGAGGAAGAAGGAGATGTTTGTATTGTGAATCGTGTCTCAGTTTGCCTGTCGATTAGGAAAACCAGAGTGGCATGAAGTACATTGTTTGGGCTGTGGCTGACACTCCATCATGGCCTGGCAATCAGGGATGGTCTCTTCAATGATCTGATTGGATGGACTTTGATTGTTAGCTACAAGGATTTGAATGGAAACTGTTCCATGGGGAAACCTAGCAGATTCAATCAGATGGTCTCTTCAATGATCTGATTGGATCGACTTTGATTGTTAGCTAGAAGGATTTGAATGGAAACTGTTCCATGGGGAACCTAGCAGATTCAATGAGGGAGAATATTTAGCCTTTAAGGCTGAACTAGCCAGATCAGATTACAACTGGGCTTGGAATCGTTAGGAAATATGTAGACTTCCAAAGCTGTTGGCTTTTCTAACCTATGTCGACAAGCAAAGAATCAAAATCCTCACGTTTAGCAGTGAGGATGTTTCTGTATTAAATCCAGTTGTTGTTTGTGATTCGGAATATCAATAAACATACAAGAGAGTATGCAGAAAAGGAATCTTCGGGTCATTTGATCTTCAACAAGGTTTGTGAGCACTCGGACATGGATGGGAATGTGGGTGTTTATATGGATGTCAGTTTTTGAAATTAGGGTGAAAATCTCTTCGTCGCTCTGTCTTTCTCTCACATGCACACTCACACACCTACACCCACATACATATGAAAAATTAGAAAAATCAGTTCTGAAATTTGTGTTAAACCATAACTCTTGAAACATAAAAACATTAGCTTCGAGGGTTAGCTGAAGCTCAATAGTTGGGTGCCACTGTTTCCAGGATGTTGCTGGTAATTTAATGTGCTGTGCAGGTCCCTGGTTTGATTCTCATGGGGTTAGGTGCACTAAGTCTATGTTAAAGTTAGTGCAGTTGCGAGATTCAATCTCAGAGAGGATGGTACCCTAGTCAGTTAACTAGGGCAGAGTAAGACCCTTGAAGGTACCCTAGGCCCCCCAATAGTCTACTGGGGTTCTTGGTCCGGGACCAAGCAGGTTGATGCCATGGCAAAGTCCCTAACATATGTTAAGGGCCCCTATATGTCTCTAGGGTATTTTGGTCTGGGACTAGACAGTTTCATGGACACGAGGTCCAAGCAGATTCTGCAGGTTGAGACAGAGACTTCCTGGTTTGGGACCAGGCAGATTCTTGGTCTGGGACCAAGCAATTTTTGCAGGAGCACTCCTGGTCAGTTAACTAGGTGAATCTTGGTTAAGTTGACCAAGATGATGATATGTGATGTCCTTGCTTGTGTACTATAACCACTTCATCCCAAAGTTCATTTTCTTCCAATATAAGCACTATCCTAGCCTTCCATGGGACAAAATTCCCAGCCCCATCAAGCCTATCTTCCAACCTTAATGCAGTAGCCATTTTAGTGTAAATTTAAAATCCAACAAAGGTTGTTCACTGACAAAAGAAGACCCACTAACTGTCTGAAAATTCACAAATCTGATTTCTGTCCCTTTCTTCAACTCAACTCTGATACCATGTTAATTTTAAGTGTCTTTTCCCACCTTGGTTTCAAGTCTCTTGCTCATTATTTTATGCCCAACCCAGTAAACATTTCTACTGTAGATGAATTGATTTTTGATAAACAATTGTACATGAAACACTGGAAAAATTCATTGACATAAATTTTAGGACAGTCACAAAAATAAATAAATTTAGACAGTATTTTTGGCAAATTGCCCTGGAAAAACCTGTTTTAGAGAGCAAGGTTACATGAACCGTGGTGCGATCGGAATCGGCTGAGGAATCCGATACGGGTGCGGCACTCATCCCAAATTTAGGAATTGGGGATTCAGAACTCTAACCCTAATTATCCTACATTTATACTATGTAAACAACTTTAGATGTGTCAAAACAATGTGGAAGAATCCGATTCAGAAGAATCTGATTTGGGTGCGGTTAGGCCTAGGGCCGAATCCGGTAACTTAGAGAGAGTTCTTTTTATTTCTTCAGCAAAATAAAGTCCAACAACAAAATTACAACTTATCTCATCTGAAAACCCAGAATTCTGTCTCGGAATTTGTGCCAAAACAACAGTGAACAAACCGTACGAACCTCGAAAATCATGCAATTGTAGGACCTTGAAAATCGTGCCACTGTATGGACTGTATGGATTTCGGAATTTTTTTTCTTGAAAATTGTGCCACTGCCTAGAAATGTGTACCACTGTTTTTTCTTCTCAAAAAATGTGCCCAGAATTGCTGTCTCTCTCCTGCGTTTTTCTTCTTCTCCTCTCAAGAAGTGGAGTTGCGCTCTGCTCTCTCAAATTTGCTCTCCAATTCTCTTGGTTTCAAAATGAGGAATGGGTGCCTTTTTTGATTGTTTCCCTTGTCTTTTCATTTCAAGTTCTTAGGGTAGCTGAAAGGTCACTAGATCAAGGGCCCACATTTGATCTATTGTTTTCTCATCAATGGATGAGAAAAACCACTTTTCTCTCCATCAAATATTTTCCCTCTCAACTCTACTTAAATTTATTTAAAAAGTCACTTTATTCTCTAAAGTGCATTAATTACTCATCTCAAGTAATTAATACAAGGGTCATGTAACTTGTCCCCTTTTTAGTGACTAAGGCACAAAGTCATTAGGGGGACACTTCCCTAGGTACAAAAATTCATCAACCCTTAAACATCCAACACCAGCTGAATTCAGAATTCCAATAAGAATCTTCATCTGCATATGGCCTGTACATATTAAGAAAGAGTATACCTTTTTCCAATATACCTGGAGAGTAAAATTGTACACAACCCTGAGAAAAAAGAATAGGAATCTATTAGCAAAAAGGATTCATCTTTCCATTCTGTGATGATCCCTCCCAATCTACCTCTGGAGTCAATAGAGGTGAAGTTCTAGAACCCTAGCTATTTTATCAAGTGACAAATCAGTCTCTCTTACAACCATATTTTCTTGTATGATAAAACATTTGTTTTTTCTGCTCATACCACTTGCTTTAATGCCAATTTTTTGGAGGGATCGACAAGCCCTCTGCAATTCAAGGTTAATACAATCATCACACAACCCTAGTTTAGGGCTTAAAACCTCTAAGCACCCCTTTTAAAGATAGTTGTTTTCCTTATGCTATTTCAATGTTACCTAATTTCTGGACGATCTATAAGTATGTTTTGTGCCCTCTCCCAGATCCCTTGTGTTTTTTTCCTATAAAAAATCTCAATCCCCCTTCTACAGCATAGATCTGACCAGCAAGCTCCTTCTGTCGTGGCCTTAGGTTGTATTTAGACTCCTCATAGGGTTCGTCCTCTGCCTCCATCACACCTCCTGAGATTGTCATCATTGGCAATCTTTGGAGTACTTACAGTCTCAATAAGAATCATTAATATATTAAGGTATGGGATCAACGTAAGCTGATTCCTTGATAAATTAAAGAGCAAGGGGTATTAATATAGGAATTGATAATCCAATTTCAATGAGCAAACTTCTTCTTGAAGAGGATACCATCAGAGGCATCAAATTGTTGAGGGCATAAAATATTATACATGATCTCTTATAAATTGTAAGATACAATATTTTTTGACAATGGATGATTTTGATAATCCGTCAACCCATACATCCCAACAGAACAACCATCCTGTAACACCCCGGTTTCGACCCCAATTGCATTAAATTATATATGATGTAAATAACGTTAATAAATCATGGTGTGGAGCTCAAGGCAAAGGCCCCGCCATGGATTTAGTGATCTATGTTTCGACAATTAAAATCGATGCCGATGGTTATCGTGCTAGCCGATGGCACAATATAATTTTCTACATCATGTAACTATGCAATTAATAAAAATACCCACAACTAGCTATGCCAATGCAACATTAAAGAGATGGGGGCATGATTTCACAAGGAATAAGGAGGGAAAATATTCAAACCCTTGAGCCAATGGGGAAAAGCCAAATGTCAAAGGGAAAACCCATCAAACTCTCAACTACCCATTTTGTCTTTTGTCCCCAATCATTTATTTCTGCCATAAATTGGTTGAGGAAGTTATTTCCTTGGGATGGGAAAGGTTTGGAGGTCAAATTCGAATTGGGAAGACCACCCATTTTGGAAAAACGTGTTTTGGCTTATTGGGCAAGTAAGAGCCCAAAAATTCATTCCTCACCCATTATACACCCATGTCTTTCATTCCTCACCAATTCTCATCCACGTTGGGCTCTCTCACGCAGCTAAAGGTGGCTTAGCTCTCTCCTTCACGTTTTTTGCAGTTTTTCCATTTTCCTCCATCCCTGGGAAGTCGTTTTTGGGTTGCTGAGTGCATGTGCAGCAGGGATTCATGTTTTTGGTGTTTGCCGGGGTCGTATTTGCTCCCGTAAAGCCCATAGGCGTTTTCAGAATTCAGATTCACGATTTGGGGGTTTTAAGAGGTCGTGTTTGTCTTCCTCACGCAGCTGGAGCTTGTTGTGCATTTACCTCCACGTTTTTTTGTTGTTTCCTCATTTTCTCCATGCCTAGAAACTCGTTTTTGTAAAGCTCAGTGGCTGGGAAGGTAGACCCACGATTTACGTGTGAATAGAGGTCGTTTTTGCCTCTATGAAGCCATTGAACATTTCCTGAAATGATTTGATCACTTGGGTCGTTTTTTCCCCATTTGCCATTTTTGATTTTGGTTCCCAGGATGTTTTTGTCCATACCCAGAACTTGTATTTTGCTGCTATGTCACAGGGTTCGGCGAATTTTATCCTTGAAGTTCGAAATTCGCCGAACTTTAAAAAAAAATCAAAATTCGTTTAGGTTCGGCGAATTCCAACGCCGAACCTCAAGTCGAATCGAATCGAATCGAATCGAATCGAACTTAAAAGCAAACTTTATCGAACCTCAGTCGAACTCGAATCGAACTCGAATCGAACTTCAAACGAACTTAAGGCGAATTTCATGAGTGAAAACAAAAAAACAGGGTTTTATAATTAGGTTTTAACTTTTAAATAAATGTATTTTTATTATTATTTAACCACAAATTTGTTATTATTATTTATCCTTAATTGGGTTTTAAGTTTTAAAAAATCGTATGAACTTTATAGCTGGCCGCGACTATTATTCCTGCTCATTATTCCTGGAACCATACAAATTTAAAACTCATTATTCCTCGAACCTCCGAACCAGTTTTGTTTGCATTCTGTTACAATCAACCGTGGCTGCGACTACACTAGTGCTCACTGCTAAGTGCAATAGCTGGTGACTGACAACTGTGCAACTGCAAATCGGCCGCGGCCGGCAGCCCGCGACAGTCGACTCCGTGATTGCACACCGAATCCGCGACGGCGAGTCCACTGCGAGGCCCTCCCTTTCAAGTTTCTGCTCGGGTGTGGTCCTGTGGAGCAGCCGTGGTCCTGTCACCTGTGGAGCAACCCTAACGCCCGTCGCGGCATCACACAACAGTAACTTCGACGGTCGCGAGAGCTCAAATCGAGATTCGAAACCTGGACGGGGACCCCGAGGGTTTGCTGATTCGCTGAAGCAGTGAAGGCCGAGGGTTTGCTGATTCGCTGAAACAGTGAAGGAGTGCTCAGTGGACCGGTCACGAAGTGGGTCAGTTAACTTCACCATTAAATTTGTTACTATTTGAGATTTTGACCAAATTCAATTTTTTTCAAAAGAAATTGCTGAATGCGCTGTAAGTTCTTGGCTGTGCTGTTTTAACTTTTAGTGGCCTGCATTTTAATTTTTCAGTTTGAAGTTGAGTTGTCTTAAAACAACAGTTTGTAATATTATTCTAGATGTCAGCTTGTTCAAAATGAATTTAGATGCATAGAGAGCCATTTGGAATGATTGCAGACAGTCCTATGGAAAGTATTTTCTGAACATAGAACTCTATCAGGCTTTCAGACAGTGTGCCCTCTATGTGTCGGTGTACATTACATTCAGTTTTGAATAGATAAGGCAAAGATTTCAGCACACTACTATAAAGATCAGTTCCTTGATATCTGGTTGAAGTCGAAGATCACTTCAAAACTGAAACACTCCTTTTAGTGCTTTAGAATCTGCACTCTGTTCAGTGTTTACCCACTACATCATCTCCATCTCCCTAGAGGCTAGAATCTAAGACTCTAAACAGAGGTTCTCACTCCTGCTGCCTGCACAGAGTTTATCTGTGTGTTAAATTTTTTCTGCAAATTTCCAAATTTGATATTTCTTGAGACAATAGTATTAGTCTTGCAAATTAATTGATTTTTCAAAATGAAAAACAAATTCTAAAAAATTGTTTGACTTTGCAAAACAAAAAATGCAGAAACATCATACATGGCACCTCAAAAATCAACAGCAGAAGGATGGAAGTATATGGAGAAATTGGATGGGTTTGGCAAGCATTTGAAATGCAAATTATGTGGTCATCAGTTTTGTGGGTCTTTAACAAGAGTGATGGACCACCTTCTTTCTTCTAGTAATGGTAAAGGAGGTGGCGTTGAAGGCTGCAAAAATGTGTCTGCAGATTTGAGACAAACACTTGAAATTGATTATGACAAAATTAAAAGAACCAAGGAGATGAATGAAAACAAAAAAAGACGGATTCAATCAGAGATTGAAATGTCTTACAACCCCACTTCCTCACTTACTCCAAGCAGAGATGCAACTGCAAGTTCAACTCAGGTTCAACACACAAGATCAAGTGGGACAGCCACATTAAATTCTTTTTGGAAGCCTGTACAGAAGCAAGAGGTTGATGATGCTATGGCTGACATGTTCTTTGCAGCTGCTATTCCATTTAATGTGGCCAGAAACCCTTACTTCATCAATGCATGCAAGAAAATTTCAGATTTTGGAAAAGGATATGTGCCTCCTAGTTCCGAGAAGATAAGGACCACTCTTTTGAAGAGGTCAAAAGAAAGGGTGACAAACAGATTGACCAAGATCAAAGAATTTTGGAAAAAAACAGGTTGCACAATTTTATCTGATGGTTGGTCTGATATGTGTCACAGACCTCTAATCAATGTGTTGGTTTCATGCCCCAAAGGGATATTATTTCTGAAGGTGGTTGATTCATCAGGACACAAGAAAACTGCTGAATACATTTTCAAGATCTTAGAAGAAGCAATTCTTGAAGTTGGTGAAGACAATGTGGTCCAAGTTGTAACTGATAATGCTTCAAATTGTGTGGGAGCTGGAAAGCTAATAATGGATAAGTACAAAACAATTTATTGGACCCCTTGTGCTGCTCATTGCCTTGACTTGTTGCTACATGATCTAGCAAAGTTTCCATGGATTAATGAGGCAATTCGGAAGGGGAAACAAATTTCCCACTTCATATTTAACCATCACCTCACCTTGAGCTTGTATAGGAAGCAAGCATCTAGAGAGCTATTGAGGCCCTCTGATACAAGATTTGCCACATAATACATTTCCCTCAAAAGAGTGGTTGAGGAAAAGGCAAGTATTAGAGGTGTTGTTTGCAACAATGAGTGGGAAAACTCTCGGCTTTCAAAAGAACCTAAAGGGAAAGAGTTGGAGAAAATAATTTTGGGTACTGATTTTTGGCAAAGTGCCATAAAGGTTTTGAAAATATGTGAACCTATTGTTGACATGCTTCGCATGGTCGATAGTGACACCCCTTCCATGGGATTTGTTTATGAGGGCATGGATCGTTGCAAGGAAGCTATAGCAAAATCCTTTGACAATGTGGAAAATGAGTACATGGACATATGGCGGATAATAGATGAGAGATGGAAGATGTTGCATAGCCCTTTGCATGCAGCAGCTTGCTATTTGGATCCTAGATTGTTTGGGATAGAAAGAAATGATGATGTAGAAGTCATGAGTGGCTTATATGCAGCTATTGAGCGGTTGACTCCAAATCTAGAAGAATCTAGGAGGCTTAGAGAGCAACTTCGGGCATACAAGTCAGAAGAGGGGTTGTTTGGAAGTGCTTGTGCCATAGAGGATAGGAAAAGCATTCCTCCATGGGAATGGTGGAGTTACTATGGAGCAGAGTCATCTCAATTACAACGTTTTGCAGTTCATGTTTTGAGCCAGGGATCAAGTTCCTCTCCTTGTGAAAGGAATTGGAGTAGTTTTAACCATATCCAATCAAAGAAGAGAAACAAATTACTATCTACACGATTGGAAAACCTTGTTTATGTTCGCAGCAATTTGAAATTGGCTTTAAACAGTGTGGCCAAAGATTCATCTAGTTCCACTCACCCATGGTTTGAGGCTGATCCTACTTCAAGTGCGGAAGAAAATGATCTTGGCATTGATGGTGATAGTAGCGATGAGCCTATTGCTACTGATGACAGAGTTTTAGTTAGTGATGCATCTAACAATGACATCTCTAGTGCCTTCACTGCCCCTTGTGCTCTTGATGATTTAGATCTTTATGATGTTACAAGTAGGCCACTAGAATAGGAATTTGACCATGTTTGAATTTTTGTGAAACAATTTCAATGCTTATATGTGTTTTACTGTATGGACAGCCTTTAAATTCCTTACTGTATATGTTTTTTACTGTATGGACAGCCTTTAAATTCCTTACTGTATGGACAGCCTTTAAATTATATGTGTTTTACTGTATCATGTATGGACAGCCTTTAAATTATATGTGTTTTACTGTATCATGTATGGACAGCCTTTAAAGATATTTCAAGGATTATATGTGTTTTACTGTATGGATAGCCTTTAAAACTTTTACATTATGGACAGCCTTTAAATTATATGTGTTTTACTGTATCATGTATGGACAGCCTTTAAAGATATTTCAAGGATTATATGTGTTTTACTGTATGGATAGCCTTTAAAACTTTTACATTATGGACAGCCTTTAAATTATATGTGTTTTACTGTATGGACAGCCTTTAAATTATATGTGTTTTGCTGTATGGACAGCCTTTAAAACTTTTACATTATGGACAGCCTTTAAATTTGTATTTTGAAGACTATAACAAACTATATTTTGAAGACTACTGTATATGTATTTTACTGTATGGACAGCCTTTAAATTATATGTGTTTTACTGTATGGACAGCCTTTAAAGATATTTCAAGGATTATATGTGTTTTACTGTATGGACAGCCTTTAAAACTTTTACATTATGGACAGCCTTTAAATTTGTATTTTGAAGACTATAACAAACTATATTTTGAAGACTATTACAGCGGCCAGCTTATATTTTGAAGATTGTATGTAGTTGATTGATAAGAGCCTATATTTTGAATTTAGAGGACAGCCTTTTAAATTTTGAATTTAGTGGACAGCCTTTTAAATTTTGAATTTAGTGGACATGGAGGTTGCAACTTGCAAGTTGCAGCATTGAACATAAATTATAATGATAAAATTTGATATATTTTCTTCATTTGTTTTATTGTATATTTTATTATATATATTATTATATATATGAATTTTTTTATATCGGCGAACCTAATGCCGAACCTCATCCCGAACTTCATAAAAAAAATCGAATTCGAATCGAATTTCAAGGTCGTCGAACTCGAATTCGAACTCGAACCATGTGACATAGTTTTGCTGTGAAGTGCATCTTTGTGTTGGCTTGGTTGAGTAAGTCCAAGGAGTCCATTTGTTAGTGGGCTGACTGTGTTTGGAGATGATTATTGGCCTGACTGTGGGTGTATGGTCTTGTTGTGTGTAAGTCTGTGTTCCCTAGTTCCTTGTGGAAATCATGCCCAGCTCGGGGGTGGCAGTGGTGCTGAGAGATTGAGGAGCACATTGGCCTATGGTTGGTTGGAATGTTGCAGCGACATAGCTAGTTGCGGGGAAGCTTCTTCTCAAGATAAGTATTTTCTTGTGCTTAACCTCTGCAATGTATTTGTTTTATAAATTATTATTATGAACATGATGAATGCTTTGCTTCCGTTGTATATTAATGCAGATGTGTATGTATTTTATGTTCAATGCATGGAATGCTTGAATGTGCTGAATGTATTTTGCTTCCGCTGTATTTTAATGAATTATACATCAGCATATGCATTTTGGGTTATGTACATGGGGCTAGATTGCCCAATGTGATAGAGCAGCAGCAGTGTTGGTCGTGTCCTCTCCGTCGAGTAGAGGGGAGGGGACGTGACACATCCACATTACATGATGTATTTAATGGTGCTATCATTGCATAGGGCAGAATTTCTTTTTGTCAACCAGCGCAATTTGAAGCCTCTTATACCAGGTGCATGTGTTTGAATCATGTCGAATGTATCACATTTTAGGGGATACCGCATGCAAGAAAAATCTTGATATTGCAAGATCATCACCCTCCCTACCTTCGATATCATAACATACCAAGAAGACCGCTTGTTGAAGATGTAGCTCTCTAATATCTATTGAGATGAACTTGGAAAAATTTTGAATACTGTGAAGGAATATGTTCCTCAACAGAATGATTGACATTGAGTGGATCAAAGTCCTCATTATAGCATGAGCTATTAACATGGCTTGAACAAGTCTTGGGAGGTGCTAAACCTTAATCTCTTGTTGCTACCTATTTGCTTTTGCCAGTTTATGATTTGGCCCTTTGCAAGGTCCAGCAGCCCTATCTGGAATATGCATAAAATCAGCTCTCAAGTCTATATTTTTGTATTTCCAATGAGTTGTACAAAGTGTGCATGAGATTTTTACTGTCTCCCCTTCACCCTATTGCCCTTTTACGCTTCCAAAATATTTTCACAAGGGACTGTTTGAAGTTGACATGATGTGGACTGGAGAAGATTAATAAAAAGAGAAAATTTGAAGTTGTAAATTCATTTTTGAGCTTGGTCTTCTTAAAAAAGTGTTTTGTATTCATTGCTGCTATTGCTATAGTAAAAACTCTATGCCTAGCTGAACAAAAAACACTTGGATGGAGGAGTTTTGCTCTTTTCATGCCATTTTTACACTAAATGGAACTACTATTGTAACTATCAAGGTAATGCAAATATAAAGCTAAGAATAACATAAATAAAGGGCCAAAGGCATGCGAAAATCCATGTAACAGATTTGAAACCCAAGCCGTTTTATTCTAGAAGGTGACTATTGAACTACTTATACTGAAGTCATTTTTATGTCTAAAGCATGAAAATAGAAGGAGGGCCTTTTTAGTTGGTGCCACACTTGAAGGGGGTTTCCAACTACTACATTTGCAAATTTGAGTAGTTTTGCAGAAATGATTTGTTCTTCCAGGTGCATTCCTCTATTGGGGACTCTTCCATTTGATTTTTTACTCTATCATTTGACATTTGCAGAGATCCTTCACACTATCTCCAGGATGCCCTTTAGTTTCAATATGAGTTTGCTCTTGTGAGAGGGACCTATGTTTCAGTAAACACATTGCCCAATTTTTTTTTCTAAATAGGAGACATGCAAGACATCAGTGAGTCTTCTTTAGTTGGAGATGTCCAGACTACAAAGCATAAGCCAAATTACCCACTTTTAAAACTTTCATTCTGTAGGGGTCATAAAACATGTTGAATGTTGTCCTTACCTTGTTAGAGAGTTGTCTCCTTGCAGGGCTGCTACTGGAGAAAGTTTATATCTTCAATCTCTAGGTGTCTTTTTTGGATGGTCTTATTTAGCTCACTTTTTATCTTTGCTAACATAGATAAGATATTATTTTAGGATGCTGAAGATATTCTGCACTTCTTGTATTGTGTAAACTGCTACAGGGACTAAACATTTTAGATGGCCCTATCTAGATGATGGACCTTTGTAGCCATATAATGCTTTAAATGAAGTCATTTTGGTGGCAAAGTGATATGTAGTATTATATAAATGCAATCACCTCATCCATTTACTTTGGTTATCCTTTGGTACATTTGAAGATACTCCATGCACTTATTGACTATGTTATAAATAATGTCTTACTGAAGTTGAACTATAGTCAGATTCATTATGTAGTCGATGAGGAGCTCTTGTATGCATTGAGATGGAGTTCAAGGTGGGTACCCTGCACAACATCTGCAAACTCAAGTAGTTCAACAGAAGTGCTTTTGGCTCCTTGGTGGCTTCCTTTATTGGGATACCCTTCCATTTTATTCTTTACCTTGTCATTTGACTTCTGTGTGGCTTCCTTTATTGGGAGACCCTTCCATTTTATTCTTTACTTTGTCATTTGACTTATGCAGAGATTCTTCACTTTCACCTCCAAGATGCTCTTTGGTTCCATTATGAGCTCGCTCTCTTCATTTGTTGTGGGAGGGACCTATGTTTGAATAAGCACCTTACTGTCTCATTTCTTTTCTAAATAGGAGTGTGGAAGATGTCATGGAGTCTTCGTTTGTTGGAAATATCCAAGGCATCAGCCACATCACCCACTAGGGGCCATAATGTTGGATTTTTTGGAACTTGGAAAGTGTATGGCAGAGTGCCATTAATATCAGTGGCGAGAAAAGGAGATCTGGGTGCACACAAAGTAGGCATGTGTGACAGATGTGTCCGTCTGTACCACAGCAAGGTGATTCCCCTTGAGAAATTCCGTACAACTGTAATGAGGACGCAGCAGCATTATGGAGAGAGATAGAGATAGAGATAGAGGGTGCATGAATGCAACATCTTGGTGGATTTCTGCAACAAGGGTTAGCAAAATCCTAATCCAAGGGCTGCAAATGACTATGGATCAATGTAAAGAAACCAAACAAGCATTAATCTACTCCTAAATATTGCCAGAAAGAAGAGATTTTACTTAAGAATGGATTGCTTTACATTGCTATTTACCAATGAATAAGGCAATTACAATGCACAAACCTTGAGAGTGACTTGATGATGTGAAGGTGTCTCCAAGCTACTCTGTTAGGCAGGTTCTTTGCTTCTTTGAATGGAGTTGGCTCCTTTTCTTGGTACTTGTGGAATAGATGGGAGAGATAGTAAGGAATGGAAGGAATAGAATGAGGAATAATCTCTTAAAAAAATGGTAGCAAAACTCTGTTAAGTAATAGAGGATGGAATGGAAGGAATAGAATGAAGAGGGAATGAATAATTTGACCTCTCATGGTTTCTTATGGACCTACGATGAGAAACCTAGAAAATCCTCTCCTTTGAGTTCAATTCAAGTTAAAAGCTTGTCTTTCTGTGGATTTTTTGTAATCTTAGTTTTTCATCTCGAAACTAATGCTTTTGTGATTTCTAGTGCTTTGTGCAAGTTATCAAAAGCGATGATTTTTGGAGGAAAATCTCAAGCTTTCCAAACCTAGTGCCGAGATAGGTATCACAGGTTTTAGGGCTTTTTCTGCACTTGGAGTGCACTTATTGCACTGTTATCACACAACTTGTAGTTGCCCCACAAATGGTATCTTATTCAGGGCGGTAGAGGGGACGAGCAACTAAAGAGGTGAAATATGAGTATTCCAACCCCCGGATATGGAGCGGTTGTCACACCGGTTAGGACACCCTTTGCTTTATGCCACAAATAAGCCAAGTGACAAAGGGGGAGACCCTGATCAAACCTAAAAGGAAAGATCTAAAGCTAACACACCAGATCAAACTAAAGAAATAGAGTATGTAAGGTGAATAGCTGAGAAACCCTAGATATGAGAAAGATAGCCACTGATAAGAATGCTTTGGACCGTATATCTATTATGTATATCTAGGTAGTAAGTGCTAGTGCAAATGATCAATGCCACTACCCTGGGGTGATTGAAGGTGGAAAATGAGAGTATGCCCAGAGTGATGGATTGATGAGCAATTATGGTAAGCTAACACTTGATTAAGATGGCTTGAAGATAGATTTAACAATATCTAAAAGCACAAGCCAAAAAGATGGATCATAAAATATAGGAAAATTAGTTGAAAACCCTAGGAGGGCGATTTACCTAAAGATCAGTGCCTTGGACACAGGGAAGATGGAGTCCCCAATGATGGCGTCTTGGGAAACCCACCTAGCTCTATGGAAGAGTGAAATAACCATAACCTAGAACTTTTTTGCCAAAAATCCTAACAAAATGATTGAAAGAATTTTTTGAAGGTTTTAATTATGGTTTTGATTATTTGCTCGATGGATTGGAAATTAAAACAAAAGAAATACTAACAAAAGTACCTGTAAATCTTGTAGATGCCAAGTGCAATGACACTTTACCCCGGTTAGACGAAATTCCAAGCGAATTTGATGAAGTTCCAAGCCAAAACAATTTTCCCAAGTTGAGCTGGTGTGCCTGTCTTCTTGCAAGAGCAACCTACTTCATGTTAGAACTAATCCACAGAAAAAGAAACTACGAATGCAAGATAAATCAAGAAGCATAACCGATGATCAAAGACACATTAGAAAAATCCCCTGATTACTAGTGTTTTTAGATGGAGAGAGTTGATCTCTCACAAAAACGCCCTAAGAGAAAGACGCCCTCCTGCAGACAACACGACCCTCACAAAAATATATTTGGAACAAGCATAAATTAACTGGAACACCTCTAGAAATAATTTTATAATCAAGCACAAGAACAATCTATGGCAAAGAAGACAAGGGATTTCTCTAAAAGTATTTTCTCTATTCCAATAGCCAAGAGCCAAATTTCTCGATGGGATACAATGAGGGGTGTCATTCCTTTATATAGCTTTTGAGAGACACAAACCCTAACTTTATTTTACATCTGACAGTTGCGATTATAACATCATCAACGGTGGAGATTACTTTTACATGGATCAAGTTGACTAGATCAAGGGGGCGCACTTTTTGCCCAACGATGCCTTGTCTAAGTCAAAACATAAGATAACTTGAGATATAACATGATAATACATCAAGGGGTCACCTTAGGGGCTCAATTCTCCTTAGGGCCCATTACAACATCAAAACATAAGATATAACAATGTGATACATCATACAACCAAGGTGAGGGGTGTTGGGCGCCCCTTGAACGTCCTCACTGGATGAGCCAAACAAATAATCTCGGACCAACTGTTGACTGAAACTGTAGTATAAGTGTCCAAAGAGTCACAATATATCATTTGGATAAGTTCCCTTTCCATTTTCTTGACCACACAAGCCAAATTGATTTTCTCAACAACTTACTAGTTCATTTTTCTGATGGTACAACCTCTGAAAATCATAAAATTATCATATCTTCATTCAGGCTGGGAACTGGGGCAAATTGACTACACAAGAGTATTCAGAGACATAGAAGAATGGTAATAGTGACTACTCATACGCCCTGGAACACTGTGGTGCTCTAGGAGAACCAAAATCACTGCAATAATAATAAATCTGACGAATAATAAAGTGATAATAATCATTCATCATGCAATACGAGGCCAAACTCTGAAAATTGGAACCGCATTATTGGTGGAGCAAATATAAGCACTGTCAAATTTTTAGCCACTGCCTTGGGAACCGTGTTTGACTTGGTCAACTGAGTTGACCAAGTCAAAATACCCAAACTAAAGGTGAGATGCTGAATCAAACTGAACCTATAGGCATCCAAGGTAAGGACCACTCCAAGATGTATATTAAAACCCAACTTAAATCATGTTATTCAGAATCATGGTGACAATAATAATAACAACAATCGATAAGATATACCTGTGTTTTTGAGTAATCATTGAATCTTTTGGAAGTCTCTTGTATATGCCATACTTACAAAGTTTAAACAATTTGTTGCTATTGGGTGAGGATGGAAAACAAGGCTAAGTAAAGGGTGATGACCTCTAGTTGGTTTTGACCATGTGATCTCTCTGAATGATGACAAATACACTCAACCAAAATGACATGTGCATGACAAATAGCAATAGGGGATGGTGTCTCACAAATGGATAAAGTACTTGGGCTTGTTTACTTTAGACTCTAGCAAGTTTCCATATAGAGATTTGGCAATTTGGAACACTAGTCAACCTTCAAAGGAAGGTGCCCTGGAGAGCCTTCTGGGCCTCCAGAAAATGACAAAGACAAACCTTTGTAGGCTAGTCTCACCTTGTTTCTCTGTAGGGAAAAAAGAGCCGAACAGTATACAAGGAGTGAGTGCTTTTTCTTTAACCATTGAATTTTTCAAACAACCTTTAATTTCACATAAGATAATAGCCAACCTCCACAGCCAGGTGCCCTGGAAAGCCTTCTGGGCTCCAGTAAATGACCAAGGCCTAGCCCCGCTGCCAACGAGCATCCATAGCCTCGATGGGTTTGCCTCAACCTGTTACCCTTGTGGGGGGTAAATGAGCCTAACATTATACAAGGAATGAGTGCTCATCCTTTGGCCACTATCTAATTTATAACATTTATACTTTGCATCATTTAGATATAACATTTATGCGTTCTAATGCTTTAGTATCTAAAGACACTGTTGGGTGGAGCACTTGTTTTGAGGAATCTTTGGAGGAATCTTGTGTCCATTGTTCCCATTGATGATTTGCTTCCATTCTTTAGGAGCTACACAAGTTTGGTTGGCCAAGGAAGCATACTAATTTGCTTTGGTAAGATTTATGGTATTTGTATTCCATAAATTTTGTGAGTTTTCATTCTTGTAGCAAAAGAAGTTCATATATTTTCTAGTTTGAATTTTATGATTTCTTTGCTCATTATTTGATTCTCACCTTCTAGCAGTTGTGTAGTGAAAATATTATAAGTTGCAGGTTATTTGGATTGAAGAGTGAGATTCCTCGGTTGGATGCCCCCTTCACTTCTTGAAGAACAAAGTACCAATTTGTTTTCCTTACATACAAATTTCTGCATTCTAATTTTAGTTTGTGGAGTGTTTCAAATTTTGATTTTAACTCTTATATACTCAAGTTCTTTTAAAATTATGCATTTGGGAATTTTGTGTAAATTATGTATACATATTGCACTAACATACTAACTTCTGCAAAGTGATTTTGGACACATTTTGTCATTTTCTGTTTGCTGGTTTTTAGCAGGTTGGCAACAAAACAAGGCAAACTCTGTCAAATTTCAGCCATAGAAGGGTGCAAAGGCTACCCCAAAGGAAGAGCTTCAAGGCCATCACAAGAAAGGGGGGTGAAAACATTGTTTTTCCCACTTCTTTCTTCTCTTTCTTTATGCTGAAATTTCAGCTATTGTAACAAGTCCAAGAATCTCTTGGACTTGATTTCTTGCTTTGCATTTTTAGTTAAATCAAGTTTCATTTATTTTCCATCCATTGCTAGCAAAAGTTGGGCTTGCCCACCTTTGCATAACCAATTGTTGATTGGTGTGGGTTTAAATTAGTTAGAGTTTTATTTTGTTTTTATTTTCTAATTTATTTTTGCCCACACCTTGCAAGTGATTTGGCTATGCAATCCTTGCAAAACCGTGCCAGCTAGCATTCTATTTTTGTTATTTTCATTTGCCCACATCTTGCAAGTGATTTGGATTTTCCATCCTTGCAATATAGTGTTGGCTTGTATCTTTCATTCTTTTATTTTTATTTGCCCACACCTTGCAAGTGATTTGGTTATGCCATTCTTGCAATACCGTGCTGGCTTGCATTGTTAATAATTGTTAAATTCTTCATTTTGTTTAAAACAAGCCTTGCCCCAATCTTCGCCCCGTCTTCTCTCTCCTTGCCGGTTGGTACAAACCTGGGTGACAAGAAAGGGAGAAGATTCGAGTTGGCTAGAATAATAGTCATTTCAACCCATTATTGCAAGATTGAGAAAAAATGATAAGTGTGTGGAGCTAGAGGGGTAGAGGTCGTTGGGGGCCTCATGGCACTTTGTGTCCTCTTGTTGAGCACCTGACTAATTCTCGGGACTGACTTGTGGAGCTAGGAGGGAGCCTTGTGCTCTCTTGTTGAGCACCCAATAGGATATGGATTGGAGGTAGACACATAAGTTAGTTGGCTTATTTTCTCGTGCAAACACATTAGTCCGCTAAGTTGAAGAAAGACCTTAAAATAAATTAAAATCTATTGGAACGCTTGCACAACATCACGATCTCTCATTTTATTTACTATTGCAGTCATCGTTTATTTGGATCAGTTCTACTTCAAGCTCATCTTGTACACTTTAATTCATTTGCTTAAAGTATTTTATATTTGATGAATGTGGTCTTTTGATTAGTGTGGTGAACGAATGATTTAGAGCAATTGGTGCATTTTGGCAATTTTATTGTAATCTTTGTTTGTGACTCCGTAGCCCTATTTAGATAGGCACTAGTTCAGTAATACTATTTTTCTCTTGCAATTATATTTGGTTTATGAATAAATAAAGTTTTGCATGTCATTTGAAATTATTGCATTTTTGCATGATTGAATGCCATAAAGTTTAAATTAATTTATTCATCTTTTAACTCCTAAAACACAACCTTTGAAAAATAGAAAATATGGACTACCCCCCTTAACCTTTTTAGGAGTTGGGTCTAAACGGAGGAGTTAGGAATCGAGGTGACATTGGGTTCTAAACTCGTAGTTGCCCTCAGGAACACACCTAGTGGTTAGAGGACTTCCCCACAGTCAAGTGTGTTTTAGGCGACAACAGGGTCTAAATGAAGGAGTTATGAATCGAGGTGACAGTGTGTTCTAAACTCATAGTTTCCTCTCAAGAACACACCTAGTGGTTGGAAGACTTTTCTGCGGTTAAGTGTGTTTTAAGCAGTAACATGGGTTTCATAAATTTTTGAGTTGTTTAAAAGTTGAAAAATTTCTATGTGTTTCAAGAAAAAGTCATTTTTCATGTATGTAATGTGATTTTACATGTATGGGGTTTGGGCATTAAACTTCATGTGAAAAAACAAAACTTGAAACCGGGTTCGGAGTACAAAATTTTGAGCATGAAGCGAATTATATAGGATTTAGTGAAGGATCGCTTGATCCCTCATATTGCTAGGAAGAAGACTACTAAAGAGATAAATGATTCCTTGGGAAGCTTGTACCAGAGTGTGAATGTATTTAGGAAGATGCTCTTAAGGCACAAGCTCAATGCTACCAATGTGGGCAAAACAAATATTGTCACATGCTATGTTATAAAGATAGCAAAGTTGGGAGATCAAATTGTTACAGTTGAGGACACAATTGAGGATAATGAGCTAATTCAATTTTCTTTGAATGACATTAGTCCACTATGGCACAACTTTGTCTAAGTTATATGTGGTCGAAAGAAGTTACCTGACTTTGAGTAGTTGTGAGATGTTTTCATTAGGGAGGAGATTTGACTACAACAAGTCTCAAACGGTTACAAGGATGAGGATGATGTACTAGACCTAGCCCTCATCAAGAAGGTGGGGAGAGAAGGTAGGAAAGGAGGACTTGAGAGGGTTTAGAATGTTGGAATAGTTAACCATCTTACCTTTAGGATATGATTTTGTTAGTCTCCTAAGCGATTTGGATAATGTTAGTTGTTCTCTAGGCATGCTTGACCCACCATGAGATGTTCTAGCCACCATAGTGACCACAATTGCTATTTTAGTCTGGTTTTATAGGCTAATGTGACCTCATCCAACTTTATCTTGCTTTTATCTAGGATTTGGATGAGCTAGGAGCACTTGGTTGAGTTAGGCAAGAATGCCACTTTTTTGCTTTATCACCTTTCATCTTTTTCTCACAAAAGTCACTTCTTGCTTGTTTTTTGGTCACTAATTGAGCAACTAGGCCCACCTAGCCAATTCATGACCGCTAGCTTAGACTTGGAGTTAGATAGCTGCTAATATGGGGAATTGGTGTCTAATTTAATCCTGCCACATGTGAGCTACTCAAATTACTCTATTGGAGTTGTATTATTTATGTACACATTCTAATTGATTAATGGATGATGGAGTTTTATTCAATTGAGTTTCATCTTATGTTTTTCTCGTTTATTCTTCTTCGCTCTCTTTTGTTAATATCTGTTGCACATCTCTGTGAGGATTACATTGTGCCTTAGATCCTTAGCATTAGAATTTCTTATTGCCATCAAGGCTATAGAAATTTGACATGCTATCATAGCCACGGGTATTCAATCTTTCTCAGATACTTCCATTGTAGCACCAAAAGCAGTGGAGTTTCTACAGAAATATTGGGGCAATTGCCTGGAAGCCATATGATTTATCCTTTGGAATTTACCCAGGTGTGAGCCACTCTTGAATGTGCTCAGTGTTGAAATAGAGTTTGATTGAGCTAACAAATTAATCCTCCATTCAGATTTTAGAGTTTGTTTTGTAGGTACAATTTCAACAACTTCTATGGATTCGAGATCAGTTCCTTCTTTATCACCATTCAATTATGCTGAGTAAAATTTGAAGAGAGTTGCATATCTTGAGAGCCATGGGCTCTTTGATGTGTCTATTGGAGTTGTGGCAATGCCGAAATTTGATGAAGAGAAGTATATTTGGTTCAATGACCGTGACAGAGCATTTCGAGCCATGTATCTAGCCATTCCTCCTAGGATGTACTACCTCATTGACATTGTTGAATACCCAAGTGAGATATGGTCGAGATTGGATAGTGCATTTGGACAATAGATTGAAGAGATTGGTGCAAATCATTGGGAGAGCGCACTTGAAACCTCCTTGCAAGCTCCTCTAGAAGTATTTACGCCCTCCATTACTTCTCATGAAGCTGAAGTTGTACAAGTTGAAGAAGATTAGATTGCAGAAGACTAAACACATACAGTTCCTATTGATGATAATCTCCTTTATTCAAATGCTTCCTTTGTTTGTCATGAAGCAGTAATTGAAGAGAGCTCTTCTTCTGTTGCTTTAGAAGTATAAGAGGATTTTGAATCCTTATCTTCCAATGATGCTGCTAATGAGGAAGATCCAACTAATGGAACTACAGTTGTTGATGATGACTTCACATCCTTCCATCTCTCTCCATTACATTCTTTAGATTGTGATGATGACAAGCTTGTTGTGGCAGATAATTCACACCCTGAGCCTTCTCTAGAAGATGTTTTCTCTTCTTCTCATTGTTATGCAACGAAGTCCTAGAAATAACATAAAAAGAGCAGAAATAGACAAGAAGAGAATAATCCACGCCTTAATAATGAATAACAAATATGAATAGCAATCCTCTTCGAGGGAGGAACCTCCTTACACAATGTACTAAGTACATAAGAAAAGACACGATACAATGATGACTAACATGAAAATATATCCTTCATATATATATGAGACATAGGTGTACAATAACAATTAGTAGAACCATTAATAGACCCAAGAGGACATCAATAATATGTAATACACCACCATATAGGGGGTAAAGTGCCACACTATAAGGGGAAATGTGCCCAACATTTAGGACTTAACATGCCCCTCCCCTTCAGACAAGTGTTGTCCTCAACGCTTGGGTAGCTGTGGATGCATTTGTATGAAGGACTCGTCTTCCCATGTCGAATCTACATCTGGTAAATTCTTCCACTTGATGAGGTACTCAGTAATAGCTTGATTTTGTAGCTGTTTGGTCCTTGTTTCGATGATTTGTTTAGGTTCCCGTACAATTTTCCCTTTTTTAAAACTCCTTTGAAGATGGCGTTGATATGCTTGTCTTTTCATCATGTTTTTTGATATCTTCAGGATTTGGAGAATTGCTTGTTGGTGCTCTATGTGATCTACCACTGCTTGAACTGTTGATTTTCTTGTCACTCCTTCATTTATATGCTCCATTTCATTCTTCTGGCCACAGGGGTATCTGTAAGGTATAATTCTAGAAGGAACTCTTCCTGGAATTAAGTGAATAGCATGGTCCAGATCTCGAACAGGTGGAATATCTTCAAATACCTTGGAAGGATTATTAAGGAACCTTTGGAAATCTGGGGAAATAGGATCTTTAGATGCTTGAACATCTAGTGAGCATAACTGTGTAATTACACCTTCTTTTCCTTTCTTTTACAATTTTGACATACCATTAGAGATGACCACCTTGCTAGGTTGCCCTGTGATACCATTTAACACAAATTCTTTTTCTTCCCAAGAAAATTTAATGAAAAGCTTTTGAAAATTAAAAGCCATCGTTCCCAATGATTGTAACCATTGAACCCCTAATACAACATCAACACCACCCATTGGGATAGCAATCATGGGACTATTCAATACATATTCTCCCATAGTAAGATTGATATTATGGCATTTCCATGAACAATTGATGGTTCCTCCATCTGTAATCATTACTTGAAATTCTGGCGCTAGATATACAAGGCAATTGAGATCTTTGGCTACTTTATAGTGAATGAAATTATTAGTACTACCAGAATCAATCAACACTATTACCTTTTTATTTTTGATATGTCCTTCGATATTGAGAGTTTGAGGAGTGCTAATTCCAACCAAAACATGACAAAATATGGTGGGAGTAATCATTTCTAGTTTGTCCCCTTGCGACGGTTCTTGTTCTTTTTGTTCTTCTCCTTCACATTCTATGTAGAATAATTTATTTTCTCCACACTTATGTCCCTTATTGTACTTGATCTCACAATTAAAGAATAGACCTTTCGCTCTTCTTTCCTCTAGTTGTTGAAGTGTCAACCTTTGAGGTTGGTTTGAAGGAACATCATTCTCTCTGTATGTGTTGGAAGTGGTATTTCTTGTGCCCCTCGCCATATTTTTACTTTCAACCTTCCTTGCCATGATGAAATCCTTCTCCAAGGATGGTGGTTCGAAGAGATGCACCTCATGTTGTTGACTGTTATCCTTCAAGGTTCCAATAAAGAGATCCAACAAATTTTCTTTTGAAATATTCTTCACTCTGAGACTTAGCTGCTAAAATTGCTTGATGTGCTTTGTAATTGGACCTTTTTGCTTGAGATTTACCAACTGGCTAAAGAAGGTATCGCTGTTTATATCCCCATAATGTGTAATCAATTCTTTTGTGAATATAGACCAAGAGATAATAGAGTCTTTTTTATGGTCACAAAGCCATTGGTACCATACAAATTGATCAGGTTCTAAATATAAGGATGCAATAGTTACCTTTTGCAAAGTTGGCACCTGGTGTAGATCAAAGAATTGCTCCATCTGAAAAATCCATGTGATTGGATTTTTGCCATCAAACTTTCTCATGTCAATCTTGGGGATATAGTAGTTTTCTGGACCTTAGTTGAATTTATGATGATGTAGTGAATCCTCACCTTTCAAAGACTCAAACTTTTTTGGACCTCAGTTGAACCCATGATGATGTAGTGAATCATCACCTTTCAAAGACTCAAACTTTTGATTCTTCAACTGTTTTTCAGTTTTCTCGATACGTGACTCGAATAAGGCCCATTTTTCCTCCTTATCCTCTTCTTAAGTATATGAATGAGGAATAACGATATGCCTTATCAGTTCTTTCAATTCTTGAAGATCTTCTTTCCTAGCTCTCCCCTTGAGATCGTCTTTACTAGCCATCCCTTTTATCATATCTTCCAACCTGGACACTCTAAAAGATATGTCTTCCATTTCAGCATATGTCGGGGACGAATCCTCTGGTGGTTTGAGAGGAGTGTGATTTTTCCCACTTCCTTTTGATGGCATTTTGAACATAAATATATATCATACCCTAAGGTTTTCCACAAATAGATCCTTCTACTCAAAGCTATTTAAATTCAAAATGACGTATCTTTTTCAAACCCTCGTTGGAAGACTATTTTATGGCTGACTTGTAACAAAGGTAAAATTTGAATTTTGACTCCTCTGGGTCTGAAACTTTGGCCTATGGTACCTTGATAATTGACGAGGAAAAAAACACTCAAGGAGGATGACCTTGATGACCAAGACCTAAGAAGGCCAAGCCTTTTACAAAAGAAACCATCATGCTATGTCATTTATTACAATTCCCCCGAGGGGGTGTGAACATGGGAAAAATGGACCACAACTGGCCCTAATGAAACCATGGAACTTCCTGAGCACTGATTAAGAACAATTGATTTGCTCAGATCCTTGGTGGCTCACTTGAAAAATCCCCTAAGTGCAACTTAGTGGATAACAACCAGGAAGCTAACAATGTAAAAATTAGTGGATTAGTTCAAGCATGTACATAAAATACACTATCTAGTACTTTACAAAACATGGGGGAAATTTACTGCTTTGAGTACTATAAAGGAAGTGTTAGATCTACAAGCTTAAGATATCTATTAAAGCACTTCAGATCTAACACGTAAACAAGCCTAAACTTCATATAATAATCTTTTAAAGAAATCTAAGCTTGTAACAAAAGTAACCAAAGAGAAAGATTGATTTTTTATGAGATGGGAGAGAAAACCCTCAAGTTCAAGCTTGAACGTGGTGAAGAAGAGAAGGTGTCTGTAGGACAAAAATCATTATATCCAAACACTAGTGGTGAAGAGGAAGGAGATGCAACTGAGCTCAAAATCCTCCTTTGCCTTCGATGATTTGCAAAGCTACACAATCTTTAAACAAACGAGATTAAATCTAGTATATTTTGATAAAATAAATTGGGAGAGCCTTAGTATAATTGACTACAGTTGGCTACTCTTAGATCTCTAATAACAAAACATAAGTAAACAAATTGAAACTACAATTGTTTACTCTATGGGCTAGTAATAGCCTTCTAAGATAGATAAATATCTACAAGCTTGAAATCAAGATAAGTTCAACTAGCTAAATATCACCTTCATGAAGCTCAAGCATTCACAACCATGAAAATTTGCACCATATGGACCTCCAAAGTCTCCACTTTATTCAACAAAATATAGAAGCAACTAAGTATTACAAGAGGATAGGTTCAATCCTCCTTCTTCAAATAATGGAGCAATGCCTTGCTTATATAGAAAATATGACCAAGAGAGGGGGGCTCACTTGCCCAAGAGAGAGTTCTTTGCTTGAGTTGGCATGAGATGGATATGGGTTGGCGAAAGGATGGAAAAGGAAAAAAATATGCCAACTTCCAATTCATAACTCAACACTTGCTATTATCCTCACAAATTTCCATCTTTTTCTTGAGAGATGTGCTCCACTTGATTTAGCAAAATTGACTTGCTTTTATTTGCAGAGAAAAACACTGCAAAGTGTTTCAGAAACCTTAGGAATGTTTCCACTTTACTTTTCCAACTCATAAAATTCACTTTCAGCATGTTTCCTTTATTTTATGAGTTGCCGAATTTTTCACATTATCCATTTTTTGGGTCTTTTTTTACCACTTCCGAGTAATAATTAATTTTCGAAAAATAATTATTCGAAAACTTAGGAAAGTGGGTATAGGGGTCAAGTGGGTGCTTTGAGTTAGAAAACGAGCACCCCATGGAAAATTCTGCCCCTAGACCACACTTTTATGCCCTTTTGAATTTTTTTAATTCACTTATTCAAAATAAGCCTGGAAAAACGGAAAAAAATATTTTTTTTCTTTCAGAAATTAAAAAAACTTATGGGGAACTTAGAACATGTTCATATGACTAAAAAAAATGATTAGCATGGTAATATATATTGAAACATAGGTTTTAATAACCTCCTAAGGCCTAACCAAGACATTTACTCTAGCATTTTTGGAAGAGTGAGTGAAAAACTCAAAAATTATCAGTCTTCAAAAAATAACATATAATTCTCAAGGAAGAAACACCCTGGAGTAAAGTATTGATGACCAAGTCCTAGGAAATCCAAACCTTTTACATAATTTCATCATGCTAAGTCATTTATTACAATTCCCCGTAGGGTATGAACATGTAAAAAAGAAAAAAGAAAAAAGAAAGGGCCACTCATTGGCTTGATGGATCTCAAAACACGTGATGAACGATTGATTTGTTCAAGTCTTTGATGGCTCACTGGAAATTCGCCTAAGTGCAACTTAGTGGATAACAAACTCCATGATTTGTAACTTCTTAGTGTATTCATCAATTGGCATATCCTTTTGGAACAAGTGCATGAGTTGAACAGTTCAAAAATCCCCACAATGTCTCCATTGGAAACACAAGAGGTAAAGTGCATAGTAAAAAAAAGGTAAGTTTTTGGGCAGAAATAATGGGCCTATGAGTGATGCTGTAAGGTTTGTTTCTGGGACCCACGGAAATTTTCAGTGATGCTGTAAGGTAAGTTTTCTGGTGGCCATCTTGGGCGGCCGCTGGCGGGTCATTGGTTGCATGTGATATGTAAACAATTAGAAATATTGAAAAAATGTCTACTGGTCTCTCATTAGTCATTGCCAATTTGGTGATCTTATTTTCATACCGATCCAACAACAACTTGTAACCCCATTAAGTATTAATTGTAAGGTAAATGTATTATAGACAGCCATTGCTGGCAATACTTAATAGGGTGTTTTGAATCTGTGT
>LPNX010182045.1:234777-251826 GCA_001517045.1 Pseudotsuga menziesii | reverse complement strand
TTTTTGTGAATCTCCTCATGAGGCTAAGGAGAAACACATGGTTATATATGAATTTTGTGATGGTCTTAGCTTGATCAACAACCTCCCTGAGGAAGGGTAATTTTCGGATACCCTCAAGCATTGAATCAAGGCAATGGGAAGCACATGGAGTCCAAAACAATACCGATCCAACAACAACTTGTAACCCCATTAAGTATTAATTGTAAGGTAAATGTATTATAGACAGCCATTGCTGGCAATACTTAATAGGGTGTTTTGAATCTTTGTTTTCAGTTAGACAACTCAAGCTTCAAGGAATGTTCTTAGGCGTTGTGTTTTGTTGCAGACTGAGGCTGGAGTGTTCTCTCAGTCTGGGCAAGCATTTCTATCATGGAAATATGAAAGGAAATGTGATTGTAGGATGCAACAACTCCCTGTTTTTTGTGAATCTCCTCATGAGGCTAAGGAGAAACACATGGTTATATATGAATTTTGTGATGGTCTTAGCTTGATCAACAACCTCCCTGAGGAAGGGTAATTTTCGGATACTACCCTCAAGCATCGAATCGAGGCAATGGGAAGCACATGGAGTCCAAAACAATGTGGGATGCCTCTCCATTAGCATCCTACCGGCAGTGACATATTTAGCCGCATTATCTGTTACGATTTGGACATGTTCCAAACCAATATCTTTGACAAATGCATCCAACAACTCACAATAATGTCGTTTCTTTAACATGGGCTGATGCATCAATGGATTTAATAAACATGGTGCCGCCAGGAAAATGTACCAAGAAGTTTAGAAGGCTCCTACCTTCCTGTTTGTCCAACCATCGGACATCACCGTGCATCCACTAGACTCCCATGACTTTAGCTCTTCCAATCTAATGTTGATGTCACTCTTTTCTCTTCGCAAAATTGGCCCCTTTAACTCCTCGTAGGTAGGACCCTGTCACCTGGGCCAACAACAACAATAGAATCACACATTGGATGGAAAAATGTATTTTGGTCTTTGTGATGCGCGAAGGTAAATCGCTCCAAAAAATCATTCTTCCCATAAGCCACTCTGCTTCTTGCTTTTCCTTTTTTATAACCATTGACCGAATGGAAGGTTGAGCCCCTTCTCCATTTCTTGGAACAAAGAAAGGTGAGGCCCTTGTGGAAGGTGAACTTGTACCTGTGGAGTCCCTCTCATTCCCATATGTCCCAACCCCATATCTACCAGTGCTGGTGGTTCTTGAGGATCTAGCCACTCCACCCAAAGCAAATTCAGCTCTGTTAGCAGCTGCCACCTCCTTTATGTCCTCATAAATAGCATCATGGGCCATTTGCATAATTTCTGTGTTGGTTCGGTGCAAATTAGATCATAATGCCTTGGAATTTCTGCCAAGTGGTATTTCATCCGGCTAATCCGTCCTATCATAGTTTGGCCATATAGTTTACAAGATAACCTTTGACGGTTTGTCCCATCCTCCGGCTCACCATACTGCAACATTCGATCCAAAACCTTTGGCATTTTGGCAATGCAATATCAAACCTTCAACTTGAACCTTGGGGCCAAAAAATGGAAGAAAATTAACATTATTACTGCTTAAAAAAACAGCCTGTTGTTAAAGGAAAAATAGTTAGCTAAATTGTTATTTTAGCCATGGAAATTTATTGGAAAATGATAATAAGAGGCATGAAAACAAGAGTTTGAAAATCCTAGGCAAATTTATCCAAAAATCAAGGTAAGAGGGCTGTTAAAGGAAAAACAGTCCCTCAAATTGTTTTCTTAGCCATATAAAATGATGATAACTTGATAAGAGGCAAGAAAAGATGGGCTTTGAAAACCCTAAAACAATCTATGAAGGAACAATGCAAGGGAGTGAAATTAGACTACATACCTGGGTATTGAGATGACCAACACCGTAGACAACTAGCAAATTGATTTGTGCTCTAATTTAAAAACTCATGATGGCGATGAAAACAAGGATTTGATCCTCTAGATTGTTTTGTAGATGGATGCAAGCATTCTCTTCCTTCCCCCACAACTGCCAAGCAAAATGACTCAAAAAACCCCCCAAAAAGTCATTTAAACACATCAATCCTGCAGCTGGGTGATGTTTCAAGTCGTGGTTTTAGGCAAACATCATGATCTTCTCTCGACTGCGCGGGATCTGAGGTAAAATTGCGATTTTTTTGATCGAAAAATTGGTGCTTGGCAAAAAATCGCGATTTTTTGCAGTGTCCCAAAATTTTCAACATTGAACAAGACCATACTAGCAATGATCCATCTCTGGGTTAAGTTGATTGGGCACTAATTTGTTGAACATATGCCAATATAACTCTGGTGACCCTTTCTCTAATAAATTTAACTTTGCATTCGTTGGCTCTGTGACAAGACCATTGATACAATCTGAGGCTTTGCTGCTCCAGCGAGCATATCTTTCATTTCTTTCCTGATCTGCTGTACAAACATTTCCACATGAAGTTGAAGTCAAGGCTGGAAATGGCACTGTTGTATTGACAACACCACTTATTTCTTAGAAGCAGCAACCATCCTGTGAAATAGGCCAAAAGATCGTGAATCATTTCTGGTCATAACAATTTGTTCAGTTGTAAACCCGAAAGGGTTGAATGCTTTACTTCGAGTTTCTTAATATTAAGTGCAATG
The DNA here is from genome assembly GCA_001517045.1 of Pseudotsuga menziesii. Lineage (NCBI taxonomy): Eukaryota > Viridiplantae > Streptophyta > Pinopsida > Pinales > Pinaceae > Pseudotsuga > Pseudotsuga menziesii. The sequence goes on along the minus strand of LPNX010182045.1, from coordinate 249,191 downwards.
TGCAAGATTGCGCTAGCAGAGGCCAAAACTGAAAACCATTACAAGGCATTCAAAAGTGGTTTGATATTTTGTTCTAGTGAGGCTGCAATTATTCTATCTCTGCTTCTTTGTGTCTGATGGATCCCTTAAAAGGCAAGCTTCTTTTTTGGGATGAGTCTCTCTTCATTCTTGTAGCTTTCATTAGAGCATTTGACAATCATCAAACACATAACATATGCCCAGAGACTTACTGCAGTTTGCTAGATTGTCGCGTTTACTGCTGCTACGACTTCAAAAAATGTGCCCGGGACTGTTTCCAAAGTCTGAAAATGGCTTCAAAACTTATACCATCAAGTAATGGGGTAACACTTAGATTTGGTGACGCAGAGCATTCAATACGGAGCATCCTGGCTTCGAGTGCTAACGGATAGTTCCCTATTGAGTTAACTTAACGAAAGTGGGACTCCCAGTGCCGATCAGGCAGATCCGAGACTGCAGGGATATGTTGAGTAGTTGGCCAGAGAACTTTCTGCTGGAAATCCAAAACTATATATTCAAGGTTGAGCCGACGGATGGAGTTTAGTTTTGGGTTGGATTTTTTTTGTTGCTGTTGTTTTCGATTAGTGGGTATTTTGGGTAAAGGGGCGACCCCTCTGAGCTTGACAGAGAATCTAAAACAGAGGCCTGTGAGCCAATTGTGTTTTGTGCATTTAGAGCTTAATTAACATAATAATTGGCCTGGACCCAGTTAGAGTCAGTGTTGTTCTGGGCAGGTATGCTTTCATTTGTTTGCAGTTGGTATAGCTCTGTAATTTCGTTTTTAACTCTGATATATTTACCTATGTTGGAGGAGAGGTTTGGTTTATGAAATAAGATCGTGTTTTTTTGTCTAGTCTGCTGTCCAACATTTTCTTGCAGGTATTGGGTGATTGTGCAGCTGATCGACTGCATCATTTTGGTATCAGAGCATCCACGATGGCCCAGAGGGGGGTTTATCTAAACTGGGGAAGAAGAGGCAGCAGAAATGCCAGATGGAGGGAACCCATAGATGAGGGGATGCTCCGAAGATTAGAGGCCATTGAGGCTACGTTACCTCAGGGAGAGTCTGAAGGGAATCCAGAAGTTCCCCAAGGTTGGGGCAGAGCAGTAGACCCCATGGAGAGACTTTTCGAAGCCATAGCCAAACAAGGGACTAAAGTTAAAGTCGAAATTCTCGATTTCAAGGGTGAATTGAACCCAGAATTGTTTATGGTCTGGATTCAAGAGTTGGAAAAGTACTTTGATAGGAAAGATGTTATCTCTAAAGTTGAACCTAGACTACAGGGGTTCAAGCTTAAAGAAATCTTTTTCAAAAATATAATTCAATGAAATCAAGATAAAAACTGGGCTGGTATGAAATTAAAGATGTAGGAAAATCACATAATCATTAAAGATCTGTACAACATAAAACATAATACAAAATTCAATATCAAAGGAACTACGAGCACGAATTTATGAAATGAGACTGACTCTGTTATTAAAAGTTGAAAAGATAACTGTACTTCACCATAAGAATCATGTAATGGGATTCAATTGACCATATACAGGATAAATCACAAGAAATACAATTCATAAGATACAAAGCCAACTCATAATCATAATCATATCAAAGCAGAACATGTATTGAAGATGCAGAGCATTTCATGTCATACAAAATATCATCAAAACTGGATTTCCATAACTCCAATTGCCACCTCCTTTGCAATCTCTAATCTTGTATTTTATAATATTACATTACCATTTTTAAGGATTGAACAATCCTCCCCAAAAGATGCTTTGTTGCAAAAATAAAGACAATCTTGAGCTTCTTGGCAGGAAATTTGGAGAAGATAGCTCAACTGTCAGCTATTAATACCAAGTGTTCCTTTACCAAATATTTGACTGTCACCTCATCACCAATCGCCCTCAAAATCTGTAACTGGCAAGAAATCTGGAACTGAATGTTTGAAGAACTTGTTCTAATTCTCTATCTCGCAATACTCTGCCATCTATCAATTTACTGTTATGGGTTTCCTTAGATGCTTTCCACGCATTGATTCCTCAAAATGTTGGTGAACAATAAACTGATTCTGCGTGTCACTCAGCTGATTGACACGTACACCAAAGTTAAAATCCATTATACTCTCTGCCACCAATCTCATCAGGGGTTGTGTCTCGCATACATCAATTAATTGCAGGAACCAACAACTTACAACCATGCTGGATTCTTCAAAGGAGAGACAACGGCTTTAACCTGTAAGTAATTTTGGAGACTATATATACCCTTCTCTCTTCCAGTGCCACTCATTTTATAGCCACCGAAAGGTATACCGGCATAAAAAATGTCAAAGCAATTAACCCAAACTGTTCCTACACGTAAGGCATGAGTAAGAGTGTTCGCGGTTTCTATACTCTTTGTAAACACTCTTGTTGCCAAGCCATAACGACTAGCATTCGCCCGCTTTATCACTTCGTTTAAATCTTTGAATTTCATAATTGATTGTACAGGGCCAAATATTTCATCAGTAGCTATGGCCATGTTATCCCCCGAAATGTTATTCCCATACCTGAACTTTTGAGAAAATTGTAGGCATAATATAAAGGACCAGGAATTTCAATGAACTTCCCGACTACACCACTGATAGGAACATGGAAATGATGGTAGTCCTGTGGAGCCAGGCTAAAGATCACCAAAGATCCTTCACCAAACTTGCTTGAATATGTTTCATCTCCCAAGAGACCTCGCACAGAAAATTTACGTCCCCTTATCCAGAATCGTTTGCTGTCATCTTCTGACTGAAATGCCATCAATCGTGAATCAGCTCCACAGACAGCAACATGGTCATTGTCTTCATATGCAATAGGCCACGCACCTGGCTTAAGCTCTCTTATAAAGAATTTATTGAAAGTCTTGAAATGTTCAATAGGATATCTAAATTCATCCACATTGATGCGATCCTCAAAAAAAATCAATAAAATTTGGTATATTTTTGGCAAAATCTTTGGTTTTCATGTTCTGCCCTTGCTTATCTGACATCCTTTGCAAAAGTTCTCGTGTACCTTCATCGATAAGAGTAAGCCCAAGTCTGGACTGGTAAATAGCCCTCAATGACAAAACAATTTTGCGATCTATCAATTCCTCAACTATCCTTTTCGTTCTCCTATCAAAGACCAAAATATGTGAAGCATTTGACCCAGACTTTAGGCCAACATCATAACTTGAAATATGAGCCCATTCACTTAATTTGAACATCCATCCATAGGATGCTTGCTTTTCAGTCAAAAATCCTCCAGTCATAATCTGGTTTCCAGTTCCCTCATCGAAGCATAGGCTGACATGAATCATGTCATTTAGACTATCTGATACACTCAGAGCCTCCCCACAAACTGGACACCTACTGATTAATACTTCATTCTCCTGATAAGTGGCAAGAAGGTTAGCAAGCTTAAGTTATTGGCCATTTTAATTGTTTCTAGCAAATCAACTTCTGAGGCATGAAAGATATTGCATAATGATGATATAAGATCAACCCCCTGTTACAAGTTTTGCAACACTCTCTTTCCCAGCCTTAATATAACGCAGAATTTTGTTAAACTGCTCCTGGTCAATCTGAGGACCTTGCTCAACACCTTTTCTAAAGGGATCACCAACAACACGACTAAGGCACCGTGCTTTTGCCTTTTCTACAAATTCATCAAAACACACAAATTGTAAACTTTTCTTTCACATGAGTGCCATCATGATTGCTTTTCTATCTGATCTCAGTATTCAAATTGAAACCTGAGTGGTCACTTTGACATTTGGATGCTTCCAGAAACTGAAATTTTGTTGGAGCGGATCTGATGATAACATTTGGCTTCGTCTGGGGATGGCATGCTCCCTGTGAGCTGCCAAGAACAAGTAGACCTGTGCCTTTCCAATGAAACCATCTCCGATAACTACACCCTGTCCTGCCATTCACTGCTTTGAAAATAAGAAATACCAGTGCCTTGTTTCTATTGGGCTGGAGTCTTTTTATTTTATTCCTAACCTATTTCAATCTTTGAAACCCTGCTCTTCTTATACTGCAAAAACAAACTGCAAATTCAAACTGCTCATACTACAAACTTAAGGAACTACTTGAAGCATCAAGCTTATTTATTTACAGCTCCCATTTTAATCATCTGCTTTCTTTTGATTAGGTAAAATCATGCTTCCAATGAAGCCATACAAATATTTGACTAACTGGTCAAACTTCTGATCTGGAGATGATGAATAAAGGAGCCCATGGAATATCAAAATTCATTTCAAAAGAAGAGAAAAGCTAACCTTCATTTGACAAAAACAATCTGACATTTGAACTGCTCAAAGACTCCATATAATCAACAAATGGATCAATGAAGCTATAAAGAAATACCTCTTGCTGAAGATCAAAATATCTCTGTATATCCTCTTCCTCATAATGGCTGCCACTTTCAGCTCCCTGCAAATCTAAACATGGCTGCAGCTTGATTTTTTTGCTAATCATAGGTTGTTTGATATTTTCTGCAAATCCAGCTTGAAACATAATGAATGAAGGCCTACTGGATTGCAAATATGGCTGCTCAATATTTTCTACGGATTCAGGATAATTGATTTTCACACAATGTTGTTCCTTATCAAAATTTAATTTTTAGTTGTCATACATCCATTGACTGCTCCTCAAATCAACAAAAGGTGATGTAGGGATCTGCTCTTTTTCATCTGAATACTCATCATAGATTGGCATATCATTAGAGTGAATCGGTTGATGCTAATCCCAATCTAGAACTTCAATGTCTTCATCATAAAATGGGGCATTCTGATCGATTTCTAAAGATAAAGATTTCTGTTCTATGATGCTATCATCAACTTTAATATCAGAATTTTGAAAAATTTCTTATTGTAAAACAGAATTAGAGGAAGATAATAGATCTTCTTCCTTCTTCATAGCATAACCACCGACTTCATCTTTACTACTGGAAGAATCTGCTACTAAACCCTGGATATATAATGCATATCCCCTACAACAATGCTCAAAAAGACACTCAGCTGGGTAAATCCTCTTACAATATGAATAAAAGGCATCATGAAAATCTTTCAAAGAGGAAATACTAGAAGCAGGAAGAGTTCTGTACCATTGTCTCGCACAACCATGTAATGAATACATAAACATTTTCATCAATACATCTTCATGATGTATGCTCAACTGATCCATGTATTGATGAAATTTAATTACATGGTGTGCCGGATTGTCTTCTTCCTTTTCTCGGAATCGCGGAAGAAAATCTCCCCATTCATCAATGATAGGTACTGTGTTTGGAAAGCCAGGAACATTTGAGAAATTGAGCGGAGCAAATCTCTGTGCCAACATAGTTTCAAAACGCTTTGACATCTTGTAAAATCGCCTCTGGATTCTTCAAACATGGAGTTGCCCGATGAATAAATCTATAGTCAAACTTGTGTCTTGCTCCTGTCCACCATCAAGAGCTGGATCTAATCATTGTCATTCTTTCCTGGGGAAGATATCCTTTCGTTTCTCCGTCCCCGACAATGGCGCTAGAAGATGTTATCTCTAAAGTTGAACCTAGACTACAGGGGTTCAAGCTTAAAGAAATCTTTTTCAAAAATATAATTCAATGAAATCAAGATAAAAACTGGGTTGGTATGAAATTAAAGATGTAGGAAAATCACATAATCATTAAAGATCCGTACAACATAAAACATAATACAAAATTCAATATCAAAGGAACTACGAGCACAAATTTATGAAATGAGATTGACTCCGTTATTAAAAGTTTAAAAGATAACTGTACTTCACCATAAGAATCATGTAATGGGATTCAATTGACCATATACAGGATAAATCACAAGAAATACAATTCATAAGATACAAAGCCAACTCATAATCATAATCATATCAAAGCAGAACATGTATTGAAGATGCAGAGCATTTCATGTCATACAGAATATCATCAAAACTGGATTTCCATAACTCCAATTGCCACCCCCTTCGCAATCTCTAATCTTGTATTTTATAATATTACATTACCATTTTTAAGGATTGAACAATCCTCCCCAAAAGATGCTTTGTTGCAAAAATAAAGACAATCTCAAGCTTCCTGGCAAGAAATCTGGAGAAGATAGCTCAACTGTCAGCTATTAATACCAAGTGTCCCTTTACCAAATATTTGACTGTCACCTCATCACCAATCGCCCTCAAAGTCTGTAACTGGCAAGAAATATGGAACAGAATGTTTGAAGAACTCGTTCTAATTCTCTATTTCGCAATACTCTGCCATCTATCAATTTACTGTTATGGGTTTCCCTAGATGCTTTCCACGCATTGATTCCTCAAAATGTTGGTGAACAATAAACTGATTCTGCGTGTCACTTAGCTGATTGACACGTACACCAAAGTTAAAATCCATTATACTCTCTGCCACCAATCTCATCAGGGGTTGTGTCCCGCATACATCAATTAATTGCAGGAACCAACACCTTACAACCATGTTGGATTCTTCAAAGGAGAGACAATGGCTTTAACCTGTAAGTAATTTTGGAGACTATATATACCCTTCTCTCTTCCAGTGCCACTCATTTTATAGCCACCAAAAGGTATACCAACATCAAAAATGTCAAAGCAATTAACCCAAACTGTTCCTACACGTAAGGCATGAGTAAGAGTGTTCGCGGTTTCTATACTCTTTGTAAACACTCCTGCTGCCAAGCCATAACGACTAGCATTCGCTCGCTTTATCACTTCGTTTAAATCTTTGAATTTCATAATTGATTGTACAGGGTCAAATATTTCATTAGTAGCTATGGCCATGTTATCCCCCGAAATGTTATTCCCATACCTGGACTTTTGAGAAAATTGTAGGCATAATATAAAGGACCAGGAATTTCAATGAACTTCTCGACTACACTACTGATAGGAACATGGAAACGATGGTAGTCCTGTGGAGCCAGGCGAAAGATCACCAAAGATCCTTCACCAAACTTGCTTGAATATGTTTCATCTCCCAAGAGATCTCGCACAGAAAATTTACGTCCCTTTATCCGGAATCGTTTGCTGTCATCTTTTGACTAAAATGCCATCAATCGTGAATTAGCTCCACACACAGCAACATGGTCATTGTCTTCATATGCAATAGGTCGCGCACCTGGCTTAAGCTCTCTTATAAAGAATTCATTGAAAGTCTTGAAATGTTCAATAGGATATTTAAATTCATCCACATTGATGCGATCCTCAAAAAAAATCAATAAAATTTGGTATATTTTTGGCAGAATCTCTGGTTTTCATGTTCTCCCCTTGCTTATTTGACATCCTTTGCAAAAGTTCCCGTGTACCTTCATTGATAAGAGTAAGCCCAAGTCTGGACTGGTAAATAGCGCTCAATGAAAAAACAATTTTGCGATCTATCAATTCCTCAACTATCCTTTTCGTTCTCCTATTAAAGACCAGAACATGTGAAGCATTTGACCCAGACTTTAGGCCAACATCATAACTTGAAATATGAGCCCATTCACTTAATTTGAACATCCATCCATAGGATGCTTGCTTTTCAGTCAAAAATCCTCCAGTCATAATCTGGTTTCCAGTTCCCTCATCGAAGCATAGGCTGACATGAATCATGTCATTTAGACTATCTGATACACTCAGAGCCTCCCCACAAGCTGGACACCTACTGATTAATACTTCATTCTCCTGATAAGTGGCAAGAAGGTTAGCAAGCTTAAGTTATTGGCCATTTTAATTGTTTCTAGCAAATCAACTTCTGAGGCATGAAAGATATTGCATAATGATGATATAAGATCAACCCCCTGTTACAAGTTTTGCACCACTCTCTTTCCCAGCCTTAATATAACGCAGAATTTTGTTAAACTGCTCTTGGTCAATCTGAGGACCTTGCTCAACACCTTTTCTAAAGGGATCACCAACAACACGACTAAGGCATCGTGCTTTTGCCTTTTCTACAAATTCATCAAAACACACAAATTGTAAACTTTTCTTCCACATGAGTGCCATCATGGTTGCTTTTCTATCTGATCTCGGTATTCAAATTGAAACCTGAGTGGTCACTTTGACATTTGGATGCTGGCAGAAACTGAAATTTTGTTGGAGCAGATCTGATGATAATAGAAGGACTTGAGGAGACTGATCCACGAAGGGTCAAAATTGTTGCATCAAAGATGAAATCCCATGCTTCCCTATGGTGGGAGGACCTCTAGAGTGTTAGACAGAGACAAGGGAAAGAGAAGATTAGAATTTGGCCGGAAATGCTGAAGCTGTTGAAGACTAAATTTATGCCCTTTGATTACCAGCAAAAACTTTTCCGAGAGTATCAAAATTGAAGGCAAAAGGATTTGTCCATTCCTGCTTTTACTGAGGAATTTTTGAGGTTGCACTTCAGGACTGGATTGCAAGAGGACGATAAGCATGCAACGGCTAGATACATCAATGCCCCTAGGTTTTAACCAATGTTATCGGAACCGGACCGGTCATCGAACCGGTGAAGCCCAAAATGTGAACCGGATCGGAACTGGCAAAAAACCGTGTAAAAAACCGGCTGACTAAAAAATACATAAAATATTCATATTTTGTAAAAAAACATATATATTCATGTGCATACATATGAATCCAAACCATTAATACAGAAATATGCAAAGTTTCTCATATATATAGCAAATATGGGTTCAAATATCTAAAATAGCACCTAGTGCAATAGCAATACATCTTTGAGGTTCTGAACCAAAGTACATTAACAAAGAGGCTCCAAAGTACATCAGCAAAGTTTTTTTTTTGTTTTTAAAAAAAAAATTGAGTTTCATGAGTCCCCAGTCCAGACTGGCCGGTTCGTCCGGTTTTGACTGCTTCGGCCGGTTCCGTACCCGGTTTGGAAAAAAATCCGGTTTCATGATTTTTTTTTGCTGACCGGACTGGCCAACCCTGTAAAACGGTCAGACCGACTGGTTTTGCCGGTTCCGATAACACTGGTTTCAACTCCAAGATGAACTAGCTCTGCTCAAAGTGAATACAGTAGATGAGGCTTATTAGTTGGCCTTGAAAGCCAAGGATAAACTGAAACGACGGAGCAAGGCAACAAACAAGCGAGGGGGCAACAGTTTGAGCAGGGGTAGAGGAAGTTCTTCCAACCCCTAAAGCGAAGCTGAACCTGGGAGTGACATGGGGTTAGACTTCCAAGGCAAAGGAACCTTCAGACGAAGGGGACGAGGACGAACCTTTCCAGGGAGTTGGAGGCCTATGAAGTGTTTCATATGCAACAGACCCCATAAAGCGATTGATTGTCCACAAAATCCAAAAGGGCAATGATGGTCCAAGGAGAGGGGGAAGAACTCATGGCAGAAGAAGTTGAGGCAGAGAAGGGAGGGAACTTGATGCTGAGAAGGAATTTGATCTCTGGAGACAAATCAACCATTAAAGCTGATTGGAAAAGAAAGAGTGTGTTCCATACAAAATGCCGATGTTAGGACAAGGTTTGCAGAGTGATTATAGATGGGGGGTTGACCAATAATCTAGTAAGCACGGAAATGGTGCAGAAATTACAACTTACTTGCACTCCGCAATCACATCCCTATAGTATCTCATCGTTGAAAAAGGATCATAGTGTGCTGGTGAATCAAACGTGTCTTGTCGACTTCAAAATTGGCCCTTATGAAGGCAAAGTATGGTGTGACGTGGTCCCCATGGATGCATGCCATTTGCTATTTGGAAGATCTTGGCAATATGTTCAGGACAGTTCACCATGGCAGGGAAAATACATTTGATCTTAGACACAAGGGCAAGCGCCATAATTTGAAGCCCTTTAAGGAAGATGAATCTGTAGAATTAACTGATCTATCCCTGAATACCATGGGGTGGAAGAAGTTCTCCAAGGAGTCTAAGGGAGGAGTTTGCTATCTGTTGTACCCTCGAGTAAAGGAGCAGCTGAAGCAACAAACCGTCCCTTTAGAGGCGCAGAAGTTACTTCAATAGTACCTCGATTTAACACCCACAGACCTCCCACCTGGCCTACCTCCTACAAGGGGCATTACCCATCAATTGACTTGATTCCAGGTGCCAAACTTCCAAATCAGGTTGCTTACATGTTGGCTCCTCTAGAATACGAGGAAATGAGGAGACAGATAACAGAATTAGTGGAACAAAGTTTTCTAAGGGAAAGCATAAGTACTTGTGCTATGCCCGCTGTGCTATCTCCCAAGAAGGGAAAGACATGGAGGTTGTACATGGATTCTAGAGCCAATAAAAAAATCACAGTGAAGTATCGTTATTCATTGCCTAGAATGGATGACTTACTAGACTGCTTGTCTGGTTCTAGGATCTTCTCCAAGACTGACTGTAGAAGTGGTTACCACCAAATCAGAATTGGAGAGGGGGATGAGTGGAAAACAGCTTTCAAGACTAAGGACGGGTTATTTGAGTGGATGGTGATGACGTTCGGACTATCCAATGCCCGAGCTACCTTCATGCAGAAAATGAATCAGATATTTACCTCACATTGGGAAATTTATTAGTCTATTTTGATGATATTTTAATCTTTGGTAAAACTATGGAGGACTATCTAGAACATATAAAATTGTTCCTTGACATACTTCAAACCGAAAGGTTGTTTATCAACCTTGAAAAAAGTGAATTTTGCAAGGATAAACTTGTATTTTTGGGTAGTGTTATTTCAACAGAAGGATTGAGCATGGATCCCGAGAAGGTAAAGGCCATCCTTGAATGGCCTACCCCTCAAAGTATCACAGAGGTAAAGAGTTTCCATGGATTAGTGAACTTCTACAAAAGGTTCATTCGAAATTTCAGCAGTATAAGTGCCCCCTTGACTGATTGCACCAGAGGGACAGTATTTGCATGGACCAAGGTAGCTGCAGTAAGTCTTGATCAACTCAAAAAGAGAGTTACAGAAGACCCTATTCTAACGCTACCAGATTTTGAGAAACTTTTTACAGTGGAATGTGATACCTTAGGAGTGGCCATTGGAGAGGTGTTAAGCCAAGAAGGGTGACCTATAGCCTTTTCTAGTGAGAAGCTGAACAAAGCCAAGCAGAAGTACAATACTTACGATAAAGAATCCTACGCAGCAGTGCAAGCATCGACATACTGGAGGCATTACCTTTTGCATAGGCATTTCATTTTGATGACAGATAATCAGGGCTTGAAATACATCAATTCTCTCCCACAAACATGCCAAATGGGCCTCATTTTTACAGGCTTATACCTTTGTTGTGCAACATAGAAGTGGTAAAACCAATGTTGTAGCGGATGCTTTAAGTAGGAGGCGGCATTTGTTGGTAGTAATGAGTAATGCACTAATTGGTTTTGAAGAAATGAAGGCTGAATATTCTAGCGACCCATACTTTGACGATATTATTAACTCTGAGTGGGCAGAACCCTGCTGATTTACATTCCTTTGAAGACTTTCTATTAGTTGATGGCTTTTTGTTCAAAGGACCTCAATTGTGCATACCCCTTGGGTCAAGACGAGAAAAACTAGTAATAGAGATGCACTCAAGTGGGCTGGCAGGACATTTCGGAAAGGACAAGACTCTTGAACTAATAAGTGAAAAATTCTTTTGGACTAGCATGAGGAGGGTCGTAAAGAAATTTGTTTCTGCTTGTAGGATTTGTCAAACAACTAAGGGGGGACAACAAAATATAGGCCTGTACACACCTCTACATGTCCCAAAGGAACTATGGACAGACATTGCTATGGATTTTTCTTGGGATTGCCTAGAACCCAAAGGGGTAATGACTGGGTGTATGTAGAAGTGGACCAGTTTTCCAAAATGGCCCACTTCATACCCTGTAAAAAGACCAATGACGTGAGTCAAATAGCACATTTGTTCTTTAATGAAATTGTGCGGTTACACGGTATTCCTAAGGCCATAACCAGTGATAGGGATAGCAAGTTTCTAGGCCACTTTTGGAGAGTCTTGTGGAGAAAATTGGATAGCATGTTACAATTCAGTGCATCCTGATTCCTACCACCCCCAAACCAATGGTTAGACCAAGGTAGTGAATAGAAGCTTGGGAATTTGTTACGTTGCTTAGTAGGGGACAACCCTCGCCAATGGGATCTAGCCATAGCTCAAGCAGAATTTTCATATAATTCCAGCGTCAATTGATCCACAAGTAAGTCTGCATTTCAAATTGTATAGGATGCCAATCCTAAAGGGATAGTCGACTTAATCGACCTGCCTGCAAACCCATATAACAGCCTAGATGCTACAGATTTTATAGAAAATATTCAAGGAATCCATCAACAAGTTCAACGCAAGTTGCAGTCAATGAATGAAAAATACAAAGAGCATGCTGATCTGCATAGGAGGAAGAAGGTCTTCCAGGAGGGAGCATTCAATATGGAGCATCCTGGCTTCGGGTGCTAACGGATAGTTCCCTAATGAGTTAACTGAATGACAGTGGGACTCCCAGTGCCGATCAGGCAGATCCGAGATTGCAGAGATATGTTAAGTAGTTGGCCAGAGAAGTTTCGGCAGGAAATCCAAAACTATATATACAAGGTTGAGTCGACGAATGGAGTTTAGGTTTGGGTTGGATTTTTTGTTGTTGCTGTTGTTTTCGATTAGTGGACATTTTTGGGTAAAGGGGTGATCCCCCTGAGCTTGACAGAGAGTCTAAAACAGAGGCCTGCGAGCCATTTGTGTTGTTGTGTGCGTTTAGAAGTTAATTAATTGAATAATGGGCCTAGACCTAGTTAGAGTCGGTGTTGTTTTGGGCGGGTATGCTTTCATTTGTCTGCAGTTGGTACAACTCTGTAATTTCGTTTTAAACTCTGATATATTTACCTGCTTTGGAGCAGAGTTTGGTTTATAAAATAAGATCATGTTTTTTTGTCTAGTCTGTTATCCATCATTTTCTTGCAGGTATTGGGTGATTGTGCAGCTGATCGACTGCATCATTTGGTATCCATGGCTTTAGGTTACTATTATATTGCCTGGGACTACTGCAAAATGCCCAGAACACCTGAAACCAGGGCTTAACACATTTCTGTCACAAGGGGAAAAGCCGCCCAGACTTCAAAACACATGCTGTAAGGACTCTTATTTTTGCTGTTGGTGACTATTAGATGCTCAGAATTAACATCACTATAACAGGCCACTGTTATATATGGCTGACCTAAACACAAGATCACTATAACAGGCCATTGTTCACTATCTTCATGGGGCTGATCACATTCAGAATTAACCCCTGCCTTCACTATTTTCCCATTATACTTAGGACTTCCCCAACCGCAGCAACTAGGGCACCCATGTGAAATGGGTATAACACTACTCAAACTTGCTGCTGGTGAGTCAACCTTGCTGGTAGTGAACCCCCGACCAAAATGGGTGAGATTTTGTAGCCCAAAAGGATGCGACTATGACCAATGCAGACATGCGTTTTGACTCATCACCTTGTTCACGTGGCCATTTTTAGGTCCCAAGTTGTGTTTGATTCTCAGTTTTAAAAATTGAAACTGGTTTCAGAATCCGCTGATTTATTGATTTGATAGGCAACTGATTCAACTCGGTTAGCAAATTGGTTTGGTCGACAGGTTTGGTATCAAATCGGCCGGTTCGGTACTGAACTGGTCTGATCGGCCAAGTTACGTAAAAAATATGCCGGTTCTGGACATTTTATGTGGGGACCCGTGGACTCAAGAAATAAGCAATTTCATTTTTTATTTGGGTTTTTCCTGACCTAACTTACCTAACCCAACCCTGGGTGTGCTGTGTAACCCCTATTTATTGACTATCCCCCAACCTTTATTTCCTACACTGATCCTCTTATGTTTATTGATTTATCGTTGTGGAAGTTTGGAAGTGGAGTCTGGACTTAGAGAGCCGTGTGAAGTTGAACTGTCGTGACTGTGTTGAAGACTGAGACAGCAGTGGACTGTGAGACAGCAGTGGGACCGTGGGACTATAGGCCTCATAGATTACGTATTTTGTTCCAGTCCAGTCTGCTAGATATGTATTCCACAGTACACTTGTGCCATTTTGATATATTGACTCTTATATGGTATATACATGAGCAGACTTTGGATATGTTGTCTCCAATACTTTGGAATCATGGATTAGAATCTTGAAAATGTTGTTTTTCTTTAAAATTTTAATGTATTTTTGAGTAAACTGATTCATTAAATTCAAATCGGCTGATTCATGACCGATTCATTACCATTCCGATTCCGAGTTGACCCTCAACTGATTCCGATTTTTACAACTATGGTTTGATTCACAAGTCTTGAGTTAAATCCAGCAAGTTTTGTCGTCACTTTTTTTTTTAATCTTCTTGTAAATAGTAGTCATCATTGCGCCGAGAGGCGCATTCTACAGCCCAGTATGAGGTAGAAGTGTAATTCCGTGCTCAACGTGGAGATGACACGTGTTA
>LPNX010182045.1:193473-234464 GCA_001517045.1 Pseudotsuga menziesii | reverse complement strand
AATTATACAAAAGACTTCGTTTCCACAATTATTCAACTCCTGAATATGTAATAAAAGTGCTAAAACAGTGAACTGTTCAGATAATACATATAAGTGAATAGCGTCACAAATGCCTTGGCCAAAATGAGAAATGTATAAGCACGATCTCTAGGGGGTAATTCAGCCAAGACGTCAGGATCGTAGGCCGCCAATACTTCTCTGAGATTGGATTCAACTCCATCGAATTTCGTGTTAATAGTTTCAAGAGATTCAAGGATATCTGCAGGAACTGCGTTGCTGCCATCATTCGTCATTCTCAAAACCCTTCAAACCCTTGCACCAACACAGAGCCCGGTCTGCAAAATCACATTAGTTTTTTTCATTTTATATATTAATTTACAAAACAAACATTTCGTTAGGTTAGGTTAATAAAGGGTTTTATGTTCTACAAGGGCTTTACCCGGCTCTATCATGCGCGGGGAGGGATCAAATATTTCAAGGTGCAAACCCTTTTTTGGAGTGCAATTGTTGAAGCAGGGTTTGCACCTCGAAATATTTGATCCCTCTCGGCGCATGATAGAGCCGGGTAAAGCTGGATCTAGGCTAGTAATTTTGAACAACAAAGAGTAGCTAGGCTTAATTCATAATATGTCATAATAGCATTTCCTGTAAATAGGAAATTCTTAATCCATAAAAGCTTGATCATTGAAAGACTTGATATTAGTTTGTTTTTGGATTGGATCTATCATACACTGGTAAGTCATGATTGAACTGCATCTTTTATAGCTCAATTTGAGTTCTTTATGCTAGCATTAAGAATTTAGGGCAAAGCATCAACCCTCTAGATTTTAATACCGTTACATTTGGTAGCATGTTCTTGCATTGGTTTGAGATGCTACAGCAAGGGAAACACAAAAAATTCCTTACGAACTTTCAGCATTAGGGATTGTTCCAGATCTGGATACTTCAGGGAAGGTGAAGCAATCAGACTTGTGATATAGTTTGTTGTTAATCCACAGTTGCAGGCCATTTGCAGGATAGGTCCAAAATGTTGCCCACGCAATAATCGGCAAAGTTAATCCAGAAACTTTATCTTTAGAATCAAATACAAACTGTTGAAACATGAGGACTTTGATAAAATATTTTTATAGTTTTAATCTCCAAGTAAGATTTTGGAATGGGTATGAATTAAAGCTGGTCACTTGTATGAGTTGGAGTAATTGACTACTTCTAGGTTTGTGACCTATTTGAAAGGATTGTTGGAGTCTTGGATTGTGTGTAAAGGATTCTGCATCCTGAAGGAGAAAAACTTTATTGTTTCTGACAGTGGCTTACTGCTGAAATGATTATTACATTCAGATTATGATTAGGCTAATGTATACTAGTTAAATATAATAAATATTGTGTGGATAGAGTAGATTAAATATTGCATGTCACGGGCTTCCACATTGATATTCTATTTCCACCTGCACTGTTATGCTTACAATTTTTATACATGACCACTGAGATTACAGAGTTGCTGTTATGTCTTATTCAAAAATTATATACGGGTCATTGGGAGTTCAATGTTACTGTTACGGATTTTCTGATTTTGGAAATTTTTTTCCTGGTTTAAGGACCAGTTTTAATCTTCATACAATGAGCTGAGCAACTTACACGCTTTCACCATCGTTGTAAAGTGATATGTAAGTTCTGGCTTTTACAGGCTGTTACTGCCAATATGATGACTTCCAATTGCCATCAAGTATTTTTTAGGGTCTATGGTATTTCCCAGTGTTGCAATGGTCAGAGTTGGGAATGATTTGGCTGGGGTCCTATCATTGATGAAAATATCAGGAAAACTTTGTTGGCCTAGTTACGAAATATAACCTTTTATTAAAAAAACCTAAATTACGAGATTATTTGCCACAGAATAAACTCCATGTTTCTTTTTTAAGAACATGCTGAAACAAAGTTGTAAGAAACGAGTTTAAAAGCTGTAAGCAAATGGCAGGAAAAAGACCCTCGAAGTTGCTATTTAACATCACAGTTTTGTGAAAAAACTGGGAAACAAACTGGGAATTACCTTAAGTTGAGTTTTTCAACGACTACGTTCGACAAATGACTCACCAATTAGTCAACAAATCCCGCAACATTGGACTATTCTTCAATGCAATATTTTAGAAACTGTATTTTTGTAAATTAGTTAACAAATCCTGCAACATTGGACTATTTCTCAATTCATTAATTTAGAAATTGTATTTTAGCAGAGATTTGAAATGAAATTATGTTAATGTTCCTAGTCGATCGGACTAGGAATAAGAGCATTTGTCAACATCAACAAGGAGTGCCCAGAGCATTTGCTATTTAGTTCTAAATATGAGGTTAAAGAAAGAAATAAAGGACTTGACAATAAAGTAGAAAACAATGAAGCGAATACAAAAAGGAAACACTAGAAAGTGAAATATAGTGAAATAAATAACTCTTGGAAGAAGAAAAATTCTAACGACAATGTTGTGCCATGACAGGCCCTCTAGAAAGAAATTAAAATTGTGGAGGGTGAGGAAGACTTATATCCAAGGCATTTTTGAAGTAGAAGAGGGGGCCATCTTCATCCATCTCTACATATGTTGCATCACTGAATGTGAGTATGTCTTTCAAAGAATGGTTAGGTTGAGAGACCTTGGTTATATTATCTTCGGGGAATCCCTTGCTATACCTCCCCATAACATCCAAGATTGATGAATCCCATAGGAAGGGAAGAAATTTGGTGACGGGCCTTTGTTCACAAGCTCAAAGTTGAGTTCAAGTGGTAGTGCCTCTATGCTGAGTGTGGAGTGTAGAGGGATTGGGTGGCTTGCTGGCATCTCCTGCAAAAGGCATTCCCTTTTGATCTATTATTACATGTGCCATTAACAAAACTATAATCCAATCCCTTATTGCCCTATTGTGGCATGACATGATAGAAGGGGGAGGTAATCCATTGAGTAGGCCTCAAAGGCCCATGTAGGGAAAGGTGTCTAAAAGTAACCAACAATTGATTGTATAGGGATAGGCATCTTTGGTTAGATGTCGACCGAAGGTAGCAAGGGACATGTCATAATCTTTGTATAAACATTGGATTCTTCGTTGAATCTTGTAATAGACACGAGAATGGAAAATGAAGTGCTTTTTTCGTTCCTTGAAGAAAACGACTAACACTATTTTAATGTCTACTTTGGTGATCCATATGGTTGGAGCATATGCTCCACTAATTGAGGGGAATTTTGAGGCCATGAGATCAATGTTGTATCTAGTTGGGATGAACAATGAGATTGTCAACATACTACAACTGTCAAATTCTAGCTCAAGGATAAGAGGGTGTTTAAGGGGAGAAACACTAGTGATTTGTGTTAACCTTTGGTTCTTTGTATACTCATAAAGTCCTATATCAGCTCTTATGTATATTTAACATTATAGGATGTAGTTTTACATTAAGTGTATATTAGATCCTATTTTACCTCCTAGCCTTATCATTTCAATGAGATGTTAGTGCGAGTAAATCTAGATTATGAGGTGGTTGCATCCATGTACCATATATTTCTATAATTGATATGAATATAGTGTAAGTTGCTTATGCTTTTGCACCATCTTCTTGTGTCTCATTGCATATAATATAGTTGATTGTATTTTGGTTATTGGTATTAGAGGCATGGTGAAGAGATGTTGATGCTATGAAACTGTCCCATGGTTGTGATCCATGGAAGGTCTCATAGATGGTGATGGAAATTTGATAGTTGCAATGATTCTATAGGCTTATTGAAGAAGAAAAAACCATTATAAGGGAGACTAGCTTGTACTTGAACCAACAGTCAAGAGAGAATTGACATTGAAGCTGCATGAAATTGAAGGAGAACACAAATAGTTGAAGAGTGAATTCCTTGTTTTTGGAGTTATTATTAGTAAAAGTAAGATTTCTTTCTCATAATTTTTTTGTTTCAATGATTTTAGTTGTGATGGAAAGTAGATTTAGATGAGCACCAAAGAGTATTCATAGTTTTTCAAGATTCCTCAGAGAGTTATTAACCTCGTAAGAATTGGATTGCTTATAAAAATTGGGATATGCAATCAGTAAATTGCAGATTACAACCATTATGCATGTCAAATTGACCACATAACATGGCATTGGAATGCTTTTTAAGAGGTGATGAAATCCCTCATATGATTCATTAGAGAAATAAAATTTGAAGGAAATAGTTTTTGTTGAAACAATTAGCCAGAAATGGAAAAATGAACATTGCATGCCAATGTAAAATGTGTTTTTATCACTATAGATACCATATTTTTTTGAGAGAATGCTTGTAGACAGAGTGTCAAGGTCATGATTCAAATGGGTGTCTCAGGAATTTTTAACCAATTGCTTGATTTATGAGGGTATTTGTAGTTAAACCTTGATAATTTTTTTTTTCCAAATTAGAGGCTGACGGTTTTCTCCATGTTTTTCCTAAGGCACATCGAGTGCCTTTGAAGCTACCTTATTAATAATCTCCCCCAACGATAAAATGCGTCTTTGTTGTTTTTTCCATTCATGCCAAAATTTTTGTGTGAGCTACATTAGAGTTCAATATTTTAAGTCTTTAGGGTGCATGATTGATAGTACTTGACACCCTATGTCGGTTGATAATAAGTGCAATGGAGCACGTCATAAAAACAACCAAGTACAACTTGAGTGTGCCTAATAGTTAAGAACATGTGTTTCCTCTTAGGATGTCATAGGTTCAAATTCGAAGGGGGGTAGGGTATGTACACTTTCAGAGATTTTAGTAGTCAAATCACTTCATTGCATGGAGGGGGTCCCTTGCCCCATAAACAAGGGGTTCTCATATACCAAATTAGATTCTTCTTTTTCGTATTAAGGCCAAGGTCATTGGGATGTTTTCCTTATTAAAACAATTGATTGATATCGCTGAAGGCACTTCACTGACAATGCACGAAGGGACTTTGGAAAATGTTCTTACATGTTTGTGAATCATGCAGACAAAAGTGGACATGCTACAAATTCAATCCCATTTCTTGAATAACAAGTTAATGATACTAGATTATCAATAATAGGGCAATTATAAATTATGAACTAGCTCTTGTTCAACATAATTTCTTTGAAATTGATATTCCTCATATGGAGTTTAAGAGATGGAACAAAGTACAATAATTTGAAATTTTTTGAGAACCCCAACCCGGTTTCAAGCTTGTTTGCTTCTTTGCATAGTTTAATGCCCAAATCCTTGTATGCACAAATTTTAATAAAATTTGACTAAAGTGAAACACATGGAATTCTTTTTCAAAATTGATAATTCAGAAATTTTATTTTCATGTAAAAATTTCAAACTCAGAAATTTTAAATCAGCCAAACACACAAAAATAACACTGATATTTTTGACCAATGGTCTAGGATAAAACCCCCAAGGGAAAACTTGTTTCTTGAGAGAGATTTATTATTTCTTCAAGAAAAATACAGAAAATCAAACAACAATACTTATCAATTTTCTTCTTTAAATTTGAACCCTTTATTGCTGTTTCTCCTTGATTTTTGTGCTAACTTCACCTTGAAAAACGTGCCCAGATTATGCTTGTACGGACAAAATCAAAATTATGTACTTTATCTCGAAATTTGTGCACAGTCTATACTGTACAGATTCTCCTCGTTTTCTGTGCATATCGTACTGTTGTATGAATTCCGTACACCTCAATTTCTGTGCAGTCCGTACTGCTTTATGAATTTCAATTTATGTGCAGCCATACACGGAGCTATCTAACTAGGGGACTTTTTGACTTTCAGGTTGTTTTTTTGCTGGAATTCGGTGAATTTAATCCACAAAAATATGTAATTTCTATTGTTTGTTGGGCCATTTTAAGCTCAGAAATGAAATCAGGTGATAGGAAAACCCCCAACACCCACACTCTGTAGGATCTAGCAGTGTTTTTTGGGTGTTATGAAAATTCAGTGAAGATTCATGACAAAAAACTGATAAAAACCAGCTGGAAACAAATGCCAAAAAGTCCCCTGTTTAGACAACTCCGCCGTACACTGTACGGATTCCTTGATTTATGTGTAGCCAATTGCCTCGAAATCTGTGCCTGGAATTTGCCTGTACGGTATTCTCGAAATTTGTGCCCAAAATCCTCCTCGATTTATGTCCCCAAATTTGTCTTCTCTCTCCTGCTGGTTAAGAATTCTCTTCAAAACCCTCTCTGCCTTTCTTCCTCTCTTCAAAATTTTCTTTTTTAAAGTGAACAATGAGATGAGTTTGCCTTGCCCTAGTCCCTTTTTGTTCATGGCAACTTTCTCTTCAATCTAATGGTTAAGATTAGATTAGATGAATGGTTCTCATTCAATGCTCTATTAATTAATTAATAAATGACATTTAGTGCACCCCATGTCATTAATAAAGTGAGAGCAACCCTTTTTACATAATCACTCACTCAACTTTAATTTAAATATGAACTTAGGATAAACCATGAGTTTTTCCTTTTTAATGAAGTCACTTTAAAAACATTAAGTACATCTCACTTCATTAAATACCAATGACTAGGGGTCACAATTTAAAGTGCCATTGTCCACCCCAATGCAATGCTATGTGGACAAACACTTCCTAGGTAACTTTTCAACACTCCCTCTTACCGAGGAAGGTGTTTTTCACCACTTATCTCTGAAGTAGACATGCTTCCCTCTACCCAAAGCCTTTGTGAGAATGTCAGCTACCTGCTCATCTGTAGAAACATACTGCAACTGTACAACCCCTCTTTGAACATAATCTCTGATAAAGTGATATATGATCTCTATATGCTTCGACCTGTCATGAAATACTGGATTCTTTAAGAGCTTGATGCAACTATGATTATCACAATGTATAATCGTAGGACTTAGCTCCTGACCAAACAAGTCTACCATCAGCTTGCGAAGCCACAAAGCCTCACAACTAGCCTGACTGGCTGCCATATACTCAGCCTCAACAGAACTCAATGCTACGAACTTTTGCTTCCTGCTGAACCACGACACAACTGCCGAGCCCAAGTTGAAGTAACAACTAGAAGTGCTCTTCCGGTACGAAACACTACCTGCCCAATCTGAATCTGTAAAGCCAACCAATCTCACTCCATTAGATCTCCTGTAGTCCAAGCCATAATCAATTATACCAACAAGATATCTCAAGATGTGTTTTGCAGCAGTCTAATGCACTCTCCTGGGCTCCACCATGAACTAACTGAGAGTGTTTACCGCAAAACTCAGATTTGGTCTGGTGTGGACCCGATACATCAACGAACCAATAAGTTGACGATATAAAGTAGGATCAGCTAACTCTCTCTCAGAAACATGAAGCTTCGTCCAGTTGGTGATCATGGGTGTAGACATAGGCCTGCAATCGTCCATCCGAAACCTCTTCAGAACATCTGCAACATATTTTCCTTGCCTCAGGAAAACATGTCCATCCTACTGCCAAACCTCCATCCCCAAATAATAGTGCATTAGCCCAAGGTCAGTTATCTCGAACTCTGAAGAAAGATCCTTCTTGCAAGCATCAATCAGGTGCTCTCATCCAGTAATGAACAAATCATCAACGTAAAGCAGAAGAATGAGCAGAACACCACCAACCACAATGTAGTATAGGTTGGGATTCGTTGCACTCTTCCGAAACCCAATCGAAAGCAAGTAGGAATCGATCATGGAATACCAAGTCCAAGGGGCTTGCTTCAGACCATATAAGGCCTTTTTTAGCCGACACACATGCGAATCTCTCTCATACACCTCAAAGCCTTGTGGTTGCTCCAAATACACCTCCTCCTGTAGAAGACCGTTGAGAAAAGCGGTATTCACATCCATAT
Source organism: Pseudotsuga menziesii (assembly GCA_001517045.1). Classification (NCBI taxonomy): domain Eukaryota; kingdom Viridiplantae; phylum Streptophyta; class Pinopsida; order Pinales; family Pinaceae; genus Pseudotsuga; species Pseudotsuga menziesii. The sequence goes on along the minus strand of LPNX010182045.1, from coordinate 226,646 downwards.
GATGGATATTCCAAACCATCTCTGCCACGACGAAGATCACTGCTATGATCAAAGAAAATATGGTCACTGGTGCAAAGGTATTATCATAATCAACTCCCTCTACCTATGAGAACCCACGTGCAACAAAATGAGCTTTGTACTTCTCGATGATGCCATCCATAGCATGCTAGATCTTGAAGAGCCACTTGGAAGTCACAATTGACTTCCCCTCTGGTTTCAGAACCACTTCCCACACCCCATTCTTCATGATGGGATTGTACTCTTCCAACATGGCATCTCTTCAAAACTGGTGTACAGAAGCCTCCTCATAAGTGGTTGGTACGGTATCATGCAAGCTAGTCACCTGCACCATATAGCTGGAAAATCTCTCAGGTGCCTTTCTCTCTCTAACCTCCCTCTTGGGTGGGTCGACAGACTCCTTTGCTTCTTTCACAAGCTCGTTAAGCCAACTTCGATTTCTCTTCTAGGAAGAAGCATTCTGTCTCAGACTCTCCTCCGTTCTACAAACTAGGCACACAGAGAGGGGGGTGAATCTGTGTGTACAGTTTTTATTACTTTTTCAACTTTAACAATCAACAACTTATTCAATATTATGCATTATTATATCATCATCAACATTGTTATCATCATCCTAACATCATCATCACATATAAAGCATAGCAACACAATACACACGATTTTTACGTGGAAACCCAAGTCTTGGGAGGAAAACCACGGAAGCCTTTTTATAATAGTTTTCCATAAATAACTGGAAGGAGGAAACAACCCCCTTATTACAAAGACTTCAATTTTCCAGCTTCAACTGGAAGGAGGCTACGACCACCTGATTTACAGGCTTCAACCTGAAGGAAGCTACCACTCCCTAGTTTTTCGGCTTCAATCGGAAGGAGGCTGCGACCTCCTTTCCTTGCCTCGTCCGTAAGAAGATAGACATTGACCTACTAAACCACAACCGCACTGATCTTGTGGACTTGTTAATCAACACCTTTACTATACTGCACAATATGTACCACATTGCACATCCACTGCCACTATTAACCATTGATCACTGTCTGCTATATCACACTGCTCATCAACTGATCACTGTATGCTGTATCACATTGCTCATCATCTAAACATTATTCATAAACTCATCACTTGCTCATCACTGCACCAGAATTGAACTAGTAACCTGTCCAATTACGTTGTACCAATCAATCATGCAACTTAGTCAACCTGAGTCTACACACCAAACTCAGTCCACCTGAGTCAAACCAACTGCTCATGCAATTCAACCAATCTGAGTCGGACCATCTGCACATAAGAGAACATGTTCCAATCTTGCTCAACCGAACCTGTGCCAAATCAAATATATGTAGCTACTCAAATACTTGACCATAATTGCTCTATGGGCAACCTACTTTCTTACTTGGTCAAGATAGGGTTAGGATAATACAATTACAACATGACCATGACTTTACTCACCCAATCTTACTCACCTCAGTGACACCATAACCAATCCTTAAGACTCCACAAACACCTCAGTCAAGCAAAGCTTGACAGACAACATCAACCAACCAACTTCAAATAAGAATATGGTCAACCTAAGACAAACTTAATCAATCAAACTCTACATTAACCAAGAAGATGGACGATCTAAAACAACAAACCTCAACAACTTGACTACTTTCAGTCAACCTATGACTCATATACAAGACTCTACCACAGTAAACTCTTAGCAATACATGATAGTCAAACAACTAACATCAATTAACTCCAGTCTTAGACTTAAAAGTCAGAGCCCATAGTCATAGAGTTTTTAACTCAATTATTCTTACAACATTGTCAATACTTTGTCAAATCTCTCAGTAAGTACAATCAGCTTGTCAAACCATTGTTAAGTGATACTAACAAAGAATACTAGGTATTGTTTTCAAATCATACTCAATTTGAAACAAATGCAGGATCAAAACAATGCTTACAAACTAAATGCTCTCATTAAGTCATGCCAGTGTACAAGGTCAACTTTGGCAACATATGAAATCAATTATTCTCAGTCACACTTGTCAAATCAATTACTAACTTGTTGACAACTTCCAGTTCTACTCAAGAAAGAGGGAGGACTCAGGACTGCCAATCAAACTACTTCAATGTACATACATACATATACCACTGTTCACATTAGTACATATGCATCATACATCAATATATCACTGTTTATACATCACTGATAAACTGCACATACCTTGATTAGTGTAGAAGACCAAAAAGAGGTCCCAAAAGTTTAGGTATGTGTAAAAGCTCTGTGAAAGAGAGGTCCACTGCTAACCCAAATGCTGATGTTAACTATTTACCAGTGTTACATGGGGACTCACCCCCTAGGGTCGGGGGCGTGCCTCCCTCGCCCCCTGCGCCCCTGGGGCCCCTAGGGCCCCTGGGGAAACGTTTCCCAGCGTCCCCAAAATCAGGAAACTCTCAGAAACTCACAAGGGGGCGTGTTCCCCCGTTCTGTAGTGCGCTCTAGTGAAGGGGGGCTCCCACAGGCCCCCTCCAAAACTGGGGGCCTCCTAGGCGCCCCCCACGATTTTCCCAATTTCAGTTAAAAAAAACAAAATTTTAATTTTAATTGTTGTTTAGTCTCTATTTCAGGCTTAGTCTTTAGTAATTTACTATTTCACTATTTTAGCATGCAATATCATTGATTCACGTTTTCAATTACAATGACTTAAATTAGAAATATGAATATCAAGATTCAAATGACAAATTTGAAAATTATCATGATGAATTGTATAACGTGTTTGTATTATTAATTTGCTATATTCTGATTTATATTGCACAATGATAGACTTAGTATTTACTATTTATTATTTACTTTTAGTAGTTTACATGGGATGAATCATTGAATTGTTATTGCTGGGATTTAATAATTTATAATATTAATTTTCATTAAGACCTAGACGTCCCTTCACCCCCCCGCCCCCCCCTGAATTTTGCTAAAATTTGGGGGTGGTCTCCACACGTCCCCAATGTGTGTTTTCCCGCTCCCGCGTCCCGAAAACTTGGGGGAACATTGCTATTTACTCCACAACCAAACAAAAGATGCCGCTAACTGTTGAACTGTGGAAACTCAGACTGTGTATGTCCTTTAAGAATTTGGGACTGTACCAAATCTCAGATCATAAACATCAGTAAAAATTCAACCAATCACTGTTGGAAGTTGGACTGTAAAAGGTCTGTTTATGCATGCAAAAGAAGAACTTTGACTGTGTGTGAATCCTTTAAAACTTGGACAACAATGAGCAACAAAACTTGGTAAGGAGGCATGCAAAGAGAGCAGTGACCAACCTCCAAAAACTTGCAAAAAAAAAACTGTATGTTGCAGTAGTGAACCCAAGAAACATTAAGTGGAAAAATTGGACTGTATACCCAAAAGAAAACGAATGTGGAAAATTCTGCTCTCTGCTGCCTGCGAACTGTTCACCTTCTCAGTCATCCGAAAACTTAGTCAAATACACCCGAAAATCACAAGATAAATCCACGAATTCTTCTTGCAAAAATGAAGACATTGATTGCTTATTTATACTAGTTTTTTCATATATTTTTGGAGACTACTTGTAAAAAAAAGTTCTTATTTTTATTTTTAATTTTAATTTTATTTGGAATTTTTTGAGCCGACTTCTTGGAGGGTAACCTAAATTGTTTACATTTTAGAATTGTTTCATCATTTCATTATAGAATGGTGCTGACCTTTAAAGGGAGGCCTAGTTTGTCTAGTGTTAAAATCTTTTAAATATTTAGTGGGTTCAATGTTGGAGGATAGAAGGGTTTAGATACATTAGTATATTTAATGTTAACCACTTTTATAAGGAAGATAATTTATGGTTTTAATTCATTATATAATACCTTATTTGATAAGGGTCTTAGGGTTTTATGTTAGGTCATATCTGTATGATAGGGTGTCCTCTACCCATCAAGGGTGCACCAAAAATAGAATCAAGGTAAGGGTTTTAGGGTTTATTAATAGGTAATCAAAGTCACTATAAGTGAGGACAAATAACCATTAAGGTATCAAGTGTGTGGGTCCAAGGACTCTCCCTTGAGCACTAAGACCACCTTACTTACTTTACTACACTCAGATGACCCTCAACACTTTATCAGACCAATAGCATCAGGTGTGGGGGTGCCTAGACTTCTTCTAGGGTACCATGACTTCTACAATAGACAAATGACCACTGAAAGGGTCATTTGGAATCTTGCAACTTCTTCAACCCACAAAGGACACATTTTAGGGAAATAAGGCATGGTTGTGGTACTGGGGAACCAGGGAAACAACTATGGAACCATAGAACCAACTTAGGGGTACTTAAACACTCTACAGGGTGTTCAGGGATTTTTCCATTGTCCCAAGGTCTTGGACAAAGTCAAAAGGTCTCATTTGACATTGACAACTACTTAACCCTCATGGGATCCTCAAGGGGCACTAAGACACACTTGCTGGGATTAATGACCATGCGTTGTTGGCATCAATGAGAACTTAATCAACAATTTCCTCCTTTGTCATTGATGACAACACCATAACTCTTCTTTAGAACATGTTCCCCTTATTCACAACTTCTCTCCCTTTTTGGCATCAATGGAAAATGGAACATCCTTGATCATACAACTCCCCCTCAGGGCATGCTCCCCTTGTCATGAACTTCTCTTCATTTCCAATCAGATACTCAAATCAGATAATTAGGTACATATATCCTTTTACACATTCTTTGTACACTTCATATTACTGGTCGATAGTCTTCAAATTGACATTGGTTTTTTCCCAATATTTCCATCATTTTTGTCTTGAACTATTGACTTTATTCTCCATACTTTAGTAGGCTGATGGTTGTTCACTTCATTCGATTGATTTTGCTTTCTTCTCCAAATTTTAACTGGTCCCTGCATCCAACAATGTTTTGCGAAATGTCCATAATGATAGCAATTGTAACACTGAACGAACAACGTACTTTGATTTCTTTATGGAGTGATTCTGTCATGAGCTCTGCAATGAATGGCTTTGTGACCATAGTTGTTACACTTGTAGTAGTGACCATGGAACCTTATAGGATATCTCTGAGCAATAACTTCTCTTGATTTTTGTTGATCATGGGATCTTCTGAGAATACATGTATTACTGTAAGCCTTTTCTTCTTTTTTCCATAGATATTTTACTTTCTTCAATTTTATTCTCGATCTTCGAATTTGTATTTAAATGAGTAGTTGTTTTGTCCAGATCTTCCTTTAGAGAGAGAATCTTCAATTCTTGCTTTTGACAAATTTCTATCTTTTCTTGGAGTTGTCTTGTTAGATTTGCTTCTATTTTCTTGACTTCTTCTACCTGTTTGTTCAGATAAATGATAGTGTCTTCTATCTGCCCTTTTGAATTTTGATCATCCTCATGGGATTTTGGTAGTTGACCTTTTAGTACACGATTCTCCTTTCTGAGTTCTGAGAGGTCCTTTTCAAATTCAAAGTTTGTTCTGTAATTCTTCCTTCAAGTATTTGATTTCAAGTTCTTGTTTTCTTCTTAACTTCTTTTCCAATATTTCTTTAGTCTTGTAGGTACTTATCTCACTATCTTTGTCTTGTAACTTGCAGATCAATTCTTTTTCCTTCTCTTCTAGCAGTCTTCTGAGCTTGACAATTTCTTCTGATTGCTTTTCAATTTCTGTAGCTGACTTCTCAAGTTTATCTTTCAAAGAGTTGGATATGGCTTCTTTTATTCTGGTAGCTTCTTGGACTTGGAGTTTCATATTAATTATGGTATGCGTGTCCTTCTCAGATTCTTCCTTATTCCTCTTCTTAGATTTGTCCAATTGTTCCTGCAATACTTGGTTTTGTTCACAAAGTTTTTTCAACTCTTGCAAACCATTAGTAATTTCTTTGTCTATCATAGTATATGTTAGATCTCTATCACTTATCAGAGAGCAAGATTTTCATCACAATTTGAAGTATTGCATTCTATGAATTCAAAATGGCTCTTATCTTTTATACCTGATAAACATATCTTTTTAAAACCATTACAAATAGAGTGGTCAGGGGACTTACCTTTATACTTACATGGATCTTGTACTGACCTTTTAATGGGAATATCTTTTGCTTCTTGTTCTTCATCTGAGTTTATTTGATGTATCTTGAACGACAATTCTTCAACTGAGTTGCACTTTCCTATATTCTCCTTTTGGAGATCTATTATATCTTCAAGCATTAATTACATAACCTCTGCTTCTTGTTCTTTATTGGAGTAGAGTTGTTCTAATCTAAGCCATAGTTTCTTAGCTGAGTTGAACTTCCCTATCTTCTTCTTTTAGATATCTGTGGGCCTTCAAGGATGGATTCCATAGCCATAGAGTTATTTTTCTTTGCTTCCTTCTGAGCTGATGTGTTCACTTTATTTGGAGGAGTATATCTAGTAAGAACCGACTGCCATACATCAATTCCTTCTACCTCAAGATAAAACTTCATTCTTCTTTTCCAGATGTAGTAATTCGTTCCACTAAACAATGGTACTCCATTCACTGAGAACCCCATGGTGTGTCAAGGATCTACTTCAAGCTGGTAAGACTTTCTTGTGAAGACCCGCTCTAATACCAATTGTTGGACACACCAGGCACACATAGAGGGGGGGTGAATCTGTGTGTCCAGTTTTTATTACTTTTTCAACTTTAATAATCAACAACTTATTCAATATTATGCATTATTATATCATCATCAACATTGTTATCATCATCATAACATCATCATCACATATAAAGCATAGCAACATAGTACACAATATTTTTACATGGAAACCCAAGTTCTGGGGGGGGAACCATAGAATCCTTTTTAAAATAGTTTTCCAGAAATAACTAGAAGGAGGCAACAACCCCCTTATTACAAAGTCTTCAATTTTCCTGCTTCAACTAGAAGGAGGCTACGACCACCTGATTTACAAGCTTCAACCTGAAGGACGCTACCACTCCCTAGTTTTTCGGCTTCAATAGGAAGGAGGCTATGACCTCCTTTCCTTGCCCCGTCCTGCAACCCTGGTAAGAAGATACACTGAACTACTGAACCACAATCGCACTAATCCCGCGGACCTTCTAATCAACACCTTTACTATACTGCACAATCTATACCACACTACACATCCACTACCACTACTAACCACTGATCATTGTCTGCTGTATCACACAGCTCATCAATTGATCACTGTCTGCTGTATCACATTCCTCGTCATCTGATCATTATTCATAAACTCATCACTGCACTAGAACTGAACCAGTAATCTATCCAATTACGTTTTACCAATCAATCATCCAACTTAGTCAATCTGAGTCTGCACACCAAATTCAGTCCATTTGATTCCAACCAACTGTTCATACAATTCAGCCAATCTGAGTTAGACCATCTGCACATAAGAGATCCTGTTCCAATCCTGCTCAACCGAACCTATGCCAAATCAAATATATGTAGCTGCTCAAATACCTGACCATAACTGCTTTATGGGAAACCTACTTTCTTACTTGGTTAGGATAGTACAATTACAACACGACCATGAATTTACTTGCCCAATATTACTCACCTCAATGACACCATAACCAATCCTCAAGACTCCACAAACACCCCAGTCAAGCAAAGCTTGACATAAAACATCAACCAACCAACTTCAAATAAGAAGATGGTCAACCTAATACAAACTTAATCAATCAAACTCTACATTAACCGAGAATATGGAAGATCTAAAACAACAAGCCTCAACAACTTGACTACTTTCAGTCAACCTCATGACTCATATACAAGACTCTACCACAATCAACTCTTAGAAATACATGATAGTCAAACAACTAACATCAACTAACTCCAGTCTTAGACTTACTAGTCAGAGCTCATAGTCATATAGTTTTTAACTCAATTACTCTTACAACATTGTCAATACTTAGTCAAATCTCTCAGTAAGTACAATCAACTTGTCAAGCCACTGTCAAGTGATACTAACAAAGAATACTTGGTATTGTTTTCAAATCATACTCAATTTGAAACAAACGTAGGATATATACAATGCTTACAAACTAAATGATCTCATTAAGTCATGCCACTGTACAAGGTCAACTTTGGCAACATATGACATCAATTATTCTTAGTCACACTTGTAAAATCAATTACTAACTTGTTGACAACTTCCAGTTCAACTCAAGAAAGAGGGAGGACTTAAGACTGTCAATCAAACTACTTCAATGCATACATACATATACTACTGTTCACATAAGTAAATATGCATCATACATCAATATACCACTGTACATACCTTGATTAGTGTAGAAGACCAAAAAGAGGTCCCAAAAGTTTGTCTCTGTGAAAATTTTAGGTATGTGTAAAAGCTCTGTGAAAGAGAGGTATGATGCTAACCCAAAGTCTGCTGTTAACTATTTACTCCACAACCAAACAAAATATGTTTCTAATTGTTGAACTGTGGAAACTCGGACTGTGTATGTCCTTTAAGAATTTGGGACTGTACCAAATCTCAGATCATAAACAACAGTAAAAATTCAACTAATTACTATTGGAAGTTGGACTATAAAAGGTATGTTTATGCAGGAAAAAGAAGAACTTGGACTGTGTGTGAATCCTTCAAAACTTGGAAAGCAATGAGCAACAAAACTTGGTAAGGAGGCATGCAAAGAGAGCAGTGATCAACCTCCAAAAACTTGCAAAAAGAAAACTGTAAGTTGCAGTAGTGAACCCTAGAAACATTAAGTGGAAAAATTGGACTGTATACCCAAAAGAAAATGACCGTGGAAAATTCTGCTCTCTACTGCCTGCGAACTATTCACCTTCTAAGTCATCTAAAAACTCAGTCAAATACACCCGAAAATCACAGAGCTAAATCCACGAATTCTTCTTGCAAAAATGAAGACATTGACTGGTTATTTATACTAGTATTTTCATATATTTTTGGAGCCGACTTGTCAAAAAAGTTTTTATTTTTATTTTTAATTTAAATTTTATTCGGAATTTTTTGGTCCGACTTCTTGGAGGGTAACCTAAATTGTTTACATTTTAGAATTGTTTCATCATTTCATTATTGAATGGTGCTGACCTTTAAAGGGAGGTCTAGTGTGGCTAGTGTTAAAATCCTTTTAATATTTAGTGGGTTCAATGCTGGAGGATAGAAGGGTTTAAATACCTTAGTATATTTAATGTTGACCACTTTTATGAGGAAGATACTTTATGGTTTTAAGTCATTATACACTACTTTATTTGATAAGGGTCTTAGGGTTTTATGTTAGGTCATCTCCGTATGATAGGGTGTCCTCTACCCATCAAGTCTGCACTAAAAATAGAATCAAGATAAGGGTTTTAGGGTTTATTAATAGGTCATCAAATTCACTATAAGTGAGGACACATAACCATCAAGTTACCAAGTGTGTGGGTCCAAGGACTCTCCCTTGAGCACTAAGACCACCTTACTTACTTTACTACACTCAGATGACCCTCAACACTTTATCAAACCAATAGCATCAGGTGTGGGGGTGCCTAGACTTCTTCTAGGGTACCATGACCTATACAAGATGCAAATGACCATTGAAAGGGTCATTTGGACTCTTGCAACTTCTTCAACCCATCAATTACACATTTTAGGGCAATAGGGCACTGTTGTGGTACCAGGGAACTAGGGAAACACCTGTGGAACCATAAAACCAACTTAGGAGTACTTAAACACTCTACAGGGTGTTCAGGGCTTTTTCCATTGTTGTAAGGGATCCAAGGGATTCAGACTTGGGCTTGGACAAAGTAAAAAAGTCTCCTTTGACATTGAAAACTAATTAACCCTCATGGGCTCCTCAAGGGGCACCAAGACACACTTGTTGGGATCAATGACCATGTGCTGTTGGAATCAATGACAAATTAATCAACATCCTCTACATCCTCATTAGACAACTGTCTCCCTGAAGAAGTACCAACAATCTGATATCCTGTCCCTGGTGAACCTGTACCAAGTGTGTCCGAATCACCTAAAGGTGTAACCTGTGAACCTGTCTCAGTAGCAGAAGTCCTTGAAGACTGAGCCCCTGAAACTGATGAACCTGTAACCTTTGACCCAATCACTCCTGAAACCGGTGACCCTGTGCTCTGACTCATTGAACTCTGAATTGTCACCTGTGGAGTACTCTGCTGTTCCTCTATCTTAGAATATAGAGATCTCCTGAAAGGCTTTCTGCTCCTCAAACTTTACCTCCCTCCTCACCAGAACTTTCCTATGTGTAGGAAGGTATATGCGAAAATCCTTTGAAGTCTTGTCATACCCAACAAAGATACCCCTTTCTCCTGTAGCCTCCAACTTTATCCTCATCTCAGAAGGGACATGTGAGTATGTAAGGAAACCAAATATATGAAAGTGACCTATCACAGGCACTTTTCCGGTGAACATATCCTCAGGAGGTTTTCACCCCAAGGCACGGTGCATACTCTTGTTCAGAACATAAAAAATAGTACTACATGCCTCTGCCCATAGAAAGAAATGAATAATCTGATCATGCAACATGGCTCTAGCCGCACCCACCATCGAACTTTTCGTCCTTTCAACCACTCCATTCTGCTGTGGAGTGTAAGGAACTGTCAACTACCTCTTAATACCCTCATGTCTACAGAACTCATTGAATGCATGAGAAGTATACTCACCCCCATTGTCTGATCGAAGTACCTTGATCTTTTTTCCTGTCTGGTTCTCCACAATAGCTTTGTACTCTTGGAACCAAAGCAAGACTTCCTTTGATCTCTTGCTTCTAAGGAAATAGATCCAGGTCTTCCTGGAAAATTCATTGATGAATGTGACATAATACTCATAACCTGTCAAAGAGGTAGATGACATGGGACCACACAAATATGAATGTACCAACCGAAGCACTCCCTCTGATATGGTATCACTGCTCGAAAAAATAGCCTGGGTATACTTTCCCAACGCACACTCCTTGCAAACACCACTCGGCTTTGTGCTGAAGTCTGGAATACCTGAAGTCATCTCTCTCAACATCCTCAAAGCTGTATGGTGAAGATGGGCCATCCTCCTGCGCCATAACTCACACAACCTACTGCTTCTCTGAGTGTGTGATAATGCATGATGTGGCTTGAAGAGAAGCTTGTACAATTTCCTGCATCGGACTCCAATCACACGTGAATCAGATGGACCTGCTACTTTGGGATAGATGTGAACTTTCCCATCAAGGACATATACTCCAAATCCTCTGTCCCTAATCATAAAAATTGAAACAAGGTTCTTCTTCAGCCCAGGGACATACAATACATCCCTCAGAAACATAGGTTGCATGGACTCCCTGTCAAAATGGACAGTCCCACGCCTAACTGCTCTCACCACTATGTCATCTCCCAATACAACCTTTAACTCCAAATCTATCTCTGACATTTTGACAAACATATCTGGATCACCTGTCATGTGACTGGTAGCTCCACTATCAATGTACCAAGTGGAGGAAGTAATGGTAGCACTTAAAGAATGTCCAACAATCATGGAATGCTCCATGTGACCCTAAATGTCCCTGCTGGTGATAGATGATGCTCTCTCTACACTAACACCAGTAAAGAGAGAAAAATATCTCTCAAATATAGCAGCAAACTCATCAATCTCCGCTGAAGCTGTTGTCTGCTGTTTCTTCTTCTTCTTGTTTGGATACTATCCAATATAGTGTCCAAGCTTCTGGAAAGCAAAGCATTTCACTTTGCTCATATCCTTCTTCTCCCCATCATGTTGTTTGGCTCCATCCTTGGAAACCTTCTTGAACTTCTTCTTCTTAACTTTCGCTGTCAATGCCACATTCTCCTCATCATCTCTGTGATGCGACGAACTGCCCTATAAGTATCCCCTATGTGTCTCCTCTTGTGTGAGATCATCCCACAATCGATCCCATGTGGGCATGTTCTCCCTACCAATGATAGTATGCAAAAACATGGTCCACTGCTGAGTCACGCCATTTAAGGCTGTACGCACAATCTCAACATTCTCTATAACCTCTCCTACAGCTGGAAGTTCATCTCTTACCCGTGTGATCTTGGTAAGATATGAAGCCATGCTTCCCCCTTTGCTCATGTGCACATTCTTTAACTTCTCCCTCAACACCATCTTCCTATTTTCATTTGAACTTTGGTAAGGATTTGTTAAAGAAGTCCACATCTGAAAAGCATGTGTTTTTGCTGATATGTGAGGGATTATATGATCCTTCACAACATCAAGTATAATCCTTCTTTCCTTCACATCTCTCTTCATGAAAGCAACCTTATCAACTGCATTAGCATGTACTACTACAGGATTAACAGTTGTACTGTGAACAATGTTCCATAGTTCACTCTCTCCAAGTATCAAACTGATTCTAGCCTTCCATGAGATAAAATTCGTAGCCCCATCCAACCTGTCTTCAACTCTAAGACCAAACATCATGGCTACAACCTGTAACTCTTAAGCAATCTGTTCAAGAATATTTTTTCACAAACCCCAGTTCTTCTGAATGTTCAAATTCTAAAATTTTTAACTGTGCTCTGATACCATGAAAGTTTTTGAGAACCCCAACCCGGTTTCAATCTTGTTTTCTTCTCTGCATATTTTAATGCCCAAACCCTTGTATGCACAAATTTTAATAAAATTTGACTAAACTCGAACACATGGAATTCTTTTTCTAATTTAATATTTCAGATTTTTTTTTTCAGGTAATAATTTCAAACTCATAAATTTTAAATCAGCCAAAAACACAAAAATAACTGATATTTTTGACCAATGGTCCAGGAGAAAACCCCCAAGGGAAAACCTGTCTTTGAGAGAGAGAGATTTTTTATTTCTTTAGGAAAAATACAGAAAATCAAACAACAATACTTATCAATTTCCTTCTCAAAATATGAACCATTTACTGTTGTTTTCTCCTCGATTTTCGTGCCAACTTCACCTCAAAAAATGTGCCCAAATTCTGTCTATACGGATAGAATCAAAATTCTGTACTTTACCTCAAAATTTGTGCAAATTCCGTACTCTACGGATTCTCCTCATTTTCGATGCAGAACATACTGCTATACGGATTCCGTACACGTCAATTTCTGTGCAATTCATACAACCATACAAATTTCAATTTCTGTGCAGCTATACACTATACGGATTCCTTGATTTATGTGCATCCAATTGCCTCGAAATATGTGCTTGGCATTTGCCTATACAGTCCTTGAAATTCATGCGCACTCTACTGTATGGTCTTCTTGAAATTTGTGCCCAAAATCCTCCTTGATTTCTGTGCCCAAATTTGTCCTCTCTCCTGTTGGGTAAGAATTCTCTTTAAAACCCTCTTTGCTCTTCTTCTTTCTCTCTCCAGAATTTTTCTTTTTTAAAGTGAATAATGAGATGAGTTTGCCTTTCCCTAGTCCCTTTTTGTTCATGAGAACTTCCTCTTCAATCTAATGGTCAAGATTATATTTGATGAAGGGTTGTCATTAAATGCTCTATTAATTAATTAATTAATGACATTTAGTGCACCTCATGTCATTTAATAAAGTGAGAGCAACCCCTTTTAAATAATCACTCACTCAACTTTAATTTTAATATGAACTTAGGATAAACCATGACTTTTTCCTTTTTAATGAAGTCACTTTAAAAACATAAAGTACATCTCACTTCATTAAATACCAATGACTAGGGGTCACAATTTAAAGTGTCATTGTCCACCCCACGACAATGCTAGGTGGACAAACACTTCTTCGGTAACTTTTCTGCATAATTGACAAGTAGTTTTGTAATAAATACGTTATAAAAACATATATCAAACCTTGGGTATTATTAAAATTCAATAGGAACAAAAAATGATTAGGGTATGAAAATAGCATCACTTTTCATATTCTTGACTATTCATCACCAATTTAATTTGTGTCTGATTTATTGTTGAAGTTTGAAGGGAAAAGTTTTAAATGTTCAAGAAGTTGATTGAGTTAATGATGTTGCCAATAAACAAATTGATGAAATTCTTGATGAGTGCCAACACTATCATCTAATTGGCTCTATGGAGACATGTTTCAATCTCCATCCTTGTCTTCACTATGGAAATACAAATAATATTTGTTACATATGTTGAAAGAAAAATAAGGTTAAAAATAAATAGTGCATTATGGTTGGATGAGTTTTTGGTGATGATATTTAGAAGACAAGATTTTGCACAAGTCTTATCATCAAATTCGATCACTGGTAAACATATATTTGAAGGGAGAAGTTGCAAAAGAACATGGTTTTCAATGTCTTATAGATGATGATTTTGGGCATGCTTGGGGCTCAATTCTAGATGTCTTCTTGAGTTGAAGATCAAGTCTGACTCTGCTCTACGATTGTACTCTCTTTCATCTTGGGGGGATATGCCAATGAAGCAAAAATTCCATTGGTAAATCAAAACCACCAAATGAAATGAAAATAGTTAGTGGTAGAACCAAGCCACTAGATACAATGATAAATTGGTTCCTGTAACACATGGAAACCCACGACTTCTCACCTTTTCAACAGATAGGGGGGGGGGGGATATTGATGATGATTGCTAGACTTCAAATTTTGATAACAACAAATTAAACACCAAATGGAGAACAATATGTAGAGGGTAGACTTAGACAAACAAAACATCAAATGGGTGACAACAACAACAACAACGCAAATATTTCACTTGTGATAGATTGTCAATTTCAACACTTTGAGCTTTCTACCATTCCTCGTATTTTTATGTGATATGCATTGGTTGTTTGAGTTTTCTTTTCAGCGTCATGACTGATTCAAGATTTGAGTAGTTCTAGTATGACACTTGGTTTACTACCCGATTATTTGGCATAATTATTGTTCAATATTTTGCACTTGGATCATACACAAGATTCTAGATTGGGATGGTGATTGAGTCTATTTATGTCATTTTAGTTATGTGGAAATTTTATTCACTAGGATGTTCATTACACTTTGAAGAGAAGCACAAGACCCATTTCCATTCTTGCTTGGAATTTGATTGGGTTGTTAGATATTTTAGGGATGTGATAGACTTGCAACCAATTCACCTCTCATTATTTACTCACCAAATATTCGAGTTCACATCATGGACAATTGCATGCAATCTCGATCATTTATATATAGTGGGATTTTTCGTATTTTAAGAGTTTTCAACATCCAAAATTGACAGTTTTTCAAGCATATCTTCATTGAAGGTTAAACCAAGAGTTTCAAATTAAAGACTCAAAGATGATACTAGTTTATGCAATAGCTTTTGTTGTTTTCTAGTATAGTTTAGTCTTATGATTTAGGGGGGCAGATTGTTAACATGTGCCCCGCTATACAATCATAAAGTTCTATATTACCTCTCTGTAAATTTCACATCATAGAATATATTTAAATCTTAAATTTGTATTAGTTCCTATTTTACCTCCTCGTAGCCTTATCTATTCATGATGTGTTAGTGTGTGAGTAAATCAATCTTATGAGGTGGTTGCATTCATGTACTATATATTTATATCATTGGTATGAATATAGTGGAAATGGATAATATATATTTTTGTCGTCTTGTGTCTCATTGCATATAATATAGTTGGTTATATTCTTTCAATTTGATTGTATTTTTAATAAATTTCCTCTATGTTTGATTTATTAATCCCTTTGAAGGAGAAGCATAGTATTCAAGGAATAAGTATAAGGAGGGAATCTTAATCAATGGAGATATTGCCAAATTTAAGAAATAAAGAGCCCTAAGGAGGCGAGCTCCTCAGAGGGACAAAGAGCCCCAAGGAGGTGACCTCCTCAGAGGGACAAATAACCAACATATAAATATCTTTCCCTACTTGAGGCAGACTCTCCAAGTTCCCAACAATGGGTAAGGTAAGAAATTAACTTGAAGATAGTCTGAATTCAAGGTGGATGGGCCCCAAACATTCCCCAAACAATATTTTGGGGGACTTTTTGTTTGTAATGGATCATATTTTAGAGTATGACTCTCAAAATATTTTCCAAACACGATCAACCCTAGACTATCCAAATCTATTAGATATTATCGAGTTATGATATTTATTGCAGTGATTACAAGCCATAAAATACAATAGGTCTTGGAAATGTATTTGAAAACATCACTTTAAGTATGGCGGGCTAAGTCATATGCCATTGGGATATACGGAGATGTAGAACCCTTAAATATGACATGAGGGGAGACACACAAACATTTTATTCCATTGGAAATAAACCCCGAAAGCGTTTTGGGGACTCCCACCCATTATGAGGATGGTACTCAAATCAAACGGTACAAGGTAGACTTAGTGTGCCTAATTTTATGGGAATTGAATTGAGGGCTTGCAAATAATGTCAGATTATCAATAATAATGGAAATGATCGATTATGCTAAATGTCAGTGATCTCTCTCTCTATCTCACTCACACTCACACACACACATGTAGACACTAAACATTTGAAATGGGACATGGGGGAACACGAGACACATAGACTCTCAATATGCAACATGGGATATATATATATATATATATATATGTATTATCATAAAAATATTAAAATTACTTTAATAAAAATAGACATAAAGATGTATGTATATGATTTTTAAAAATATTAAAAATGACAGAGACAAATTATAGATATAAAGATTTTTTTTTTGAACACTTAGAGAATAAAACTACATTGATGACACACAGATACCTTTATTGACACGTTGACACATTGTTGCACATATTTTTGAAATTATGAATTTCTTTGTTGTCTTGAGTGTTCGACATGATGGGACACATGATGATAGTGTGTCAAACACACATGGGACACATGTCATGCTAGGACATTTTCCCATAGATATTCAACACTTTAGAATCATGTGTCTTGCTTGTCCACATATCTTACACGTGGATACATGAAATGAAGGGTTGGGAGAAGATGCATTTTTTCAATGTTGAGAGTTATCCTCTTTACAATATTGGGATTGAGAGGCCAACTTCACGATGGAACTGGTGGTTGTAAACTAAATCCCCAACTAATTGTAGGTTGTAGTAATCTTAATGGAGTCCCCTTTGAAGAAGAAAAACATGGAGAGTTCTTTGGAAGTATTAAAACCCATGACTGTGGTATTGTTAAGGTTGACCATGAGTTGATAGTGGTCACATACATAGACTATCAATAGCATATGTCATGAAATTGCAAGTCCTACTAGAAAATTTTCACATTCAACACCTAGGGTAACACAACACTACCTTTCTTTGACACTAGGGGATTTACCTATCTATGCCTACTTACAACCAGTGCCTCTTCACTTAAGGTTTACCCATAATTACACTAAGCTACAATTGTTAGATTTGCAACCTAACACTTACACTTATGTCCAACTATGGTCTTAAAACATCCCAAAAATAATTCTTTAACACTTAGCCAAATATAACATTACAAGGAATAGTGAAATCCATCAAGGAAAGGGACCACACCACAAGATGCTAAGGTAGCACCCAACATAGATGCCCAAACTTTAACAATGCAAAATTCCACAATAGAGTACACAAAGAAGCATAACCACGTCCCATGGCTTGTTTTATAGAAGTGATCAAAGGAAGTCTTCCCTTAGTCCTACACTCTTCCCTTAGTCCTACACCATTCAAACCATTCACCCTCTTACATACCCGTAGGTGCACCCCCTATATCACATGTTATTCAACAATACTCTCAATGAAAGTCTACCATGCCTTAGACATTGCTTTGTAGCCTAAGTCCTTTGTGCACTTTCCCTAATAATTTCGTGAATTTCCAAGTGATTGTGTCAAACCTTAGAATTAACACTCACATGAACTCCCAATGATCTTATTGATTGAATTTCCTTGTAGCACGAGTTGAATCTCAATGCAAGTCTACCATGCCTTAGACATTGCTCGGTAGCCTAAGTCCTTTGTGCATAATTCCCTAAGAATTTTGTGATGCCCAAGTTCTTGTGTCTAACCTTAGAATCAACACTCACATGAACTCCCAATGATTCTCTTGATTGAATGCCCTTGTAGCATGAGTTGAATCTTCCACTACAACAATCTTAGTCTAGTTTTTCCATGCCACATACACTTTCTAGGTCATCTTTGTTCTCCTTGTAGGTGTAATATCTTAGTTTCTAACCATTGGAATGTATCAAATCATAATATGTAACATGATGTAGTTATGCTCGCATGGATTCCTAGTGTGGAGTTCAAGACTAAGCTCTGACTAGTAAATGGATAGGCATGTATAATGTAAAAAATTGTATATAGACCATGTATTAGATTTGTCACGTTAACTTGAAAACTATGTAAATATAATGATGGAAAATAATAAAACGGTTTAAGATGGTTGTGTAAGGAGCACTATAGGGGACATGATTTAACTAAAGGGGAAAATGAACGGGGGCCTATGGAAGATTAAATTCTCTTTTACAAAGTGTCAGCCTTATAACTCATCCATTTTTGCTATGTGACTCAAATGATCCATTTTCTTCCTTTGACCTATCAAATTCAATCATTATTGCATGTGGGAGGTTGGTGGGAAATTATTCTCATTTGTTATGGAATAATGAGATGAATATACTTTTGTGACAATTGTAAGAGTCCTTCCTTCTATGGTCATAAGTAATGTTAGTTTTCTTTTCACCATTCCTCTCATGTCCATTGGAGTCTATCACTCATTTCCCATGAATTATTCAAACTACAAGGGGATGGCATGATGTTCTCATCATTGCTAATGACTAGATTGATAAATTAACAAGAAATTAGCACTATGAAGAGGAAATTGCTGACATCAAGAGGGAAAACAATGGCTGTAGGTGAGCATAAAGGCTAGGAAAGATATGAACCTTTACCCACTATTTATTTGTTGCTTTAGGATGCGTGAGAATCTATGGATTGATGTCACAAGAGGTTCTCTAAAAGAATACAATAGGTTTGACTCTTCCTGCACATACTAAAGAACACTATAAGGGCTGTGTACTCTGAGGGACTGCTTATTAGACACAGGGTAATCCTTTCTTGCGTCGTGTGGGGTAATGGAAAGGAGTTCCATGGCTAGGATAACTGAATGAGATTCCCGTAATTTCTCATTGGAAAGTAGATTGGGTAAGCACGAAAGGAAATGGGTTTGGGATGAGAGAGAGAAGCATGTAGGTGTTTCTTTTACTCTAGTGCCCTCATAGACCGACTTAGGGTAGGGGGAGGGGGTATCTACAACTGATACCTACGGTTGGATGGAAAATCAAATTGACACAACTAATTGCTTGGATCTTCTTCATTTAAAATATAAGTATTCATTGTTGTCTATGAAAATGCAATTGATTTTTCTTCCTGTTATGAATATGATGGTTTATACATGCTGTGTGTGTGAAATGTAGTTAATTTTTTTGTTTGTTTTATACTTATGGACATCACATGCATTACTTAGTTTATGTTTCCCATGAGAGGTTGAAATTAGTTGAATTCGAATGATGGCCTCCATGAGGCGAGATTCTGTATGAGGAAATTCGTAACTACTATCTCCTATAATTGGAAGGATGGATGGGGCGGTTACAAAGTGGTATCAGAGCTACATGCCGCAACATTAGGATTGCAGGGGCCATAATTGAACTCTATAGGCATAATTGAGGTTGCACACAAAGTGTTTGACACAATACATAAGATATTTTTTTGGGAAAACCATGTTGAATCTTCCAATTGTTCAAGTCAAAGATCTAATTAAAGTATAGAATAATTGTTTGAATGGTTGGGTCAAATATGGAGAGAAGTTGAAGTGAAATTTTTGAGTTTCAGAGTTGGTACTGTGAAATTTGGGTGAAAAATAAAATTTGCAAGCAACTCATTTGGAAAAAATTCTCGAATAAATTCATGGCTTCAAGTGCCTAGATGTTATTTCAAGTGCCAGTAGGGGAGTTGGAAATAAAAAAAATTCAAGGGAGAATTTAGGTTTGAGAAAATGGACAAAATTTGAACTAGTTCCAAAGAAGTTACTGATTCTATCCATTGATAGAAAAAATTATCAGTTGGGTGAAATGCAAAGTGTAAATTCATCGACTTAGGCACATGTTTAGAAATTAAAAGTATATGTATTTATGAAAAATTCAAAATTTCATGTGGGACCCACAAATCCCATGTGGAAAAGGATCATGATGTGGAGGATCCAAGTAGATGGTGTGTACGGAATAATAGGAGGGGTCAATTGTCTAGGTGGCATCTGTTATCACCAACCTTGTAGTTGCTAGTGTGAGGTGGATCCAGGATGGATGGTAGAGGGGCAAGCAATTAAGGGGTGGAACCATGACTGCCTAGACTCCCTAATGGATGGTTTTCATGCCAATCAAGGCAACCTTCACTTTATGTTATTTAAGTCCAAGACAACAATGAGGGAGACCCGGATCTACTCCCGATAGGAGAGATCAAACTTAGACACCATAATAGATCAAATGTGGCTTTGAGGTATGTAAGGTGTAAGGTAAATGGAAACCCTAACTCTAGGGTTTAGGTACTAGAAACTAATGAAGATGACCACTGTCTTGGGAAACGTAACTATGATAGGGTAAGCAAGGATAGAGTTGGGACTGTCTAGTACCAAGGAGACAGACTCAGTGAAAGATAGGTAACCAGAGTTATCAATGAATGTTGTCAAAGGGAATGGTAGTGAGGTCAATTTAGGGCTAGCGCTAGAGATAGGAGATCAGTGCCTTACGTGCATTAGGAAATGGAGTCAGTATCAACACAACGTTTCAGTGAACCCACCTAGGGAATACCCTGATTTATGGACCCATAAAAGGATTTGGCCCAAAAGATTCAGGTTATAGGAAAACTAGCAGAAGGAGGGCCATCGCTAGGGCTTGGGAGAGGCATATCTATAGCTCTAGAGCCACCAGGAGGCTATCATCTCAGCGTTGGAGGAGAAACAATATCAAGATGGCCCGATCTACAAACCCAAGTCAGAAAAATTCAGTAAAGATCAGATCTGGAAAAGTCAAAATCCGATGAGGGGGAAGGGCTAGGAGGCTGAAAACCAGTTTTTCAGATCTAGGGAAACCTGGAAGGAACTAGCTCAGCGTTGGGGGTGTTCTGGAGTTCTCAAGCCCTGATCTACTAGTCTATCCTGTCAGATTTCAGTAAAAATAAACTCTAGAAAAATCTAGTTTTCAATGAGGGTACTAGGGCTGTTTCAGTCAAAAACTCTGATCTAGGTCAAATTTCCATGAATCTGGATAGTGTTGAGGGTGATTTGGACTGTGTGGGACCTGATCTATCCATATGTGAAGTCAGAAATACAAAAATTCAAAACCCTAGCAGGTCAAATTTTCAGTGGGGGGTTATGCAGTTTTCTGGCTAAAAATCAGATCTAGGTCAAACCAGCAGGAATTTGACTAGCTTTGCAGTAGATTTAGTGAAGGGGAGGACCGATCTATGAAACCCAGAATTAGTTTGGCCAAAAATTGGACGATTCCCAGATTTATTGCTTTTTAGTATTTTAGGAGTTTTCAGAAAATTTGAAGTAAAGCAAGGTACAATGGATTAAGATTTGAAGAGAGGAGACTTACCTGTTATATCTTACCTGGAAATTCCTTTAGAAGTATTTAACAATTATGATCCTTGCTATCCCAATCAATTCTGGAAGATCCAAGTGATTTCTATGACGGATGTAAGCCACAAGCCACCAATGCGCCCCTATCCTGCATGAGCAAACATCAACAATATCATATTTTCCAATACAATATAAAGAAACCAAATGATACAAGAAAGTAAAATGAAGTAATCATAGATCACAATGAAAATAATGAAAACCCCCTGATCCAAGACAAAGAAAACCGTGCGAGTTGAGGTCCCCCTACAAAAAATGCTGCAGCGAAAACGCCCTCCTGTAGGCAAAACAATGACAGCAGAAAAATATAGATCTCACAAGAATTTCCAGAATGCTAGGAAGCAGAAGACTATCCAATCACCATTTGAGAACATCAGATGCAAAGCAGATCCCGAAAATATCCACAAAAAAGTATTTTTATTATTAAGATCCAAGAGCTAAAGACCCCTTACAAATGAGAAGCTCTCTCCTTTAAATAGAAATGAGAGGACCACAATCATAACTGAATCCTAACCACTTTCAAAACGAGTGGCTAAGATTAAAATATAAAATGTTCTAATCAATGGTTGAGATGAGCTCAACATACAATACATGGATCAATATAACCATAAAGTACCAACGTGGACTAAATCACCCATAAAGAGGGTAACCCACTCAACAAGAAATAAATGAAGCACATGGTGGGTCCAAGGAGTGTTTGACTAACTCCCTCTGGGTGTCCCCATGGCACAATAAAATAATATAATAATATAATTCTTTGACTTTGTGCCTCCTTGAGGAAATTGTGAGCCTCCCAAAAGCCCCAGAAAATAATATAAAAATGCCCAAAAATAGGCGTGGGCCCAATCAGGTGCTGCAACTTCTGCAGAAGGTGCGGAGGACATCACTCTCATCATTGTGACTCATCCCATGTCATTTCCATGCCTCAGTAGCCCAAATCGTTTTCTTCAATAGCCATTTAATCATTTTTTAATTTGCCTCGAGAAACGTGATCCTACCAAAATAGCCTCCTAGGATGCCCGCGTTGTCAAATTGAGCCCACCAGGCTCTCTAGGATGGGGGTACTATGGTACAAACAAGAGGCTACACCCCCTATGCCCATACAACGCCCTAGGAGATCCAACTAAAACATCTCCCTGCTCAGACATATCAACCTGTGAAAGAAAAACAACATCAGAAAGGCAGAATGAGGTTGATCCTATCTGCAAGTGCCCAGAACTAGAAATAAACTGTCTCATTAGACTCAGAGAGTCCAAATCCATCTAAGGTGTATACTCATAACCCTCATAGGTCTCTATCTGATCATCAATCATATCCAATAAACAATATAACCATCTGTAAATGATCAGACACCAATAATAACTCAGACTATCATCCATCTGCTGCAGGTGTTAAAAGGCTAAGACATGATCTACAACTCATTCAATCAACAATCACAACAAGTAGCATTCATTTCACTGGCGGTACATCAACCAATACATATATAAGGATTTATTTATTATTACTCAGACTTAGACTTTCAAGACTATACTCACTTCATAGCTGTAGTCAATTTGCTAGTGAAGGGTGAAGGATGAAATTGACAAGGCTAAAGAAAAGGATGACTTCCTGCTCAACATCATAACAATTTGGATAATGGAAAGGGAATACTCACTATAACCAATGTTGGACAAACAACAACACAAGGAATGACAATGCCTCACAAATGGGTGAGTTGTTTAGAGAGTGCTTATTCAACTTAGGCATCATGACTACATCAAGCTTGATCCAAGTGCACTAGGATCATCATTTTATTCCATGGCTTGTTTGGCCTATATGACCCCTTGGGACTTCACCAGTGCTTAAAAGCACAGCTAATCGCAGCTTTCATCCGAGTCATATTTATTTTTATAAGGTCAACAATATTTGGACAGCATATTTTTAACCATTGCTTTTTTGGACCTTTTCTTATACTCTTCAAGGAGTATTTTAGCATTTCATTGCTCTTTCCCTCTTTACATATGTTAAGAAACATAGTTTTATAATTTTCATTTTCCATGGGCGCATATTCAATATTTTCAATACAGGTAGTACATGAGCTTTCAGTTTTAGCCAACAACATCTCAAGTGACCAAGGGGAGTTCTGCACAGTGCCAAACATCGGGACAATCGACCATAATGATTTAGGCATACAATCCAACTTACCAAAAACAAGTTTTGTCACCAACTCAGAGCTGAGACACAATATAAACAGGTAGGCTTGTCCAACAAAAGTTCTAGCGGGGAGAAAGATCCTCCATGCCATAAATCAAGAAGTCAGTCGGGTCGAAAACTAAACTGGAAGGCAATGGATGGGTGAAGACAATGAATGATGGATCCAACACTAGCAAGCCAAAACAATGGTGGGAATGACTACCTCTATTCTCCCTAAGGAGGGTAAAACCAATGAGTATAGATTAGGAACTTCAAAGTCAGAGTAGGGACATCAATACATAGTACAAGATACATTCAAGTCCATATAATTATGACCGCTAGATCATGATACCACAAGTTAATACATGTCACAAAAATCAGTATAAGAGCAATGATAACCATAACACAATATAAAAAGCTGAGTCATAATCATGCAATATAATCCATCTGAGACACCATCTGTCTAATGAGAAAGAATTGATATAAAACTAGGCATCAATGACTGCTCTGTAATGATATAAATGGATACATCGGTCCTCAAATCTGAATGTCCTGAGACTCAGTACTGACATGGGAGAGTACAATAGTCCACTAATATAATAATGATCCATAAAAAATTGCTCATCTCAACATCTCATATGTAAGAGATTTGGCTGAAAAATGTACTGTGTTTGAAAAATAGAATATGGTAGCTTGGCTACTATATATGTGATAACAGCATCCACGTAGCACAATACATAAATCCAATTTATGCCATGGAAGATCTAGATTAAATTGTCCATCGAGATCATTTGATCTGAGTCATTCATGAAAATCAACATGGTTGGAGGTTAATATGGAGGTGTCCTTCGTGAACGAGCCAGCTTCAATTATGCATGTTAGATCATTATATTTGAGCCATTTGTGCAATTCAACACTACCATAGGTTAATAGGGGGTGTCCTTAATGAACGAACTTAGTAGATTCAATCATGCAAGTTAGATATTTAGAGATAAGCCATTCACACAATTAAACATGATCAAATGTTAATAGGGGGTGTCATTTTCGAATGGATGAGATTTGATCTTATAGGTTACATCTATAGATTGTGTCCATTCATGCATGGAAAGGTGAATGCACAATAACTTTGGGATGCCACTGCAAATGATTGAGATTAATTAAGGTCCACAAGATCATGAGATATAGACCATTCATGCAAAGGAAGGTGAACATGACATGACATGTGTGGAATTTCCAATTTGCCACAAACAATTGAGATCATGTTGTACATGTCATATCAATGGATCTTAATAGTTCACGAGATTCCTGATACAAAGGTTAGGTATTGTGGCATGGGGATCTTAGGGAATCATGATGATAAGGATAGGGGGATGAGGAGAGTATGGCATGGAAGAACCTTGGGATGTCACATAGGGTCCATTTCGACATGATGTCTCATCACCACTCACCACGTGATATGTTGAATCAATAGTACATGAAATTTATGAAAAAAGAAGTTTGGAGCCAAAAACTTGTTTTGGCCATAACATGAGCATATGGACTCGGAATTCGATGAAATTTTCAGTGTTTGTCTGCACTGAGGAGGACTATAAAATTATAGAGAAAGGCATGAGCATGTTAAACTCTAGTTTTCCAAAAACATGAAATAATGACTTTTGGAGATTGTATCCAATTGATTGATAGGGCTCTGTTGGTGATGGGATTTTTATAGTGCAATCGTTGACTAGGCACATAAATAACCTTGGAATATTTTGGCAAAATTCCAAGGGGTGTGGAATGGAGATGTAGAAAAATGCCAAAATCCATTATTCTCGGGATTTTTTTTGGGATTTTGAAAACCTTAGAGGAAGTAAAAATGACCAAAGTCGCTGAATTTATTTATTTATTTCCTAGACATTTTACCTTCTCTACGAGTTGAAAGTTTTATCTTAGAGGAAGTTTTTCAAGTTTCTCTACATCTGTGAAATAGCCATTTTTGGATAAAAAATCCAAGTCTGGAAGAAGTGTAAAAATAAAATTGACAACCATTTTCACTAAAAATTCCAAGTCTGGAAGAAGTGTAAAAATTAAAAATTGGCAATTCCAGGATTTTGTAGAAAATGCTTGTAGCATCATATTAGTGATCTAGAAGTGGATGAGTACTTACACTCATATGGGCTACCAACGCTTGATACCAAATGTTTCTTGAATCTTCCCATATTTTCTTCTACAGGACTCCGAAGTTGGCCTCTCACATTTAGAACAACTACAAGAACAATGCAAAAATGGGCAAAAGTGCTAACTTTAGGGAACTGTAACTTTTAGCTCATAACCCACAATTAAGACCATGTATAGTCATTGGAAAAGAAAAGGGACCCATAATACAATGATAACAAGATATATTTGAATTGAAATATCAAAGTAATTCTTGTTAATAGGTGGGCAAAAATCTTGAGTGAACATGCTTATATTCTTGTAGCTAATATTTTATAAAAACACTCATGAGGAAAGAAGGAACCAAAAGTGATTGATGGTTTTTTGTTGTTGTTGTAAATTGCAGGAAAAATTTCATATTAACATAGGTAACGAGATACAAGATACATAAGAATAGGTGTCATTTTATGGGGGCTTGAGACTATTTGGCTGTAATGTCCCCATTCAAATAATTGCATAGCGAAAAAATTCCATCAATCCTACTAGTTCCCTAGGTTGGGTGGAAACATTGGGAAGTTAATAAGGGAGCTAATAAATGGTGTTTAGACATGAGAAGGAATAAATATTTATTTAATGGAGTTTATTAAATTGATACAAGTGAAAAATGAAATGGGTATGGAGAATGGAGACACATGGAGACTATGGGTCCCACTCAAGCTAGAATTCCTATGTTAAATGTCATCCTCCTCTTGCAATCTCGAATCTATGGGAAGCCTCATGTTTTTGGATGGATTATAAGTTTAATATACTTGTCCATATACTTCATAGGTTGAATTTGGGATTAATTGTAACTTACATGGGGAGAGGAAGAGCCAAATGGGAGTTTCATGGACACTTGTCTAGATTTTCTTACATTTATGACATCTATGACACCAATGACGAAGATTCTATGATAATTATGACACAAGTCAGATATGAAAGGTGACATATGACATATATGGAATTTCATTCCTGAATAGAGCATCTTAGAGGGCGCCCATGGGAGTTGGAGAAGGCCAAGAGCCCCCTACTCGAATTTGGGAGAAGAAGGAAGGTGAAGAGAGAGGCCACATGGCATAACATGAGCAGCCACACCAATTCGACTTGGATTTGGTTTATGGATTGATTTGGAACCTTAGAAGACCAATAATTTTTATAAAATTTAGGGATCAGCCATGAGAAGTCCCTTTTGATCATTTGTGAAAATTGTTATTGTGAAGAGAGAGAGCTAGTGGATGACTAGTTCATGCCTTAGCCAATTTCGAGGGTGAAAGATTCCCATCCTAGTTGGTATTTGGAGGACACTCAGGTATTTCAAGGAGATTAAATGGAGTCATAAATTATAGGTGAAATATACAACAGCTCATGGACATATCAAGTTCATCTTGTTCTTCCTTTCATCTCAAGTTTTCTCACCATATTTCAGCTCTATGGAGTGAGGCACACTTGGTGAGGTATTCGTCTCTTTGAGGGAGATCCTATTGCTCCAGTATTTTGTATTCTGATGAAAATTATCTTCTATTTAATTTTATAAAGCTCTCAGTTATAAAGGCCAAGAAATATCATGTATTATTGCTCAATAATGAAGAAACAATGCCATTTCCCCACTACCTTGTTGTATGCTCTTGTAATCTTGATGTATTCGAATGGATGTATAAAATAATGATGATTTATGAATGAATGAATTGTAATTAAATTATATTATGGGTTTCATGTTCATTAACTGAGAATTTGTGGCCATTGGGTCGAATTTCATAACAATTGGAGCAAACTACACCTCATTTCCCCAAGGGTCCAAAACTAGTTTTTTATATTTGATTGAAAGAAGCGATAAAAGACATGGGAGGTCAATTGGTTATGAATATGAGTATTTGATAATGTATTATACACATGCCCTGATTCAATTTAAGAATTTGATTGGGTTTCTACACATTTGGGAAGCCATTTCTACCACTTACCCCGAGGGGGATTTGAGCCCAAAATTGCCAGTAAAATCATCTATCTTGTTCATAATTTAGTACAGAATTGCAGAAGTGAGTGGCGGGCCATAATAAATCCCTGAAAATAATAATTAAGTTATTATATCACTCATACACCTTCTCTAAATATTTGGGAGAAATTGGGCTGATTTGGGGACGAAGACACTGAAACTAGTAAAGAGCCAAAATTGTGAAAAAATTGGAAAATTGAGCATTTTGGTAAAATTTTTAAAAAGGGACATTACAAGTGGTATTAGAGCATGGTATTGGAACCCGATGGTGTTAAAAATGAGTCAAAGCAATAAACCACCACCCTTAGAATCTGAATTGGAAGGTGCTTGGCTTGTAGAAGAAGAACTAGAAGAAAAAATGTACCTTTTACTAAAGCTATGGCTCACGAGGGAGAAGACTACACTAAGAAAAAAATGGAGTATCGAAAACTTATAAAACCCATGTTTGAAGAAATATCCAATTAAATGACCCAACATATGGTAGAAATGACCCAACATATAGCAAAAGGATTCGAATTGATGGCCAGTCAAACGGGAAGCAAAGGGATAATAGGAGATAGTGGTAGTTCACAATCAATAGAAAATAAGACAATGGGTGAGCACATTTTCTCACGAACATGACCTCATAATAGATCCCATGAATTTCAGAGCACACCAAGGACTACTACACCTAAATTTCTTATTCCCAAAGAAGATATTTGTAACAAACTTAAATAATAACAACAAACAATATATATATATATATATTATTAATATTAATATATATTGATATTAATAATTAATAATTAATAAATGGTTATTAGTAAACTATTCTAAAATGATGCATCATTTCATGGATGGTATACAAAGTGCCTTTACAATTAATATATATATGGCACTCACTTTGTAATCTTTTATCATCATTCATCTTTAATATTATTTAATATTTCCAATATGGAATTATTTTCCATTGGTTGTTTATTCAACTGAGTAATCATTGTGGGTTAAAATGCTAATCATGTGGGTTTAGAAGTCTTTGTCTGCTTCAAGTGGTATCAGAGCCTCGTTTGGCTAATATGGGTCCTTGGTGTATTCACTCCGTATTTCATTCAACCATTCTAGAATTGCAACTGAGATAGAGTAAGAGGCAATATTCTTATCTTTTCTGGAGAGTGCATTTGCGACTACATTTTCCTTCCCTTTTTTGTGTATTATTTCCATGTCGAAAGCAACAATTTGTTCTATCCACTTTTGTTGTTTTGTGGACAATGTTTTCTGTTGAAGTAGGTATTGAAGACTATTATGGTCTATGTGGATCATAAATTTTCTCCCTAAGAGGTATTGTTGCCACTTTACCAATGCCTGCATAATTGCCAACATTTCTTTATCATATGTAGACTTCAATTGTTCTCACTTGTTTAATTTCCTTCTCTCAAAAGCTATCAGGTGTTCATCTTGCATTAGTAATGCTCCCAACCCATAACCTGAAGCGTCACATTCTATCACGAATGGTTTGGAGAAGTCTGGGGTAGCTAATACAGGCGTGGAGGACATAATTCCTTTTAAGGCTTCAAAATATTTTTACGCTTCTTCATTCCAATGGAATGCATTCTTTTTTAGAAGGCTGGATAAGGGTGCGGTTTTGTGTGCATAATTCCTAATGAATCTTCTGTAGTATCTCGTTATCCCGAGGAATCCTCTTAACTTGGATATGTTAGTAGGGTTGGGCCATTCTGTGATGGATTTGATTTTTTCTGGATCAACCTTGACTCCTTCTTTAGATATTATGTGTCCAAGATAGCTCACTTCTTCTTTGACAAACGTGCATTTGGACATCTTGCGTAGAACTGATCTTCTTTTAAAATAGAGAACACATGTTCTATGTGTGTGAGATGATCCTTCCATGGATTACTGTATATAAGGATGTCATCGAAAAACACTAATACAAACTTCCTTAGGAATGAATGGAATAGGTTATTCATGGTTGCTTGAAATTTCACTGGGGATTTAGTTAGCCCAAAAGGAATTACCTTAAGTTCATAATGTCCCTCATGGGTTTGGAAAGCTGTCTTCGCCACATCTTCTAGCCTTACTATGATTTGGTAATATCCTGACCTTAAGTCTAATTTTGAAAAGTACCTTGCACCATACAGTTCATCCAACATTTCATAAATAAATGGAATGGGTGTAATGTCCTCTTTTTGTAATTTTATTAAAATGGCCAATTTTCCAATTTTTTTTCACAATTTTGGCTCTTGACTAGTTTTGATGTCTGGACCTCCAAATTGACCCAAATGCTTCCAAATTTTATTTGAAGGTACATGAATGATAATATAAATTAAATATGATGCTCATTTATGTTTTTTTACCTCCCAATTAATTCTGCAAACTTGTTTAATGTTCTATTCAAAGTAGGAGTCTTTACTAGCAAATTGGGGCTCCAATTCTCCCTGGGTAATTTCCGGAAATGGATTTACAAATGATCCCAAAGTCACTTGAATTTTTGAAAAGAGGATGGGGATGTGTAAGGTAAATTTTCAAAGTCTCATATACATCATGTTTCGGTTTACACAGGCTGTTATGACTCTTTCCAAAACAACTCCCAAGTCACAATTTTGACCCTTGGGGGAAATGCACCAAATCTTCTCCCAATGCAATAAAAATGAGTAAAATGGATTCCAATGCTTATTAATGAACATGAGAATTGAAATAAACATTAATTACAGTCCATCCATCATATATTTATCAGAGATACAGTCCTCCATTTGAAATAATAAGCATTACCATGGCATATATCAAAATGGAGTGGAAATGGTCATTGTTTGCTAATTAAAAGTCATTTTGACATAGAAATATTGGGAATTTAGACTTGAAACTTTCTAAGAATGAATAAAATATCATATTTAACTGATTACTATCAGAAATTGACAATTAAAGTCTCTCCCAATTCAAAATCATCAGCATTACAATGGTTCACAACAAGATAATGGGGGAATGACACTATTTCTTCATTGTTCAACATTTTACATGAATTATTTTGGGTATTTTGACCTGAGAGTCTTATGAACATGAAATACAAATAATATACATCAAAACATAATATAATTGGCATTATAATCTTTCCCAGAGAGATCAATAGCTCGCCCATAGCGCAATCCCTCCATTGGGATGAATATGGTGTGAAAACTAGAAATAGTTGAGAGAGAGTGCTGCCATAGAAGAATCCATATGATTTCCTATAGCTTACACCTACAAATAAGACTCCATTAAATATCCATGAAATACCTAAGTGGCCTTTCCAAACACCAACTAGGATGGGAATCTTTCACCCTCGAAATTGGCTTAAGTAAAAAAACTAGTCATCCACTAGCTCTCACAATTCACAAATGACAATTTCACAAATGAGAAAAAGATTATTCTCATGGATGATCCATGTATTTTGTAAACCTTATTAGTCTTATAAGTTTCCAAATCCATCCATAAACCAAATCCAAGTCGAATTGGTGTGGCTGCTCATGCTATGCCATGTGGCCTCTCTCTTCACCTTCCCTCTTCTCCCAAATTTGAGTAGGAGCCTCTTGGTCTTCTCCAACTCCCAAATTAAACCTATAAGATGCTATATTAAGTCTTTAAATGTCATTATGTCAGCCTTTATATCTGACTTGTGTCATAACTGTCATAGAATCTCCATCATTGGTGTCATAGATGTCATAAATGTAAGGAGAATCTAGCCAAGTGTCCATGAAACTCCCATTTGGCTCTTCCTCTCCCATGTAAATTACAATTCATCCCAAATTAAACCTATGAAGTATATGGAAAAGTATATTAACATTATAATCCATACAAAAACATTAGACTTCCCATATATTCAAATTTGCAAGAGAAAGATACCATTTAACATAGGAATTCTAGCTAGTGTGGGCCCCATAGTCTCCATGTGTCTTTATGCTCCATTGTCACTTCCATTTTATCTTGTATTTATTTAATAAGATATATTATTAAATATTTATCCCATTCTAATGTCTAAATATCATTTATTATCCCCCTTATTCCAAATCTCAAAGCTTCCACCCCCAAGCTAGGAAACTAGTGATTTTCCACCTTGGCAATTATTTGACTTTTAGCATTCGTTTGACAGCTTTCATGAATATGGAAAAGTGATTTGGCCATTGTGACCCAATGTAAAATTTGGGACATTACAAATCCTTGCTTCCGAATATTGCTTGTCCTCAAGAAATTTCAAACATGGTTGTTGAAGAACCTGCTTTCTGTATGATTCTTTGAAGTTGCCACTGAGCTGCCCACCTTGAGTCTTTTAGATTTCATGAAGATTTCAGAGAGGAACCACCATGCTTGCTGCTGCACTAATATGATTAACATCACCTTATTAAATTGGGAATCCATCTCCCATACTGCTTGTTTCCCAAAGAATTTGAAATCAATGGGACTAAAAACTATCACAGGATCCCATTGGTTGTATTGCACTCCAACAATTAAGAGTGATCTCCAACCCATACCATTTGGAAAGAGAATTCCTGGATCCCATTTTCTTGTATCCCTTCTTCCAAACATCATGAGTGAATAATATATATCATCAAAGTATATAACAACATAATAAGAATGTACATCAAGGAGGTGCCTCACCAATAAATCATGAAAGTGCTTATACCTCCCAGTGAGTAGACTACCATTTTCCAAGTGCATACATGATTCAAGTGACCAATCATATATGCTCCAATGACATAGGTGAGGAACCCATGTCCTATAATGATGCTCCCAAAGAATGTAATATGCATCAAAATAATAATCAGCCATTTTTTATTTCATCCAAGAAGTGAATGAAGAACCTCCACCAAAATATGAACCAAATAAAAAGCAAATAAAACACGAAGACTTCAAGTGTCTCAAAGAAGTCTCATCAATACACCCATGAATATGTATATCATCATGAACTAACAGAGGATGTTTTTGCCAATAATAATGTTCCTCAATCATATCCCTCCTCCCCCAAGTGTTGGATGAAGTTCCTCCAACATCAAATGAACCAAGTGTTGAGCAAGAAAAACCATGAGTCTTCAAGTGACTCAAATGAACATCATAGGTGCACCCATGTAGATGTCTATAATCATAATTTAAACAAGGATGCTGATGCAATATTAAATAAGATGTGTTACCACCTAAGTTGTACTTAGTGGTTTTTTTTATCAAGTGAGCCTGGTGAACTGGACAATGATAACTCGTTCGGACTTCAGAGAA
>LPNX010182045.1:41693-174807 GCA_001517045.1 Pseudotsuga menziesii | reverse complement strand
ATATATATATATATAGAAAGAAAGAAAATATCCAGTGCTTAAAATGGAGTCCTAAAATAATCAATGTACTTGCATGTGCTTGGAGTGAATGTTTTGCGATTTCTTCTTGGTACATTTTAAGTTAATGTGAAATATGAGTTGATTAAAATTAGGCGAGGGGGGACTCCAGATATACCTAAGGGTGCTTGGAGTATGTCCAAAACTAAACCTTCATGGCTACCCGCAAGGAATATGTGGGCTTAATGGAGTCTCTGAGAATGTTGTTCATAATGCACTCGAAGGTGTAACAAAGATCGGCGCCTCGAGGTCGCTTTTCAGGAGTTCCCGCTTCCTTTGGGTATTTTTCCACCGCTCACGGTTTGATCGTGGCATTGGATTTTCGCCCAATGGTGGTTGATTAAGGAAGGTGAAGACTAATTAAAATAGTCACTCACATTTATTTTGATGTAGCTTGACTGATCAGATGAACTGCATCCAAGTACAGAGCATACACTTCAGAGTCTTGTCAATTTTAGTGAGTTTTAAAGGATGTGTTTTCTTAGAAAGAAAAACCCTCCAGGAACCTCTTTCGGTCCAAGTGGACCTCAATAGGGGAATCAAGGAGGTAGTTGATTTTAGAACAATTAATTACAGAAATTAATGATAAGCAACAAGAAGAAACAAACCACAATTTTTCTAATTATTCCTACCAGGCATCTCTTTTCCCTTGCGGGTCAATCAGGAAGTCGTGGGGTAAGTATTTAAGTTAATTTTATATTGAAATGTGGAAAATATGATAAATTAATCAAATCATGTTGTTATACATGAATTAAACTAATCTAAAGCAAACAGAAATAAGACGATGCGAAAAATAACAAAAAAAGCACGAATCCCCCCAGGGGGGATGGGGAATGGGCTCGAAAGAGCCTATTCAGAGAAAAATTTTATTATATGCTGTTAAAATATCAGTAAAATTATCTAAATCCTCTTGGTTATTATATAGGATGAAACCAAGATCTTACAACTTTCCCAAAATTTAAAATTTACAATCAAAGGGGAGCCCCTTGGGGGGATTTGAACGATCCCAAAGCCACTTTCGAGCAACATCTTCTCTTATATCTGTTATGTCTGCTAGAATAAAATGAGAATGTTTAGAATTAAATATTTTCAAAAGCACTTTGAAAGTACCTTTGGGTCAGCCTAATTTAAACCAAACTAAACTAAATTAAAACTAGCTAAAACAGTGAAAAAGGAACCAAGGAAAGCAAGCTTTCCTTGGGATATTGGCTTTCTGTTTGGGAAGCCAATGAGATATGCACTGATTTCTGGATTTAATCTTTTTAAAATAGAAACAGAAATCTAATGCATGCAACCTATGGATTTTCTTTAAATTGCCATGCAAAACGGACGATTTCCTTGAACTAGATCTAGAATGCTTAATGAAACCTTTTAGAAATGAGATATAGATTATGAGCTTTGAAATAATATATCTATGTAAGTTTTACTTTAATATGACAGATCTAAATGATAACAAATCTTGTAACCAAAGTAACCAGGTAAGATTTGGATTTTTATAAGGAGGAAGAGAGAGAAAGAGTGCTGGAAGCCTTGAAGATCAACCGTGGAGCTTTTCGGTGGAATGTCGAGGAACTATGCCTTCGAGAAAGTTTTGGAGAAAGTGAGGAAGTAAACTAGATCAGCACCCTCTCCAAGCTAGGAACCTGCAACTGAATCCAAAGACTTGCCAAAATGCTTGTGAGATCCGTTTAATACATAAACAGAGATTTCAAAATAACATGCATATAAACTTATAAAACATGTTGAATCTATATCTGTAAACATCCATCAAAAGGAAAGAGATGGCCAATAAAATTATTAACAAACTCCTTTCCTATCAATATCATAATAAACTTATTATCAATCTTCTGCAATGAATCCACAAACAATCAGCAAATTATGAACATAGATACATGTTACCTTAGTAAAACATGGAAATGCTCATCCACACACACAATAACATGACACCGTCTTGCCTCCAAAGATTCTATTTATTTCAAATGAACAATAACAACAGTACAATAGCAACAACACCTCAATCCCAGTTCTAACTAGCTTGGAAGAGGTAATATGTGCTTTATTTATAGCAAAAACAAGAGATCTAGCCTAGGGGGGCGCAAATCCTAAGGAGAGAGAGAGACTGCAGCTGCATGTGGAGTGAATATAGGCATGATCTATGTCTAACTGAGCCTGATCTGAGTCTCACTGAGTGCAACTATCAATCGAAGAGCTGATCTGAATGACACCTCAACTTGCTGACTGAAGCATCGACCAAAACTCATCCAAATGAGCCCACACATGTGGAGGAGAGAGGGAGGGCGCAATTCCCAATATTGCATGCATTAATGTACCCTCTGTTCAGTCCATATCAGCTCCTTTAGTCAAGGAATTGCCAGATCTA
This sequence comes from Pseudotsuga menziesii, assembly GCA_001517045.1. Lineage (NCBI taxonomy): Eukaryota > Viridiplantae > Streptophyta > Pinopsida > Pinales > Pinaceae > Pseudotsuga > Pseudotsuga menziesii. The sequence goes on along the minus strand of LPNX010182045.1, from coordinate 172,370 downwards.
GTCAATCCCAAGCCGATGAGACTGATTTCAGTCAAATCGGAGCAAATCCCAATGATTTAGGATTTGGGGTTTTCTCCATTATTTAATTAATTCATCAATTAAATAATCAATATTTGATTTTTAGGGATTTTTGACCCGAGTGATAGACAAATCACTCAAAACTTAGAAAAAGTGGGTCTATGGGTTTACATGGTACTCTTAGCTCGAAAATGAGCACCCCCATGAATGAAACTGATTATTGAGCCCACTTTTATTACAAAACCATTTTTTCCAATTATACTATTAAAAAATAGCCCAAGTTTTGTGGAAAAATTAAAATTTTAAAAAACTTAAAAAATAAAAAAATTAAAAAAATTTAAAAACCTAGGGGGACTTAGACATGTTCATATGACTTGACAATAATGCCTAGCATGTTTATACATTAACACATAGACTCTAATAACCTCAATAGGCCGAAATGCCAAGCCGACCACCCCAACTTTGGAGGTATTGAGTGAAAAACTCAGAAATTATCAGTTGTTTGTTTAACAACCAATAATAACCAAGGGAAAAATACCCTGGGGTGATTGGATTGGCAAATAAAGTCTAAGAGACTGAGTCTTTTACATACACTATCATGCTAGAACATTTTATTACAACTCCCCTATGGGGTATGAACATGTGATATAGTACAACAAGCACTTCCCAGAAGCACTTCCGAAGTCCAAACAAGTCATCTTTCTTCTGTTCACTAGGCTCACTTGATAAAAAACCACTAAGTACAACTTAGGTGGTAACAGGGTGGAAGAAAGAAAAGTGGAAAAAATAAAAGAAATTTTAAAGCTTTTAAAAGACAATTTACAGGTTGCCCAAAATCAGCAAAAAAAAAATGCAGATAAACATAGAGAGGAAAGGACCTTTCATGTTGATGATTTAGTGTATTTGAGGTTGCAGCCATACAAACAAACATCTCTCAAAAGGAATGGAGTAGAAAATATAAATCCAAGATAATATGGGCCCTATAAGGTAATCCAGAATATTGGAGAAGTAGCATATGAGTTGGAACTTCTGGAAGGGAGTAAAATTCATAATGTATTTCATGTTTCTTGTCTCAAGAAAGCTATTGTTCAGAAAATTGTCAGTTCAGATACACTCCCTCCTTTGGATGATGAAGGACATCTCACACTTATTCTGAAAAAGGTTTTGAAGACAAGGGAGAGAAGATTGAGGAGCTGAACAATCAAAGAATACTTGGTGCAATGCAAGGAACTTCCAAGTGAAGATGCCACATGGGAAGAGGAGAATATTTTTCAGCATCCAAATATGAAATTGCTTGAGGACAAGCAATATTAGGTGGGGAGTGTTGCCGCCTTTCACACACCTGGGTCACGTGGCAGAAATCTTCAAGCCACTCGGTGTGTCCTTGGGGGCAAGTCTCGAGTCAAGGCTGTCACCTTGTTCTTGACTCCTCCGTTTAGGCTCAACTCCTAACGAAGACAAGGGGGGTAGACCCTATTAAGTTACTAAGGAAAAATTATTTAGTATGGTGATGTTAAACTGAATGAGTTACTTAGGATTTTGAGATTTAACCATAAACAACCATAGATGACAAGATACAAAATGAGCGCAGGAAAGCACAATGCTGAGACACAATATATATATATATATATATATATAGCAAGAAAATAACCAGTGCCTTAAAATGGATTCAAAAGATAATCAATGTACTTGCATGTGCTTGGAGTGAATGTTTTGCAATTGCCTCTTGGTACATTTTAAGTTAATGTGAAATATGAGTTGATTAAAATTAGGTGAAGGGGTGGACTCCAGATATACCTGAGAGTACTTGGAGTATGTCCAAAACTAAACCTTCACGACTACCCACAAGGAATATGTGGGATGAATGGAGTCTCTGGGGCTATTGTTCATAACGCACACATTAGGGTGTGACAGAGATCGGCGCCCTGAGGTCACTTTTCAGGAGTTCCCGCTTCCTTTGGGTATTTTGCCACCGTAATGGTTTGATCTAGGTGTTGGATTTTCACTGATGGTTTGTCAATTTGGGAGAGTGAATCCTAATTATTCTAGTCATTCAAGTGCTTTTGATACATCTTGACTGATCGAACGAACCGTAGCCAAGTGCAGAGCATACACACCAGAGTCTTGTCAATTTTAGTAAATTTTGAGATGGGTGTTCTTGTTAAAAAGAAAACCCTCCAGGAACCTCTTTTGATCTAAGTGGATCTCAATCAGGGAATCAAGGAGGGGTTAATTTTATAAAAGCTGATGAAACAAATGATGAAAAGGGAAACACAGATACACAATTCCCGTTTTCTAATTAGTCCTACCATGCATCTCTTTCCCCTTTTGGTTCAATCGGGAAGTCATGGGGTAAGTATTAAGATTACTTTGAAATATCAAATATGGAATATGAAATTGATAATAAATCAAATTATACTACCCTACAGATTAGAACTACGCTAGTTTACAAAAAAAAGGAAAGAAAAGCAAAAAAGAAACATAGACACAAATCCCCCCAAGGGGGGATGGTGAATAGGACCGAAAGAGCCTATTCGAAAGGACCTTTTCTTTTTATTAGCAGAAATTTACAATATCATCAAATTAGAATTGATGCACTTTGGTCCTTGTTATCTGGGATCCAAAGGCTTACAACAAGCTTGTAACAAGCTAGAATTAAAACATAGTGGTGGGGGAAGCTTCCGGGAAGCTCCGGTTCGTCCAAGAGTCAGAAATTGGGAAGAGTCTCCTTCTCTTATTTGTTAGACCTGCTAAAAAATAGTGAGCAATCAAATTCAAATGTGTGCAAACACACTTTGAAAGTGTTTTGGGTCACTACACTAGTTACTGAAAAAAAACTAAGTAAAATTTTGTTAAGTTGGGGTAATCTAGTTTTGCAAAAAGGAACCAAGGAAAGCAAGCTTTCCTTGGGATATTGGCTTGCTGTTTGGGCAGCCAATGAGATGTGCAATTTTATTGTAGAATATGAAACTTTAAAGTACAGCAAATGAAACTACCTTAAAGGCAAGCTACAAATTTTGTTTAAAATGCTTGCAAAAAAGAGGATAATTTAGCTAGATCTCTTAAAATATAACTTTATATGCAAAATGGAACTGAGATATAAAATTAAGAAAGGATATTAATAACTAGATATATATGTAATTTTCTTAATGAGACAGTTCTAAGCAATAAGATTCCTTAATAGTAACCAGTTTGAAGAAAATTAAAGATTTTTGAAGGAGGAAAAGGAGAAGAGAAGTGCTTGTTGCTGAAGCAGATCTGCAAAGGAAACTTGTTAGTGAAGCATAGAGGGGCACAATATTCACAATATCTGTTGGAAAACTAGTGGAATCAAACCTGAACCACAACTCTTCCAATCACGGCAAACCTGTAAGCTACACAACAAATCCTGCAAACAAAACCATTAAATTTGAAGATACATATGAGAAGTAGATGATACAGCATGCAAATAATCTTATTTAGCATACAGATATTAACTCATTCAAACATATGTAGCAAAATAGAAGTAAGTAATCTTACTTACGATGATCTATCCCTATGATTCCGATAACCATTTAGGCAGACAACAGTTAAGTGCAAAAAATTGAAAAAATAGCAGTTTCACCTCAAATGCAACATGATAATGATGATCCACACATGAAAGGTACTCCACAATTGAGCCTCCAAAGCTTCTATTTATTTCAACAAATGATGATCAATACACAATTACAATAGCAAGCTCTTTAATCCAGCTCTAACTAGCTTGGAAGAGGAGGCTTATGCTTGGCTATATACAAAAACCAGGAGATCCAGCCCAGGGGGGGCACAAATCCCAATGAGATAGATCAAATCAACTGATGGAGAGTCAATCAATGCAGATCTGAAGCTGAGATGAGCCTACTTGTCAACCGGGGGGCTGATTGAGTTGACACATCAACCCATAAACCGACACATAAGTCCACAGAGCATCCAGGAGAGTCCACACGTGTGGAGGAGAGAGAGAGGGTGCAATTCCCCATAAAGACTGCTGAAGATCAACTCTGGATCTGATTTGATCACCTCCTTCAGTCAAGGATTTGTCAGATCCAGTCAATATGATTTAGATTTGACTGATTTCAATCAAATCGACTGAGAATCCACTGATCTATGATTTTGGATTTGCTCCATTATCCATCAATTTATTAATTAAAATAATCAATAATTGATTTTTGGGGCTTTCTGACCTGAGTGACGGAAAATCACTCAAAACTAGGAAATAGTGGGTCCATGGGTTTACATGGTGCTATTAGCTTGAAAATGAGCACCTACATGACTGAAACAGATTATTTGGCCCACTTTTATTACAAAATCAAATTTTCCAATTAAACTATTAAAAATGGCCTAAGTTTTGGAAAAATTAATTTTTAATAAAAAACACTGAAAAAACTACAAAAATGAAAAATTGAAAAAAACTAGGGGGACTTAGACATGTTCAGATGACTCGACCATGATGTATATCATGTTTATACATTGACACATAGACTCTAATAACCTCAATAGGCCTAAATGCCAAGCCGACCACCCCAACTTTGTAGGTATGGAGTGAAAAACTCAGAAATTATCAGTCGTTTATTCAACAACCAATAATAACCAAGGGAAAAAACACCCTGGGCTGATTGGATTGACAAATAAAGTCTAAGAGTCTGAGTCTTTTACAGACACTATCATGCTAGAACATTTATTACAATTCCCCCATGGGATATGAACATGTGTTATAGTACAACAAGCACTTCCCAGAAGTACTTGCAAAGGTCTTCTGAAGTCCGAACAAGTTATCCTTGTCCGGTTCACCAGGCTCACTTGATAAAAAACCACTAAGTACAACTTAGGTGGTAACATTCTGGCTCCATCTAGGGACACATTCTCTGATTGATCTTCTGTTCAAAGGAGAGGATGTGAGAACTCTGGAATCTTTGGGTCCTGCATAGCAATTAGAGTTTGTTAGTAACATGTATATAAAAAATTAACTATAAAAGCAAACTAATGTACATAATTAGTCTATGATGTGCAAAAAAAAGGAATAAAACTAATATACAAAGGAAAATTTTCAAACATGGTACAAAATAACTATAATACAACAATATCTATGATACAACAACATGATATATAAAATTTAGAAATACATGCAGGGCAAGGTTTAGAAATTGGCCCTGAAACCACCGATGCCAATAAAGGCATCAAACTATCTCAGTGAAAAACAACTTGAGGACGAAACCATTCACTGGAAGGCTCAACCTTTCTCCTTCTAGGTCATTTAGATAGAAGGAGTTCGTTCCTGCTATTTCATCGATGATGTACGGTCCCAACCATAAGCTGTCGAGCTTTCCATGTTTCCCAGGTTTCTCTCGTCATTTGTCCCAATGCAAAACTGTGTCACCTACTTGGAAGGATCCTGGCCGGGTAGAATTATCAAAGGTTCTCTTGACCTTGTCTGAATTTTTGATACTCTGTTCAAGAGAATTTCTTCTACTCTCATCTGGCTCGATCAACTGGTTTATTCTGTTCTGAATGGCCTTTTGATATGAGCTGAAGGTTTGGAGAAGTTGAAAAACAGGAAGCTTTAAATGGACTGGTAAGGTGACATCTAGTCCATAGATTAGTTCGAAAGGGCTCCTCCCGGTTGAAATTTTCTTGGTGAGACTGTCGGCCCATAACGCTAATTTTATCTTGCTATCCCAAGCCTTCTTATTGTCACCCACAATTTTTTTGATTATGGTCATTAAGTTCTTGGTACTTGATTTAGCTAGACCATTTTATTGGGGATAGTAATTGGATGAGTGGGATCGAACAATGCCGTACTTGAAACAGAAAGATGACATCTCGGAGGAAACAAAGCATAGACCATTATCCGTGATGATTATGGAGGCACACCGAATCTTGTGATAATCTTATCTTCTAAGAAATCCATGACTATAGCATCGGTTTCCTTCTTGGTGGGTATTGCCTCTACCCACTTGGTAAAATAATCAGTGGCGGTAAGAATCCAAGAATAACCATTGCTTGAGTTATCTTTGAACTTACCGATGAAATCAAGCCCCCATTGCTGGAAAGGGGCTTGGACTACTATTGGATTTAAAGGCAAGGCTTTCATTTGTTGCTTTCCGGTGAATAACTGACACTGGGGGAAAACTCTGACAGCCTTGTGTACATCTAAAAATAGGTTCGGCCAATAGTAGCCTGCTCTAAGGATTTTATGGGTGGTTGTTTTTGCTGCAAAATGTCCACCACAAAATCCTGAATGGTACTCAACCATGAGTTTCTTGGACTCAGGTTCATCGACACATCTAAGTATTAAGCCATCGGGGTTTCTCCAACCCAAACCATCTTTTGTCAAACAATACTTAGTTGATTTTAACCTTAATTCTCTTCTTTTATGTCCAAGTAAGTGATCGGGGCATGTAAGGTTGCAGAGGAAGAATATGATGTCGGTGTACCAAGGGTGCTGCTCTAATCTCTGAAGCTCGTCTGATACACTTTTTTCTGAATCACTATTCTGGTAGATTATTCCTAAGGCCTTTTCATTTCCTTGGTTCAACATCTTTGCAAGACCTTGGCCCTTAATTAACTTAGTAGGTTTTATCTTGAAATCATATTCTTGAATCTTTGAAACCCACTTACCCTTGATTCCTAGACAATCCTGTTGAGACATGATATCCTTGACAGCTGCATGGGGTACATATCCAATGATTTTGGAGTAACCTATAGAAATAATAGATCAATTATATGTGCAATGATGCTAAGAAGAAGCACAGGAAATAGATCTTGCTACTAAGAATTCTCACAAGCATACACAGGAAAAATAGAGAGAATAAAAGAGACTGAATCACATGAATTAAGAGATGAATATTGGTGTGTATCATTCCATTGAATAATTATGAATAATAGTGTACAAAAATAGTACATCCCTCATAGGAAAATCAAATTGTATGTAAACAACTCATAAAGCTCAAAACGGCTTACTTACCAAAATATAGCAAACCCCATAGGTGGCTAAAGCACTTCCCAAATCTATCAAGGACCTCACGAGTTGGAAAAATCATGAGTGAGTTGTCAAGGAGATGGAAAAATCATGCTAATCCTAAAAAATGGAGAAAAAATAATGGAGGATGGGTTGGAAACAAAAGCTCCCATTTTCCTAGTTGACTAGATTTTATCTTATCCATAGAAAAGCATGAAAAACAAAAAAAGCAGAATAAAGAAGAATCTACTGTAAAGTCCTGTATACTAATTCTGGATGGTCAAAAGGTGGTCAATATCAACCCAGAATTGGAAATAAATCATTCCTAGGATATAGATGGCATGTATTGACTTTAAGGTGCAAGTGGATGCCAACTAATTAAGCTAGTGGGTGAATAATTAATCAAATAATGATTAATTATTTTATCCTAAGTTGTGAGTGGGTTAAATATATTCCAACATAACCTATATAAGTTCTGAAATGTTTAAGGGACTTGACAAGAGCATAGGCCTGTTTCTCCATCATGGTATACTTCAACTCTGAATTTTGCAAGGCTCTACTCATAAAGGCTATAGGTTGCTCTTGTCCCTCCTTATTCTTTTGAACCAGAACAACAACAATGGTGTCTTCTGAGGCAAAGGAAAATATCTGGAATTCCTTGGAATAATCTGGACTAATCAAGACCCAGGACATGGATATGGAATTTTTGATAGACTTGAATGCAACTTTCCCTTCATCCGTCCACTCAAACTTAGCATCTTTCTTTAATAACTTTTGTAGAGGTTTCATTAATTCTGCTAAATTTGGGATGAATATTCTTATGAAATTGATATGACCATTAAAGGACTGGAGAGCTTTTAGATTCTAAGGCAAGGGGACTTTCTTAATGGCTTCAACTCTCTCAGGATCAAATTTGACACCATCCTTAGAAATGATGTGCCCCAACAACTTGCCTTCATCAACTCCAAAGATTGACTTGGAGGGGTTCAAGGAAATACCATATTTCCGACATCTTATAAAAACCTTCCTAATATGACTTATGTGGTCAGATCTTTCCTTTGAAAAAATAGTTAAGTCATCATGATATATTTCGATTATTTTGCCTATAAGTTCTTTGAAGGAAAAATCCATGGCTCTTTGGAAGGTGGCACCAGCATTCAATAAGCCAAAAGGCATTCTTAAAAATTTATAGGTACCCCAAGGTGTGGTGAATGTAGTCTTATGTTGATCCTCCTTATTTACCAACACTTGGTTATAACCGAAAAAGTCATCCAACATGGACATCATTCCTGATCCTGTTACTCTTTGAAGCAATGTTTCCATGTTGGGTAATGGGTAATTATCTTTGAGGCATGATGTATTCATATTTCTAAAATCTATACATATTCTAATTGACCCATTCTTCTTTCTGACCACAACTAAGTTGGAGCACCAAGATGAATGTCTTGTAGGTGCTATGATCCCTGCTGCTAACATCTTCTGAAGTTCCTTCTACACAATGGGGGCCAACTTAGGATTTATTTGCCTAAGTTTTTGTTGAAAAGGTTTGACCTCCTTAGCTTCTTCTGTGAGGGGAATAGTGTGTTGAAACACATCCTCCCGATAGGATTTAAGCTCATCATAACTAAAGGCCAACACATCTCTATACTCTTTGATTAAGTTGATCAAATTGTTCCTTTCCTTTTCCGAAGTACCCTTTCCAATTTTTATTAACTTGGGGTCCTTGTCAGTTCCTATGTTTATTTCCATATAATTCCCAATATTTATTTCTTCCTTTTGTTTTTTATGATGATCCTATTGATAAAAAATATTCTTGAAAGTTATAAGGCTACTCGGGATGTGATTCCTTACATTATCCTCGCACTCCTGATACTCTTTACCCTCTTGCTGATAACTGATCTTGCAACCTTCAAATTCTTGTAGATTGTGGATGAATTATCATCCTTAAACACCTGCCAACGATCTATACTATCTGGAATTGAAGGTCTGAAATTAATTTCCATCTTTCCATTCCCACTAATCATTTCATCCGATGGCTGGAGGGTGGATGCTGCTACTACTAATTTATCTGCTAACCCATTCATTTCCCTATGGATCTTTTGAATGTTAAGTGCATCAAACAACTCCATAGTGTCCCATGTGGCATTTCTATACTTTCTTAGTCTGTCATTTTTGCATTGATACTGATTCTTAATCTGGAGGACAACTAAATCTGAATCACCTTATATGTTCAACATCTTTATCCCCATATCTTTAGCATTTTCTAACCCTAGGAGCAATTCCTTATACTCGGCTACATTGTTTTATGCTTCAAACTCTAACCTAAACGCAAAGTTGTAGATTTTATCTGAAGGAGTGATGATCACAATGCCCACACCTTCTCTGATTTTGGAATAAGCCCCGTCAAAGAACATTTGTCAAACTTCATCAATATTTTCATTTTTAATGTTTTCCTTAATAGGGGCCATGAAATTTGACAAAATAGCATAGTTTCCAAAGTTATCAGTGAAATGAACAAATCCATTTCCGGGATTCTTAGGGTTTTCTACATGTCGTTTCCTTAGCTTTTCTCCGTGGAGAATCACCCTAGTGTTCTCTGATGCAGGTATAGTAGCATATGTCCAATCCATTTGAATGTGCCCACCAAGAGTTGTGGCCCATTTTCTAGATAGCAACATACCCCAATTATCTGGAACATCTATCACCACCACATCCATCGACATGTCGATATCAGGATACTTAGCCAACTTAACTTGTAAATTTAAGATTATCCCTACCACTTCAACTTCTATTCCATCCATGGCACAAACATTGTGGTAGGGTCGGGTGACCCTTAGATTTAGCTGTTCCATTAATTTTATTGTCATGACATTTGATGAAGCACCTAAATCTAACATGCAGTTATGAAGGAGGAAGTTATCAACTAAGAGGGAGACATAAAAAGGCGGGTGGTCTTCTCTTCTCGGATCAACACTATTGAGGACTATATGCATATCTATAGGTTCAATATGTTCAGCTTCAAATATAGAATTGTTATTAGGAAGAGGATCCTCTTTGACAATATTATGAGATTTACTTTGACTATCCTCTAAGGCTTTCAACAACTTTTCTTTTTGACTAGGAATTTTAAGGACATCAATTGCATAAACATAAATCTTAGCACTACTTATCCATTCTCCCATATCAATATTTGATTCAGGGACAATATGAGGATCTGGGAGGGGAGTAGCGGTTACCTTTGGCTTGTACTGTTTAGACGGTGATGGCTTCTCCTTTCTTTGATACACTGCTCCCTTGAATCTAGCCTCCTTCATTTCCTTAATTGCTTCCGAAGAAGGAATTGCACCATAAAAGTTGGAAAGGAGATCCTTCTCGTAACTATAATCTGTGGCCTGCTGCCAATGATGGTTTGATAAAGGATAGGTTTGGCCTACCATCTACACATGATCAGACTCACCTGATGTTGTTTCCTGATTACTGACCCTCGGCCATTCCATGTTCTATAACTTGGTTTTGCTATATAGAAAGTGCTTTCTTGGTGGAATTGATCACAAGGTCTACACCATGGAATGACTTCTTCTACCAGGTTAGTTGAATCTAACTGGTTTGGAATCCTAGGTTCTTGTTGAGGAGCTTTCTTCTGATACACCTGATTCTATTTAGGCTGAAAGTTCCTAGGTCCATTATTTCTTTCCATTGTGATTATTCTGTTTTGAATATGATTCAATTGTACAGATTGATTTGCCATGATTTGGTTCTGACTAGTAACCAATTATTTTATCATGTTAGTTACCTTTTCCATGGTGTCTTTAGAGGTTGAATTTTCCTCTAATTCAACGGATTTTCCCTTCTCTTTGTTGTATGAAGTGTTTCCCCTAGTGTAACCTGGAATGTTGGATTTTCCTAAAGACTGCATATTCTTTTCTATTTTCTTGGCCAATTCCTGAGTAGTTTTTAGATTGGTCGGCTCTTTGTCCCTTAATTGGTACCTCAAATCACTAGTGAAAGCTTCGATGTAAGATATGAGGATGGAGGAATCCCTTGGATTGATTTCTCTAGGGAGGTTCACTACCACACGCCTGAACTTAGTATTAAATTCATCAATGGCTTCATTCTCCATCTTCTTTATGTTATGGAGGGTAGCAAGCATATGTCTTGGTTCTTTCTTTCCCCCCCATTTCTTCTTAAAACCTTCTAGGAAATCATTAAGAGTTTTATATGAATCATCACCAAGGTTGGAGTACCATTCCGCAGCATCATCCTCTAAGGATAAAGCAAAGAGCTTCATTTTGACATCTTCATGGTTATGGGCAGCATCATTGCAGTAACTAACCAGGTGCTTATCAAAATTTCAGATGTGAGACTCGGCAGTGATGGCATTATTTCCCTCGAATATGGGGAGTTTCTTGATAGCATCATTCAGAATGTCATGAGGACTACCTGCTATCTGAGAAAAGTCAATGGGTTTGAAAATTTTTGTCATTTCTTGAGATTGGAAGGTATGACTCTCTAAAAATATGTGATGGATATCTGAGAGGGATTGGTCTCCTAAATTTTCAAGGTTTCTACGAGAAGTATGCCTATTCAATCTTTCCCTAATAAACCTTTCGGGATCAGGGAGAGGATTGAATAATTGTCAGCGGTTTCTTTGGGTAGAAATTCTTGAAGGGATGTTAGACAGTGGAGTCGCCAGATGAATCGAGTTTTAATTTTTATGTTTTTTAAAGACTAGATCAATCAAAAGTTCTTATCTTTTTAGTTGTTTAGAAAAAAGTTAAGCTAAGTCGTACTCGGGAATAAAAATATTTCTCCCTGGCAACGGCACCAAAAAGTGTTGTCGCCTTTCACACACTTGGGTCACGTGGCAGAAATATTCAAGCCACTCGGTGTGTCCTTGGGGGCAAGTCTTGAGTCAAGGCTGTTACCTTGTTCTTGACTCCTCCGTTTAGGTTCAACTCCTAACGAAGCCAAGGGGGGTAGACCCTATTAAGTTACTAAGGCAAAATTATTTAGTATGTGATGTTAAACTGAATGAGTTACTTAGGAGTTTGAGATTTAACCATAAACAACCATAGATGACAAGATACAAAATGAGCGCACGAAAGCACAATGCTGAGACACTATATATATATATATATAGCAAGAAAATAACCAATGCCTTAAAATGGAGTCAAAAGATAATCAATGTACTTGCATGTGCTTGGAGTGAATGTTTTGTAATTGCCTCTTGGTACATTTTAAGTTAATGTGACATATGAGTTGATTAAAATTAGGCGAAGGGGTGGACTCGAGATATACTCGAGAGTACTTGGAGTATGTCCAAAACTAAACCTTCACGGCTACCCAATATGTGGGCTGAATGGAGTCTTTGGGGGCTATTGTTCATAACGAACCCGTTAGGATGTGACAGAGATCGGCACCCCGAGGTCACTTTTCAGGAGTTCCTACTTCCTTTGGGTATTTTGCCACCGTAATGGTTTGATCTAGGTGTTGGATTTTCACCTGATGGTTTGTCAATTTGGGAGAGTGAATCCTAATTATTCTAGTCACTCAAGTGCTTTTGATACAACTTGACTGATCGGACGAACCGCAGCCAAGTGCAAAGCATACACACCGGAGTCTTGTCAATTTTAGTAAATTTTGAGATGGGTGTTCTTGTTAAAAAGAAAACCCTCCAAGAAACTCTTTCAATCCAAGTGGATCTCAATCGGGGAATCAAGGAGGGGTTAATTTTATAAAAGATGATGAAATAAATGATGAAAAGGGAAACACAGATACACAATTTCGATTTTCTAATTAGTCCTACCATGCATCTCTTTCCCCTTTCGGGTCAATCGAGAAGTCGTGGGGTAAGTATTAAGATTACTTTGAAATCTCAAATATGGAATATGAAATTGATAATAAATCAAAGTATACTACCCTACATATTATAACTACACTAGTTTACAAAAAAAAGGAAAGAAAAGCAAAAAAGAAACACAGACACAAATCCCCCCAGAGGGAATGGTGAATAGGCTCGAAAGAGCCTATTCGAAAGGACCTTTTCTTTTTATTAGCAGCGATTTAAAATATCAGCAAATTAAAATTGATGCACTTTGGTCCTTGTTATCTGGGATCCAAAGGCTTACAACAAGCTTGTAACAAGCTAGAATTAAAACACAGTGGTGGGGGAAGCTTCCGGGAAGCTCCGGTTCGTCCAAGAGTCGGAAATTGGGCAGAGTCTCCTTCTCTTTTTTGTTAGACCTGATAAAAAAAAAAGAGCAATCAAATTCAAATGTTCCCAAACACACTTTGAAAGTGTTTTGGGTCACTACACTAGTTACTGAAAAAAAAACTAAGTAAAATTTTGTTAAGTTGGGGTAATCTAGTTTTGCAAAAAGGAACCAAGGAAAGCAAGCTTTCCTTGGGATCTTGGATTACTGTTTGGGAAGCCAATGAGATGTGCAATTTTATTGCAGAATATGAAACTTTAAAGTACAACAAAGGAAACTACCTTAAAATCAAGCTACAAATTTTCTTTAAAATGCTTGCAAAAAAGAGGATAATTTCAACTAGATCTCTTAAAATATAACTTTATATGCAAAACTAAACTGAGATCTAAAATTAATAAAGGATATTACTAAATAAATATATATGTAATTTTCTTAATGAGACAAATCTAAGCAATAAGATTCCTTAATAGTAACCAGTTTGAAGAAAATTTAAGATTTTTGAAGGAGGAAAAGGAGAAGAGAAGTGCTTGTTGCTGAAGCAGATCTGCAAAGGAAACTTGTTAGTGAAGCACCAAGGGGCACAATATTCACAATATCTATTGGAAAACCAGTGGAATCAAACCTGAACCATAGCTCTTCCAATCATGACAAACCTGTAAGCTACACAACAAATCCTGCAAACAAAACCATTAAATTTGAAGATACATATGATAAGTAGATGATACAACATGCAAATAATCTTATTTAGCATACAGATATTAACTCATTCAAACATATGTAGAAAAATAGAAGTAAGTAATATTATTTACAATGATCTATCCCTATGATTCCAATAACCATTTAGGCAGACAATAGTTAAGTGCAAAAAATTGAAAAAATAGTAGTTTCATCTCAAATGCAGCATGATAATGATGATCCACACATGAAAGGTACTCCACAATTGAGCCTCCAAAGCTTCTCTTTATTTCAACAAATGATGATCAATACATAATTACAATAGCAAGCCCTTCAATCCAGCTCTAACTAGCTTGGAAGAGGAGGCTTATGCTTGGATATATACAAAAACCAGGAGATCTAGCCCAAGGGGGTGCAAATCCCAAGGAGATAGATCAAATTAGCTGATGGAGAGTCAATCAATGTAGATCTGAAGTTGAACTGAGCCTACTTGTCAATTGGGGGGGCTGATTGAGCTGACACATCAACCCATAAAATGACACATCAGTCCACAGAGCATCCAGGAGAGTCCACACATGTGGAGGAGAGAGAGAGGGCGCAATTCCCCGTAAATACTGCTAAAGATCAACTCTGGATTTGATTTGATCACCTCCTTCAGTCAAGGATTTTTCAGATCCAGTCAATCTGATTCAGATCTGACTGATTTCAATCAAATCGGTTGAGAATCCACTGATTTATGATTTTGGATTTGCTCCATTATTCATCAATTTATTAATTAAAATAATCAATAATTGATTTTTGGGGCTTTCTGACCTGAGTGATGGAAAATCTCTCAAAACTTGGAAATAGTGGGTCCATGGGTTTACATGGTGCTCTTAGCTTGAAAATGAGCACCTACATGACTGAAACATATTATTTGGCCCACTTTTATTACAAAATCATTTTTTCCAATTAAACTATTAAAAAATAGCCTAAGTTTTGGAAAAATTAAATTTTAATAAAAAACACTGAAAAAACTAAAAAAATGAAAAATAAAAAAAAAATAGGGGGAGTTAGACATGTTCATATGACTCGACCATGATGTCTAGCATGTTTATACATTTACACATAGACTTTAATAACCTCAATAGGCCTAAATGCCAAGCCGACCACCCCAACTTTGGAGGTATGGAGTGAAAAACTCAGAAATTATCAGTCGTTTATTCGACAACCAATAATAACCAAGGGAAAAAACACCTTGGGCTGATCATATTGACAAATAAATTCTAAGAGACCGAGTCTTTTATAGACACTATCATGCTAGAACATTTATTACAATTCCCCCATGGGGTATGAACATGTGTTATAGTACAACAAGCACTTTCCATAAGTACTTCCAAAGGTCTTCTAAAGTCTGAACAAGTTATCCTTGTCCGGTTCACCAGGCTCACTTGATAAAAAACCACTAAGTACAACTTAGGTGGTAACAGGGAGAAATGTAATTTCCCCATTCAAAAAAATTGCATAGTAGGAAAATTCCATCAATCCTACTAGTTCCCTAGGATGGGTGGAAACATTGGGAAGTTAATAAGGGAGATAATAAATGGTGTTTAGACATTAGAAGGAATAAATATTTATTTAATGGATTTAATTAAATCAATGCAAGTGAAAAATTAAATGGCCATGGAGAATGGAGACACATGGAGACTATGGGGCCCACTCAAGCTAGAATTCCTATGTTAAATGGCATGCTCCTCTTGCAATCTCGAATGTATGGGAAGCCTAATGTTTTTGTATGGATTATAAGGTTAATATACTTGTCCATATAATTCATAGGTATAATTTGGGATGAATTTTAACTTACATTGGGAGAGGAAGAGCCAAATGGGAGTTTCATGGACACTTGGCTAGATTCCCCTTACATTTATGACATCTATGGCACCAATGATGGAGATTCTATGACAGTTATGACACAATTCAGATCCAAAGGCTGAGATATGACATATATGTCATGTTATTCCTAAATAGAGCATCTTAGAGGGTGCTCATGGGAGTTGGAGAAGGCCAAGAGGCTCCTACTCGAATTTGGGAGAAGAGGGAAGGTGAAGAGAGAGGTCACATGGCATAACATGAGCAGCCACACCAATTAAATTTGGATTTGGTTTATGGATGGATTTGGAACCTTAGAAGACCAATAATATTTATAAAATTTAGGGATCATTAATGAGAAGTCCCTTTTTTATCATTTGTGAAAATTGTTATTGTGAAGAGAGAGAGTTAGTTGATGACTAGTTCATGCCTTAGCCAATTTCGAGGGTGAAAGATTCCCATCCTAGTTGGTGTTTGGAAAGGCCACTCAGGTATTTCAAGGAGCTTAAATGGAGTCATAATTTACAGGTGCAATCTATAGGAGGTTTTGGACATATAAATTTCATCTTTTTCTTCCTTTCATCTCAAGTTTACTCACCATATTTCAACTCTATGGAGTGACGCGCACTTGGTGAGCTATACATCTGTTTGAGGGAGCTTCTCTTGCTCCAGTATTTTGTATTCTGATGAAAATTATTTTCTCTTTAAGTTAAAAAATATCTCAGGTCAAAAGGCCAAGAAATATCATGTATTATTTCTCAATAATGAAGAAACTGTGCCATTTCCCCACTACCTTGTTGTAAACTCTTGTAAGCTTGATGGATTCGAATGGATGTATAAAATATTGATGATTTATGAATGAATAGACTGTAATATTTAAAGTATATTATGGGTTTCATGTTCAGTAACTGAGAATTTGTGGCCATTGGGTCGAATTTCATAGCAATTGGAGCAAACTACACCTCATTTCCCCAAGGGTCCAAAACTAGTTTTTTTTATATCTGACTGAAAGAAGTGATAACAACTATGGGAGGTCAATTGGTTATGCATATGAGTCTATGATGATGTATTCTTCAATTTAATAATTTGAGTGGTTTTCTACACATTTGGGAATCCATTTCTACCACTTACCCCCGGGGGCGGGGGGGGGGTGGATTTGAGCCCAAAATTGCAAGTAAAATCATCTCTCTTGTTCAGAATTTAGTACATAATTGCAGAAGTGATTGGAGGGCCATAAGTTATTATATAATTTATACAACTTCTATGAATATTTGGGAACAATCGGGCTGATTTGGAGACCAAGACACTAAAACTAGTA
Organism: Pseudotsuga menziesii; assembly: GCA_001517045.1. Taxonomy (NCBI): domain Eukaryota; kingdom Viridiplantae; phylum Streptophyta; class Pinopsida; order Pinales; family Pinaceae; genus Pseudotsuga; species Pseudotsuga menziesii. The sequence goes on along the minus strand of LPNX010182045.1, from coordinate 155,323 downwards.
AATAGCCAAAATTGTGAAAAAATTGGAAAATTGGGCATTTTGGTAAAAATTAAAAAAAGGGACATTACATTGGCCACCCACCCAGTCATTCAAAAAATATTGAATTACTGTTCAGGTTTAAAAAAAACAGGGAACCTTTCCCATATTTGTACCCTCCCATTGACATATTACAAAATAGAAACTTTAAATTGTTAATTGACATTAAGACAAAGTATCTATAGATCAGTGAAAGCCAAAAAAAATGAAAGACACAAAGAGAACCAGGGTCTACCATGGAGAGTTTAGGTGGTAGCGTCCCCATCTGTTGCTTATAATGAGAATACTGATAATTATTATATTTGATGGTGGTTGTATGAACATAGATGATTGTGGCATAGCTAAATATGGTGACACTACTACATATGCAAGACATCCATATAAAGTACCAATCAAGAGATGGTGAAAGAGCTATGTTAGTTTCTATAAGACACCAACCGATAAGTTAACATCATATATGTTATTGGAAGCCATGCAAGCATGGTTTTATCTATATTGATTGTATAAGTGTTGGAAAAATAGATTGGGTAAGGATCCGTTTAGCCATATGCTAATATCATAAATTTGTATGCTTGTGATTTTTCATTGCATCTATGTGAGTGATACCGCTACATAGTATGATGTGTTATGGTGTGGTAAAGGAAGGGAGATTTATACTTATATGTTTTTCAAGAATCTAAAAAGCATTAGTATGAGTAAAATAACTTGCCATGTGTGTTGGTTATGAGTTAATAACCAAGACAAGTTAGAACCTATGATCATGTTGCACAAATGAATTCTATGTGAGACAGTCATGGGTGAATCCATAGTTTTGTTGGATATGGAAATGATATAGTGTTGCACAAGTGTTCAATGGTCTCCTTAATCATGTCAATGTATTAGAATATAATCTTCTTGCCAAAATTGAGAGACTATTAGAGGGGAAGGATTACCTGAGGGAATAGTGAGAAAAGAAAAGAAATACTTTCTAGTATTTGTTGGACTCACGATTTCTGTTAGAACAAAACCTACAGGTGTTAATCTCCGCCACAATCACCAGAGTTAGGATCTCAGGAGGTGATTATTCCATGTCATGAAACTCATGGGGAATGCTAAACCCAATGTCCAACAATATCCCCCCAACACGATTCGGGTGAGTTTCAAACCCTTGATCTATTGCTCTGATACCATTTCTTGGACTCATGATTTCCCTTAGACCAAAACCCATAGGGGTTAATCTCCGCCACAATCTCCAGTGTTAGGATCTTGGGAGGCAATTGGTCCATGTCACGAAACTAACAGGGAGAGTTGAACTCAATGTCCAACAGTATGGTCGAGGGACTATTTAGCACATAAAGGGTATATTCTTGGTCTGTGTGGAGCTAAAGAAGAAGGCATACAAATGGTCATACAAGTATCGGGGACATGGTTGGATGATATGTTGAGGCATTGTCTAGACATTCCAAATCATCACAATGAAATCATGAATCAATGCAAGGGTGCATTGTGTGAGATGTGCATGAATATATTGTGTAAATACGTGATTATGCATATATACTTATGCACATGTGTTAGAATACACTGTGTCAATGCATGCTTATGTTATATTTCATTGCATTTAATATGTTAATATATGAAATGGTGGGATTATTGCTAAATCAAAATGGTAATATCATTTCATGAGTTGTTGTGGATGCAATGAAAGGATTGCATAAAAGGTAGGCATGTTTTAATGGGATACAAGAAATTTATGTCAAGATAATAGCATAACATAGAAGGATGTCTCAAATATGTCAAAGAGTGTGATTACAAAACCATGAGCATTAGTAATTTTATAATTGCATCGACATTGTGATTGCATTGTGTAATGTTATTGTGCTAAGTGATACATATATGTAATTTTCTTATTCCCAATTCCAGTTTAAAGTTTTGAAACATAACATCAAGTTTAATGCCCATCTCTATTCTTGAGTTAATTGTTGCAAGCTAGTTTTTCACACATAAACTATTTTGAGGCTTGAAACACTATGGAAATTTTACAAATTTGAATGAGTAGAAATAAAATCAGCCACACATGAAATTTTCAGAATCTTTTTTTTATAGCCAATAGGACTAGGATAAAACCCCTAAGGGAAACTTGATGAGAGAGTGAGTATTTATTTCTTCTTTATAATTAATTGTACAACAATAAAACTCAACAGTAACACAACAAACTTATCTCATAATCCAAATAACAATGCTGTCTAAAAATTCATGCCAACTGCTAGAAGGTACAACTCGACCTCTTTATTGAATTCCGTGCATAATATCAGGTCACAGTCTTCGGTGAAAACTATGCAAAATAGAGTCTATAATATGGTGCAAAAAACAATGAAATCTACCCTCAATTTTTGTGCAACAAATGCCTTGAAAATTGTGTCAACAATACAACTTGCTCATTTTACGATTTGCTCAGATTTCCACTGCACGAATTGCTAAATAAATGTTGAAATATTCTCGAAAATCATGGACTATCCTCTCCTCGAACCTTGTGCCCATTCTCAATTTCGTGCCATAAAAACTGCTGTTATTGCCTTGATTTCTATGCCCAATTTATGGAAAATTGTTCCCTACTCTCCTACTCTCCTACCTTGAATTGCCTTGGAAAACGTATAACTTGGATGCTGAATAAGGGCCTTATGAATCGTTCCCTAGTTTCTCTCTCTCCATCTTGTCCTTCTCTCCTCAAAAAGTCGACTTCTATTTCGCTCTCCAAATTCTCTTTGGATGAAAGATAACAAATGATTCCTTCAATCCCTAAATTTCCCTTTTTATTCATGGTAACCACCATTTTTGTAACGTCCCTGACCCTCCGACCGGCGAAGAGGACGCTACTAAACATCAAACATCTGGGCAACTAGCCCCATGAAGTTTTACATAACTAAAAACTGACAAACTGAAATGCTTTGAAGTAAAACATGCAGAGATGCATAATTATTAAGCATACAGTGGAAGCAAAACCATATACATTCCAGCATTCAACATGTTCATCATTCCTCATGAAATAGTAGATATAATTGCAGAGATGGAATAGTCAGGAGTACTTATCTTTTTAATGAAGAACTCACCCCGCAACCAGCTACGTCGCTACAACGTTCCACCCAACCATAGGCCAGCGTGCTCATCAATCTCTTAGCAACACTGCCACCCTTGAGCTGGGCATGATTCCTCAAGGAATAAGGGTCAATGCAGGATTACACATAGCCAAGGTTTGCCAATCAGCCAAACCCACACAGTAGGGTTTTATCTGGTCGTTAAGGAGCTAGGAAAGGATAAATGCTAAGCTGGTGGCCTCAACACTAGTCTTCTCAAGCATACCCAGCCTCTAATCCTACTCTCGACAGTCCGAAGACCAACCACTACATACCAAAGAAAAACAACCCATTCACAGCTCTGTGAAGAAGGAAAAGACAACCGGGTGACAATCCCAAACAAAAGGTGAAGCACAGTTCAGGTCCAACCACACTCCAGATTTGTTCTTGGCCCTAGCGTGGCCAAAACAACTCAGCAACAATCCCCAAAAGACATCTACTACCTCATCAACCAAGAAGCAACCAAAAACCAAGGTGAATTGACAGCCCAAACTCACAATGAAAACTATGGCAACCTTACACAGTCTCAAAACAGGGGAGAAGTCTGATTCTCAATCTTGGGCAAAAGAAGGACATAAACGCAGACCACAATCTGATGAGGAAACGATGAGAACCTTACACAGTCTGTAGTTGGGGTAGAAGCAGAACTCCCAGCACAGACATGGGAGGACTCACCCAATGGATGTGGAATTCAACGAGCGTCCAACATCTAAAAGCCCACAACACACAGATCCTCAATGCAAACGCTGAAGAAAGTTACACAGACGAAAATGGGGAAAGAACAAACTCTCAACCTGTGTGCAAGGGGAAGAGACACAGTCCAAAAATGGAAGAAGGAAACACACACACAGTCCGAAATGGAAGAAGAAATTGGAATCTCAACAGCATCCAAAAATCATGGGAAGAACGACAACAACCCAAATCGTGGGTTAAACCAACAGCAAGCTAGAATCGTGGATGAAAACCACGGCTATTTCACATACAGAGTAGAAATCGTGCCCTTGAGGCCGCTCTTCTAGCTCGCTGCATGCACAAAACCAAGGGAGAACCCCGACCGGTGTGTGAGGGAAAATGATGGGAAAACTGTGTGTGAGGAAAACAAAATGTCTCTCTGTGTGAGGATGGAATTTCCTAGACCACAATCGTGAAGGTGAAGACCAGGAAAACTCCCTGCGTGAGGGAAATGATGGCTTTAGCCACTGGGTATGCGTACCGTGAGAGCTGACAGTAGCCTGCCATACTGATGGCCCCCCCCATGCCCACGTTTCCTCAAGTAGTAACTGCCCTCAACTAATGCCTGCCCCAAATGACTTGGTGGGTGAAAGAGACAAGAAAGGGAGTTGACACATGGCACTTTCCCAATGGCTCCCATAGTTAGAAAATCCCCCCCCCCTATCCTTAGGAAAATCATGCCCTTTTCATTTTAACGTTGCACCGTCGTAGCTGGCTGTAGGTTTATTTTAATTGATGTGCGTATTTACATGATGCCAAACTATAATGTGCCGGATAGCACAATATACCATTGGAAACTATCCCTATTGCCGAAACATACACAACCAAATCGATGGTGGGGCTTTTGCCTTTAGCTCTTCACCACGATTAATTATATTATACACATCATGCAAATGGGGTCAAAACTGGGGTGTTACAGTTTTGATCTAATGGTCAATATTAGATCTTGAACCATTAAGATCAAGGGTTGAGATAAAATGCTCATTATTTCTCATTAAATGAATATTTAATGCACTCTCATCACTTAAATACGTAATGAGCCTTTTTAATTAAAACTTTATTTTATTTCTCATAAAGTCACTTTTAAACTAAAAGGTACTTCACTTTATAAAATAGATTCACATCTTGTAGAGCTAATTTCACTTTTTAAAGTCATTAGGGATCACTTGGACACTTTCCACTCATAAGCACATGAAGTGGAAAACACTTTTCCTTGGTACAATTTTTAACAATATGGAACGAAATTCTTTCATTGCATTTAAGATATAGAAAATTTATAATGATTGAATTATTTATGTGCTGTAATTTTGAGATCACTTTATGGGTTGTTGTGAATATTGCAATGCAAAATTATATGCATGGATACTCATAGTTTGTTTAGTTGTCTGAAAATTTCATATTGTAAGTAGAATTTTATTGGATATGGCATTGAGTGCAAGTCCAACATGAAGAGTAGATGCTACTACCAACAAAAGCCAAATATTATGAGACAAATCTCACACTTCTGAAATCTAGTTTTTATATTAAAGAGATTTAAAACAAATTTATGATTGATGATATCTCATGGTAACTTTATATATACAATATAAGTGAAATGATGGATCTGTCTAGTGAGGACAGATGATAGCTATTGAAATATTATAAGCAATGGAGATAATTATACTATAATGACAATGAAACCCTATGATATGCCTTGATCACCATGAGCTATGTATATTAGAGGTTTCTAGTGGGATGATCTGGAAGTAAGACTCTATAAGTCTATTCTCTTCTTATGCAAGAAATCCTTGACAAATGATGGATCACATGAGGGATTTTTTTATCATAAAATGGGATGCCTAATATTAGTTGATGAGTGTCTGCAAGAAAAAAACAACTTTAATGAATCTATTGTGAGATATTCATGTTATATACTACTTGGGATTAAGAATAAATTGCATCTTTATTAGATTTTGAAAGTTTTTTCTTGGTCCTTTTGTTGATTAAAGTTGTCATTGATGCCAACAGTTCCCTATGAGGGTTTGTGGTTGTCTTGGTTCCCGTGGAGCCCATAAGGGTTAGTGCTTGGCTTGTATTGTTTGTGGTTTTCTGTGTCAAAGGAGACCTTTTGAATTTGTCCAAGCCCAATATTGAATCCCTTGGAGGACTTGGGACAATGGAAAAATCCCTGGCTACCCATTGACTTGGTTAAGTGCCCCTCAATAGTATGTTGGTCCCATTTGAGTCATGTGTTGTATCCCTTGCTCCTGGTTGTATTTTTTTGCCTCTATGCTGCTTGTCATGATTGTACTTGTTATGGTCTCTTTGTTTGATGATGTTGATATCCTACATGTACCTTGCATATGCTAGTTTGGTCCTTAATCCCACAAGCTTGAATCTTAGACCCCTTACTTTTTATGGATGTACAATATTGATATGGATCCCTTGAATCCCATAGATGAACCCTTTGGTGTTGAAGCCGTAAAATTATACTTGCATGGATATATGTTTCCCTCATGATGATGATTCCCTGGTAATTTGAAGATGTCCTTGAGCATGGTATTTAAAAAACAAGTTTGATGGAGATATGATTGAATCCCTTGAAGGATAGAAACTCTATTACTTGATGATGATCATGTCATATGGTAATGAATCCCTTGTACATGCCCTTAAAGCCCTTAAAAGAAGATTTCAAATTAATTTTTGATGTCCTACGCAAATTGAAGATAATAAGGGTGAATGACCATGTTATTGCAAGCAATCCCCTCATAGGGAAATAGTCCTCGTCAATCCCTTTCCATTGATATGTGGAGTGTCCCCTAACTCCTTATGATTGATGAGTTTTAGTTTTTAAATTTAATGTATTAATTTCCCCCTCTACCAGTAAGTCAACCTGATAAAAAAAATTCAATTAATTTTTAATTAAAACTACTACAAGTCGGCTAGACATGTGAATAAATCCTCCATGACCTATATAAATAGAAAATCAAACATTTAATTTGTTCATCAATCAATCTCTATTTGGTATTTTGCAACTCTTGGAGAAAAGTGCGAAACTTTGTGGAGCCGCAATGTTTTGGGCATATTTGAGGATTGACGAGATTCACTAAAATTGGCATAACTTTCTCTTACAAAATCATAATTACAAAATCCTTGGCTTGTTGGAAAGCTTGTTGTGAGGGATATGTGATGACATGATCTAGAGTTTATTTTGGTTTGTCTATTATTTATTCATATTGTGATATTTGAAAATGTATGGTTCATTCTTTTAGGTTTCTCTTGTAATGGCACATGTTTCTCATGGAGAGAGTTCATATTTGATCTTAGTATGTGATCCTATATATAGGTATGTATCTTTTAAGTCATTGAATATGTTATGGAGGATATGGATATGGTTGTCTTGACATATATCTTGATGTGATCTTTATATAGAACTTGGTGATTATCTTGGATATTGTTGGCATGGATCTTGGTGTTTATCTTGTTTATTGTATAATGTAGTTTTGAATGAGAAGTTGACATGTAAGTAACATATATTGTGAGTAATTTCTTTGATCAACCTAAGTGTTCTATTTGAAAACTAGTTTGACAAGTGTTGATGATTGTGTCTTTTACCTAAGTGGAGCTTGACTGCTATTGACTGTTAATGACAACCTTTGACAATATTGTAAGTGACTATTTGCTTGATATTTGTTTGATTTGTTGAATTGATTTGACTAGAGTGAAAAATCCTTTTGTGTCTTAGAGTTCATGAGATGGAACGAGTTTGACATAGTTGGTTAAGTCTTTTATCTTCTTGGATGAGGTTATTTGGTTGTTGTTTATATTGTTTAACTGTCACGTCTTCCTTGCCTTTGATTGAGGTTGGTTTTGGTTTCATTGAGTTGAGTGTGATTTGATAGAGTTTGGTTGACCGTATGTGAAGTATCTTGGTTGCTCAAATACGTCTCTTACTTGATGAACTAGGAAAAGTAAGAAGGGTAGGTTGAATGTCAGAGCACTTGATTAGATTGACACAAGTATATGATTGATTTGGAACCTGTACAAAAACAACTTGGTACAAGCTGGTTTTGTTGAGCAATATTGGAATAGGTTGCCTTATGTGCAGTTGGTCTGACTCTCATTGGATGAGTTGTATGTGTAGTTGGTTTGACTCAAGTGTACTGATTTTGGTGAGAACTTGGTTAGAATTATATTAACTGAGTTAGATGATGTGAGAAACAAATTGATTAGACATATTTTTTTGCATAGGTTGTTTGTACAAGTTATTGGTACATGTGTGGTGCAATGGTCAGTTGATGAGATGTGGTCAGTATTGATAGTTGTTGTGCAGTGTGGTGCAGGTTGAGAAATGTGGTGTAGTGTAGTACAAGTGTTGATTAGAAGGTCCACATGATCAATGCGGTCGTGGTTCAACAATTTCTATCTTCATATCATGGTGGCAGGACAAGGCAATGAAATCTGTGGAGCTAGGGATTCCTTTAGGTTGCAGCTTGTAAATCAGGGGGTTGTATCCGCCTTCCAGTTGTAGTTGGAGAATTGAAGTCATTGTAACAAGGGGGTTGTTTCCTCCTTCCAGTTGCTACTGGAAAACTATTATTATAAGGCTTCTGTGGTTTCCCCCCCAGGACTTGGGATTCCATGTAAAAATATTGTGTACTATGTTTTTCTATGCTTCTTATGTGATGATGAGCTATAATTGTTGATATAATGATAAAACCGTACACTGGATAATATTGAATAAGTTGATGGTGATTTTTATTGTTGAAAAGTAACAAAATCTATACACACTGTTCACCCCCCCCTCTCGGTGTGCTCAATGTGTCCAATACATTTTTCTTTTTTAATTTGTTTATTATCAAACATCTATTTCAAAGTATTAATTGGTATTCTCCATTTGCAAGTGGAATATTTGGTATCTTATTCAGTTGAGAACATCATTTTTTCACACTTCCACATCCCTCTGAGTAACAACAACCATTAAAATTAAACACAACTAAAATGAACTAGAGTTGTTTTTCTTTGTTAGAAAACCGACATTAGTCTACGTTCTAGGGACTTGGTTGTAGGTTTGGAGAGTAAATTCTCCAAGGCCATGTAAAAGAAAACTAGAAGTACTAAAGAGTGTAAAATACATAAGTAACACAAAGTAAATTCCATGAAAGTGCCTCTAACACGTGTTAATCCATAGGTTAAGCTAGTTCAAGTGGTCAAATTATGCCCTGTCACTTGATTTTGTGGGGTTATGTGAGTCTAGGAGTTCTTTAGTTGTGTCAATTCCTTTGGGTGACACCACTACTATATTGAGAACTTTTGGTCTAGGAATTTGTCCTTCATTCGCTTCCCATTCAAAGAATCCCTTTCTGATGACAGTTCTGCCCAATTACCTATAATGAAGTGACAATTGCTTCACCTAGGTGACTGCAAGTAGGAAGTCCACGTAGTAATTGATAAGAACATATTAAATCCATCTTAGATCCCTTGAATGGAACTCGTCTTCACAAGGGAACTTGCACCTTGGGTTTTTGTCATGTGAGGGTTATCATAACTATGTATCACACCTTCATTAGTTGGAATTTGGACCTAATCATCCTAGGGTGTCCTTTGGAATTCCCATGTTTGGATTTTCATTGCTTGAACTCATGACTTAACCACCTTGGTTTTATTTTTTGGAGAGTGAGTTTTCTTGGTTGTATGTTAGAGAGTTTTTTAGAGAGTATATGGCTAAATTTCTCAAGGAGAACATTGAAGGGACCCTTGTGAAAGGGTATCCTTGTACTTTTCCATTTTTTTGATATGTTGGTGCTCCCTTGTTGGCCGCCTTGAATCTTCCTAGATTAACCCTAATGATACTAGTTTGGTTGTTTTCCATTCAAATGTACTGAATGATCTTGATGCTTCTCAAGCAAGCACTATATTTCAAGACCATCAAAACTCTTTACCTTCTTCGTGAGTGACATCTTATCCTTGTTAAGTTTTTAATGGTTATACCATATCTAATAACATTTATCATCATAAAAACATAAACATAAGAAAAAGGATCACCGAAAGATAGACAAGAACACCCACACAAAAGAACACAAATATTTATCCTGGGAAACCCTCATGGGGAAGAAAACCCATCGAAACTTCCTATATATAGATGTATCAAAAGTACAAAGACGAGACCCCAAATAGATGCTCCTTCTCCCAGCAGATCTCTCTCTCTCTCTCTCTCTCTCTCTCTCTCCTATGCATTATACATAAGTGAGTGTGTATTCAAATGAGGAACACAACTCCTCTATTTATACTCTTTTTGTCACTTGAATTATAACCTAACAAGTTAGCCCCACTTAATTTACTAGGTTGACTTCACCTAGGAAGACTCAAAATAATATTATATTATATTTACTATTGACCTGACTTACAGTGGAGGATTTACCTCATGACTCTATGATGACCAAATACAATAGTAACATCTCGACGAAGGAATAGTACATCTCCCTTGGGGTACATCAGTAAAATACATTTAGAATATCCTTTGAAGTTACAATATTTCAACACTCCCCCTTAATGAGAAGGGGATTATACTGAAAACATCGTCATCAACTATAGGAGTAATGAGAGAGGGAGCATCTGGTATATCATCAAGGTGATACATTTATATACCACAGGAAGTTTTCAACAATCATTAGTAACTGATATAGTTACTCTTCAATGTATTTAGTACTGGAACATAATATTCTACAACACTGAGTCTTTATCTTTTGCAGCACTCGATCACTTGATCCTTTGTAGCAACAATTCGATCTTTCAATCCCTTGTAGCAACACTTCGGTCTTCTTGATCCTTTGTAGCAACACTTTGATCTTCTCGATCCTTTGCAGCAGCACTTCGATCTTCTCGATCCTTTGCAGGAGCACTTTGATCTTCTTGATCCTTTATAGCAACACTTCGATCTTCTTGATCCTTTGCAATAACACTTCGATCTTCTCAATCCTTTGCAGCAACACTTCGATCTTCTTAATCCTTTGCAGAAATACTTTGATCTTCTCAATCATTTTCTACTACACTACCTGCAATACAGATGATATCTTTGTGGGATGGTAATTCCCTATCACTTTAAGACATAGGTCCAAGGATGATGCAATCCTCATCAACATGCTCTCCTTTAACGAGAAGGGTCCGTAGTATTGATCGAATGATTCATCCATAAATGAATGTAGGACCACATTGTCCGCAAGGACTCATCGTAGACCATCCTCAGCCTGTTAGAGCTAGCACCACTTCAAGCGAGTGTTATACTATGAAATTTACATGTACATGTATGAATAATCTTCATGCAAGAGTATCGTCTGCAACTGCATATCTCGACCACACCTAAATACAGGCCCTGTCGTCCATAAGGACTCATCGTAGAGCATCCTTAGCTTCAAATCTAGGACCAATCCTAAGAGAGTGTTATTCTACGACATCCACAAATGAATGTGGGCACACTCTCCATGCAAGAGTAACATCTACAAGGAATATCTCGACCGCACCTAAATGCAGGCCTTGTCATCTGTAAGGACTCATTGTAGAGCATCCTCAACTTCAAATCTAGGACCACTCCTAAGCGAGTGTTCTTCTACGACATCCAAAAATTAATGTGGGTACACTCTCCATGCGATAGTAATGTTTGTAAGGAAGATATTTATCGCACCTAAATGTAGGCCTTGTCGTCCGTAAGGACTCATCGTAGAGCATCCTCAACTTAAAATATATGACCAATCCTAAGTGAGTTTTATTCTATGACATCCAAAAATTAATGTGGGTACACTCTCCATGCAAGAGTAATGTCTGCAGGGCCATCCTTAGTTACTAAGGACCACTCTCAGGAACATAGTGTTATTTCCTGCAAGACCATCCTCAAGAGAGGATACTATTGTCCACAAGTGAATGTCTAACCTTGTCAGCATATTCAGGCGTACTTGGCCTCGTTCATACTGTAGCTTCACTGCCATCCCATTATCAATGACAGTATTATCATCACTCCCCCTTTCCAAGAAGGATCCATATCATCAACTAGCTCCCCCTTTGTTCGAGGAGGATTCATAGCTTCAACCTATTCTTCCTTTCCGAGAAGATTCCATATCTTTGACCTGTTCCTCATTTTCGAAGAGATTCCATATCTTTGACCTGTTTCTCCTTTCCAAGAAGAGTTCATATCTTTCACCTATTTTTCCTTTTCGAGAAGGGTCCATGTCTTTGACCTATTTCTCCTTTCCAAGAAGGATCCATATCTTCATCGTTCCTCCTTGCGAGGAAAGTATGTATCATCATCACTATTCCTCCTTGCGAGGAAAGTCTTCAACATAAACATCACTGTTCCTCCTTGCAAGAAAATGATTTTTGAACTAAACTAAGCCTATCATAGAAGCTTGGTCAACATATCAACAAATTGCTCATTGGTACTCACATATTGGAGTTTTATATCTCCCTTAAGTACCGTATCCCTTATGTAAAAATATCAGATCTATGTGCTTTGATTAACATGGAACACATGATTCTCTATCATCTTTATACAACTTTGGTTGTCACATAGAATCACTGTGGTATCCAAATCTAGATCAAATAGACCTGTCATCAATTTCCAAAACCATATGGCTTCTCAAATAGTGAGCAAGCTGCTATGTACTCCGATTCAGCTGTGTTGAGAGAAACACTAGACTATTTCTTTCTAGACCATGAGATCATGGTGGATCCTAGACAATAACATCCAAATGAGGTGCCCCTTTTTGTCTCGACACTTCCTACCCAATTTGAACCTGTGTATCCATAAAATCTATAGTCATGATCTCCATCATAGTATATTCCAAAGTTTATTGTACCTTTTAAGTACCTCGTCACATGCTTTGCAACTATCAGGTGAACCCGTCTAGGTTTAACTAGATACTGAATCAAGGTGTTCACAACAAAGCATATATCTGGCCTTGTATTCATCAAATACATCAATGAATTGATATTATTCTTATACTGAGTCACATCCACCAACGCTGATGATTCATCAGATAACAATTTCAGGTTGGTATCCTTGGTTGTTTCAATGGATTTACAATCCAACATATCAAATCTCTTTAAGATTTCCATTGCATACTTCAGAAATATTCCTTCTGGCATCTACCACACTTCCAACCCAAGGAAATAGTGCATCAATCCAAGATATTTCATCTCGAATTCTCCAGGTAGCTTCTTCTTGTTTTCTGTGATATGTTTCTCATTTCATGTAAAAAATAGATCATCCACATACAAAAATATCATGACATGTTCATCATCCATAAACTTAAGGTAAAGGTTAGGATCAACTTTACTCTTGGTAAAGCCCAATCTATTCTTCCATACCAAGCTCTAGGAGCTTTCTTTAGTCCATACAGAGCCTTATACATGAGTCACTTTGTCTTCGACTTCAAATCCTTATGAATGTTTGATGTATACCTCTTCCTAAATCACATCATTCAGGAATACTATCTTTACATCCATCTAGTGTAGATTCCACTTCATCATGGAAGCAAGTTCCATGATGGTTTTGATGGAACTGCACCTTGATACTAGTGCAAATGTCTTTTCATAATCAATTCCCTCTCTCTGAGAGAACGCTCTAGCCACAAATCTTGTAATACTTCCATAAACAACATATTTTATCTTGAAGATCCACTTGTAAGATACCACACTCTTGATTTCTAGTTTGGGTACTATATCCCAAACATGACTGGTATTCTTCCATCATTGATTCTACCATGAGTTCATCCTATCAGGTCATTGACATATCCTAGTATTCTGAATTAAATCTTGAAACTTGGAACCCACTTTACTATTGGTAAAGCCTTAGTCCATCACGAAGTTGTCCATTATGTCGTACCATGTCGAAATCAAAGATCTTATGTAGTTACTCCCCATGAAGCGGAGTATCATCCTCCCTTTGCATTATGTACTAGAGTGACAGGAAACATCCTATGCTACTAATATTCTATGTATCCATCTCAGGTTACTAGATACCTAGATCCCTTTATCTTGAACTTTGTTGAAAAATTCGTCTTGCACCCATCTATGATCTTGTTGTCTTCTATAGGTTTCCATCTTCAACCTTGTAGCAAAGGTTAAGATATTCATCAATGTAGGTGATATTCAATCTCCTTAGGTAACTAGATGTGCTTATATATGGGTTCCTTCTGAGATCATACAAATCCTATTCTACACAGGTGGTTCTTTTCTCGATATATACTTCTACTTCACTGGAGAAGTGTGTTTGGTCAATAGAGCATGTCATGCCATAGTATATTCTCTCTTTCAGAGACAAACCATGAATATTGATTTGTATACTTGTTCTTGTAGATCCATATGGAAAACACTACAGACTTCCATTCAGGTCTCAGAACTATATCCTAGACTTCATTCCCCATGATCAACTGGTACTTTGTGATGATAGCTTCTTTCATAGCTGGAAGGGGTTGCGTCAATGATGCCACTTAACTGTACAACATAACTAGAGTCTATCCGAGGCCTCTTACTTTAGTTGGAAGTCCTGTCATACTTTTATTCATCTTAAGTTATATTCTCATGCCCAAGGTGGTATTCATATCTCGAGGTGGATCTATCTCTCTATTATATTCTTCCGAAGCTCTTTCTTCAGTCATGATGTCTTTGACCCTGGTAGCTTTAGGTTCATCTTTATGTATGTTTATCGGAGTGAATATTGAATTGTCATCACTTGTTCTTTGGAACAAGTCTCATCCTTTTCTTATAGGAGATTGTATGCAATATTTCCTACAAGTCAAGAGCACCAGTTGCATGGTTAGAAACATTTCATAGGACATATGCATAATGACAAATTCTTATGCATAATGATACAATCATGCAACTATTTTAGCCAATACAAAATTCATCCATATCTCGTATACACACAGAAAATTTTTAGATTCCTTCCATATCTACCATGACATCCTTGATATTGTACACTAATCCAATATGTTAGCAAATAGGTTTCATTCTAGATAAGTATCAATGGAGTGTTGTATAGCACCATGGGCTATTTACCCATAACATGCATATTAGTAGTATAATTTCATTAATGTAAACATTCTATCATGCATAATACATAACATATATAGGAAATACAATTCAATTACTTATATTTGTTTTTTTTGTAGATTCCTTCTTGAGCTTTGTCTTCATCTCCTTCTGGATCTACAACTTCTTCTTTGACCAATGAGATTGCTTCAATCTGATGCTTGCTTGGAAGTTTTTCTTGAAGACTGCTTTTGGTGGACCTAGGGTTTGACAAAGAAACCATAATTTTTCAAATTAGGTATATTTAATATCTGATTGGATAGAAATATGCACCTCATCAAGGAAAGTTGAGAAGCATACTCATTTCCCCAAAATTGTGATCAGAACTGCAAAATATCTGATGCCCTAGTTTTCTGCAGAATTTCCTAATCTTGTTTCCACTGCATCTCCAAAATTCCTGCTCCTATGAGTTTGAAAATTCATACTAAGGTATCCTGGTCTGTCTTATTTCCAACCCCATAGGTTAGAGTAGAATTTATTTCACCAATTGGGACTTATGCAATTTTTCCCAAGATGAATTATTTTAGGACTGTTCAACATAGTGAACTTGTACGGACTGCCACATGTCACTGTTTCACCTTCGAAGTATGAAAATTTTACCAAAGAAACCAAAGTATATTCCCTATCTAAAAAATCTTACAAATTTCATTTGGACCTTCCTATACCGATATATATCAATTCTCCCTAGGTCACCTGTTTAAGGCTGAATCCTGAGAGACACTGGAACCCTGAGTTAGAGGAATCACATCTCCTAGATTATAGAGAATATGAGGCTGGAAATTTTAAACATGGTACCTCAAGATTTCATCTTCGGCCTATGAATGTTTCGGCTCTTGATCCTCCTCCAATATCTAGATATAGCAAAAGTCCCAACATGACAAGTTTTAGTCTTCTAGGGTTTTTAAGCATGAAACCCTAATCTTCAGTAGTTGTACCTGTAGTATTGTTTCGGCTGCACAAATACTTATTTTAGGGTAGCTTTGATACCATGTTAGTTTTTTAATGGTTATACCAGATCTAATAAAATTTATCATCATAACAACATAACCATAAGCAAAAGGATCACTAAAAAATAGACAAGCACATCCGCACAAAAGAACACAAAGATTTATCCTAGGAAACTCTCATGGGGAAGAAAACCCAACAAAAATTCCTCTGTATAAGATGTATCAAAAGTACAAGAAAATACCCTAGGCATATGTTCCTTCTTACAACATATATATATATATATATATATATATATATATATATATATATATATATATACACACACATAGATATATATACATAGATATATGCATACATATATGTATACATATATATATATACACACACACACACATATATACATATATATGTATACACACACACACACACACACACACATAGAGATATATACATATGTATATACATACATACATATGTATATACATACATACATATGTATATATATACATACATATGTATATACATACATACATATGTATACATATACATACATACATATATATACATACATAAATACATACACACACACACACATATATATATATCCTATGCACTATACACAAGTGAGTGTGTGATCAAACGACGAACACAACTGCTCTATTTATACTCTTTTTGTCACTTGAATTTTAACCTAACAAGTCAGCCCCACTTAACTGACTGGGATGAATTCACTTAGGAGGAATCAAAATAATATTATATTATATTCATTAGGGTACTATTGATCGGACTTACAATGGATGCTTTACCTCATGAATCTATGATGACCAAATACAATAGTAACATCCCGATCGAGGAATGATACATCTCCCTTGGGGTACATCAGTAAAATACATTTAGAATATACTTTGAAGTTACAATATAAAAGTAATATAAATATGAAGAATAAGAAGAAGATGTGACAACAAGGGGGCATGAAAATAGCCACTACAAGTCATGTTGGGGGAAATCTCTAAACCAATGCCTCAATAATCTCTTAGAAGACCTAGTGAAACTTTGGGGTTTCTTCCTCATTTTCTTGTTACGTTTGGTGGAAAGAGTGTCATAGTTGATTTTATGGTTATGGAGGGTCGATTAGACTTCAATATTCTCCTTGGGTGTGATTATGTATATTTTATGAATGCTGTGGTTTCTATTCTCTTTTGTGTGATGCATTTTCCTCACAATGGAAGCATTGTCACTATTGATCAACTCATGTTTGTCGATCCTACTCATTTCCTAACTTTATAACAAGCACCCCTTTTGTATGTTCTTAGTGTTTCAATAGACACTACCTTGCCATAGGTGAATTATATGGCCTCATATCCCTTGTGCCCAATTTCTACGGAGAAGAAGCCTATGCATTCATGCTTACATTCTTGGGACTTGGTTTTGGTGGTTGACCAAGTGATTCATCCAATGGAGGCATTGGAGCTTGTCCTCCACCTGATTGGTACAAGTGAATGTTTTTACATGCGTTCTCTCTGTTAAGTTTTCATAAATTTCTTAGATGATATCTTAAAACAATTTACAATGGTATGATCACTGAAAGAAAAACAAGCACAATAGCACAAAGAACACAAATATTTTCCTCGGGGAAACCACAAGGGAGAAAACCCTGTAAAAATTCCTCAGTATAGAACTCAATCAAAGTAGTGTAAAACCCAAGACAACTGCTTCTCTCTTCTTCCCGACGCACTTATTCTTCTCTCTCTTGCAAACTTTCCTGAGTGAGTGTGTACAAATGAAGGGGAGCACCTGCATATTTATATTTGTCACTTGAATTGACCTAGAACCTAGAAGGGACAACTTGTCTAACTGACCGGGCCGAATTGTCTAGCAAGACACCAAAAATAATATTTATTATAATGACACTTGGGTACCATTGACCCGACTTGCATCCGAAGGTTTACATTGATTCTTTCAATGACTCTTACATGACCAAACTCATCTCTTGATGGAAGAATACAATCAATACATATAGAATATCTTTCAAAGTTACAATACTTTAACACTCCCTCTTAACTAGGAAGGTAATCAACCAAGGTAGGAACTACTACCACAACTGTAGATCTGACTGGTGAGTGTCTATATGTCATAGGAATTTTTGGTACACCATCATAAATATTCATCATCAATCTCAGCATGAGAATACTAGATCTTCTTCTGCAAATTCAGTATGTAAATACTGAATCATATTCTATGTGTACTGGATCATTTTCTGCAACATCAGTATGTGGATACTATATCATCTTCTACAACATTAGTATGTGGATACTGAATCATCTTTTGTGTGCACTGGATCACCTTCTGCAAAATCAATATGTGGATACTAAATGATCTTCTGTCATATCGGCATGTGAATACTGAATCTTCATCTGCGACATCAGTATGTGAATACTGGAAAATCATCGACAACATCAATATATGAATACTACAATAAATTCTATATCATCATCTGCATCACCAACATAGATATGCTGAAACATCATCATCATCAACATAAAATGTCGAAACAAAATCATCATCATCAGTATAGAAATACTGAAACCATCTCATCAACATTCATGACAACAATCATTAGTATGTAAATACTGAACTTGCTACATCAATATGGAAATACTGAAACTATCTCAACAATCATCTCAAAAACCATCAGTATGAAAATACCGAACTCGACGTATCGGTAAGGGAATACTGAAAATATCTCAACAACATTGGTATGAAAATACTGAACCTGCTACATCAATATAGGAATACCGAAACTACATCTTTCCCTCTAACTATCTTGGAGTAGTATCTTGGTGAGTTCTTTGGTAGATCCATCTGGGAATTTTGTCTAACTTACTAAATATTTCGAGTCAATAGGACTAATTAGACAGATGGATCTTCCCAGGGACCAACAAGCCTTGTTCTGGCTTACTAACCCTCTTGGGCTAAATAGGCCTAGCCAAAAATACTAATCACCCTAGGATCAACATGCCTTGTCTGACTTACTAACCATTTTGGGCCAACAAGCCTAGCCAAAGTTACCCTACTCTAGGATGAAATACCACCATTGCATCCTTCTACCATCTTCCTTCACCCCTTGTTTTGAGGGATGTCCTTTTGGACTACACAAATCTTGTCTCAAAAGTATTCAAACTTTACACAAGATAGAGGCTTAGTCAACACATCTTCCACTTATTGTTTTGTAGGAACATACTTGAGCTTTAAAACTCCCTTATGTAACATATCCTAGATGTAATGATATCTAACTTTGATATGTTTAGACTTGTCGTGAAACACCGGGTTTTTTGTCATCTTAATATAAATTTGATTATCACAAATCATATAAGTAACATCTATCTCTGCATCAACTAATCCAATCAACATCTTACGAAACCATACTGATTCAATAGAAGCTGAGCATGCTGCAATGCATTCAACTTCTGTCATGCTAAGTGCAATACTGGACTGCTTTCTACTGAACCATGAGATCATGCCTGATCCAAAACTAAAACAACATCCTGAAGTGATCTTTCTATCTTTGGCAGTTCCTACCCAATTTGAATCGGCAAATCCATGTAATCTAATCTCACCATTTGATGCATATATGAGACCATAATCTAAAGTCCCCTTTAGATACCTCATCACATGTTTTTCTCCTACAAGGTGAATATGTTTGGGATTCACCATATATTGAGTTAGAGTGTTTACAAAAAAACATATATACGGTCTTGTATTGTTTAAGTACATCAAAGAACCAATAATATGTCTCTATAAGGTGGCATCTACTGCTTCTGAAGTGTCATCATTCAATAGATTCAATTTTTTTGTCATCAGAGTAGTCATATCCTTTCAATATATCATCCCAAATCTCTTTATGATTTTTACTACATATTTTCCTTGGTTTAGGAAAATCTTGCCTGGATACTGCCATACTTCACGACCTAGAACATAGTGCATCATCCCAAGGTCTTTCATCTCAAATTTTGCAGCGAGCTTCTTATTACATTCGTTGATGGGATTATCTTCGTCTATTACGAATAGATCATCTACATACAATAGTAATATCATAAGTCCATCACCCTCAAATTTATAGTAGAGGTTGGAATCTGTTTTACTCTTGGTAAAGCCCAAACTCATAAGGAATCCATTGATTCTTCCATACCATCCTATAGGTGCTTTCTTTAACCCATACAATGCCTTCTTGAGTTTACATACATGAGTTTCCTGATGATCTATCTCAAAACCTTGCAGTTGTTTGATATATACTTCTTCATCTATCAAGCCATTTAAAAAGGATGTCTTTACATCCATCTGATGTAACTTCCACTTCATATGGGATGCCAAGGGAAGGATGGTTCTAATTGAGGTGTACCTAGCTACCGGTGCAAAGGTATCCTCATAGTCAATTCCTTCCTTCTGGGAGAATCCACGAGCTACGAATATTGCCTTGTACTTATCTATACTACTATCTGCTGAATTCTTTGTCTTGTATTTCCATTTTGACAATACCATTGACTTTCCCTTTTGTCTTGGTACTATTTCCCATACATCATTCTTTATAATGGATTGGTATTCCTCGACCATAGCATCAACCCATTCCTTCTACTTTGTTGTTTCTTCAAAACATGTTGGTTGTTTATCAAGGAGATCACACATCAAAGCCAAATAACTAGGGTAGGGATTTGGATTCTTTCTTTCTCTGATGGTTCTTTCTTGGAAACCATGTATTTTTGCTTCGATTACTTCACGAGCCCAGGAAGGCCTTCTATTACGTGATATCATTTCACTAGGAAATTATTTAGGTCTATGAGGTTTTGTTATGTCATAATCCTTAGGCATCTGTTCTTCTTCTGCATTCCTAACTGGTTTAGGAACTTCTCCAGCTCTGGGTGTTTCATTCTCCTCATCATATTCCTTGTATTTGTTTGATTTTATGAAAGCAGTATCTTTATAAAAGGTGACATATCTGCTTAGTTCAATTTGATGACATCTTGGGATATATATTTGATAAGATTTTGATTGCTCACTATATCCTACAAACAATCCCTTCTTTCCTAAAGGATCTAGCTTTGATATTTTCTCCTTGGGAATGTGCATGTATACCAGAAAACAAAATATCTTTAGGTGAATTATTTTAGGATTTTCTTTGGTAAACATCTCTTCTGGAGTCTTGTCCCCAAGGGTACTGTGGGAGATTCTATTATTTACATATATTGTTGTCTTGGATGCTTCTTCCCATAGGTACGTAGGTAGATATTGATAATGGATCATAGCTTTCATAGCTTCCATGATAGATCTATTCTTTCTTCCTGCCACACCATTTTGCTGTGGATTATAGGGAATGGTGAGCTCCCTCTTAATCCTAGCTTCTTTGGAATACTCATTGAATTCACTTGATGTGAATTCTCCTCCATTATCTGATCTTAAGATATTGATCCTCTTTTTAGAGAGGTTTTCTACAAAGGCCTTAAAATATTTGAACATTTCAAACACTTCATCCTTCTTCAAGAAATAGATCCATGTTTTGTGGGAGTAGTCATCAATAAAGGAAGCATAGTAAACATACCCGCTTAATGAAGTAGTTTGCAATGGCCCGCATATATTTGAATGAATAATGTATAAGATACCTTTTTCTTTGTTTTGATTGTTTGGATAAGGGTTCTTAGTATTCTTTCCTTCTGCACATCCTTTGCACACTCTTTCATGATTGATCTATCTGGATCTCTGGTAAACCTATCACAACCTTGCTCACAATTGGAAATGATTTGTAATGTATATGAGAAGGTATTCTATGCCATATCTCACATGGGATTATGGTGCTAGTCATCAATGCTGAGTCTATATGTCCCTTTAATATGTAGAGTCCTCCTTCTTCAACTCCAATGACTACTACATCATCTATAGTTTATCCTTTTGTTCACATGAGGACTTCTCCATCCAAAAAAGCAACTCTAAACCCTTTCTTATCTAAGGATGAGATAGAAAGAAGGTTACTATTTACCCATGCTACATACATGACATCCTTCATCTTCATGGACTTTCCAGAACCCAACTTATAGGAGGCTTATCCCATGACTTTGATGGGATATTGGTAATCATATCCAAGCATTACTTTGTGTGGGGACTCTTTTGTACAAGACATGAGAGTCAGTCCTTGTAACCTATCATGTTCTTGGAGGCACCACTATATACTAGCCAGGTGTCATTCCCTGGTGCTACTGAAACTGTGAGTGTAGAGATCAAGACATATTCTTCGCAAGAATATTCATTTTCCCTAGTTCTTTCCTCATCTTCTTGATCATTGTATTGAGCAGCATGGGCTTGAAATATTTTCTTCTTCTTGACTCATTCTGCCTTCATGGGACAATTTATAGCAATGTGTCCCATCTTATGACATGTGAAGCATTCATAATTTGAGAAGTCTTTCTTGGACTTCTAAACCCTTGAGTCTTTCTAGGAGAATGGTCATAACTCTTTCTCTTGTTATTGCCTTTGGTACAGACTTCCAAATCTTGATCCTCATTTTCATTTAGATTCTCCTCTCTGGCTGCTATTATTTCTTCTTCTTGAACACATTCTTCCCATAACTGTTGGAACTTGGTCAATCTTATTCTTGAACATATTCCTCGAATAAAAGATTCCAAATCTCTTGGAATACCATTCAAGGTGGTCATTACGATTTCTTCTTCTTCAACCATATCACCAATAGCTTCCAACTTCTCCTTGATTAGAGCTACTCTTGTGAAGTAAGATTGCATGGTTTCTGACTTTTGAGCCTTCACACTTTTGAGGTGATTTCTCAAGGTCATATTTCTATTGATATTTATTCCTTCAAATAAGCTGGATAGAGCATCAAACATTTTATTTGGTTTCCTCCTTGAGGATACTTGAGGAATCAAGTTATCTTTGATGGAGTCAGCTATGATCCTCTTAGCCTTGATAATTCCTTCTTGTATTTGGATTTTTCTTTATCTTCTTTTGGTTCTGTAACTTCCTCCTTTATAAATCCTTCTAGATAATTTTATTCTAGGATGAGCATTATTTGAGACTTCCATGTTATGAAGTTTTCGGCACCCTCAAGCTTCTCATCTAGCTTGGTACTCTTTGTCATATTTTAACATAATGAGAACTTCAAATGTAATTAGAGGAAGTAATACTTACTTGATGAATACAACTTCTAGATGACCTTCTTCGAGATGACCTAGTGTTTGATGTAAAAATACTATTTTTCTAGTTGGGATCACTTGGAGGGATGAGTGATGGAAAATATGCACCTTCCCAGGGAGATCTAGACTGTATCTTGTTTTCTCTGAGATTTATGATGGATTCTTAGGAAAACTAAATCCCTTGTTCTTCATGACAGTAGTCTCTGGCCCAAAACTGAAACTTGTTGGAATTCAATTATGTTTTCATAGAAAGATGCGCCCTTCTGGGGTGACTTGAGTGAGACTTTTTTTTTGGTTGATCTGTCAAGGGATTTGTTCAGAATAAAAAACCCTAGCTATGTAGTGTCTCCTTTCAAGGTAGCTATGATACCATGTTAAGTTTTCATAATTGCTTAGATGATATCTTAAAACAATTTACAATAGTAGGATCACTGAAAGAACAACAAGCAGAGTAACACAAAGTACACAAAGAATTTCCTCAAGGAAACCAGAAGGGAGAAAACCCCACAAAACTTCCTCACTATAGAACTCAACCAGAGTAGTGTAAAACCCAAGACGACATCTTCTCTCTTCTTCCCGGAGCACTTATTTTTCTCTCTCTTGTGAAATTGCATGAGAAAGTGTGTACAAATAAATGGGAGTACCCCCCTATTTATATTTGTCACTTGACTTGACCTAGAACCTAGCAGGGATGACTTGTCTAACTGATAGGGTCGACTTGTCTAGCAAGAAACTAAAAATAATATTTATTATAATGACAATTAGGTACTATTGACTCGACTTACATCCATAGGTTTACATTGATTCTTTCATTGATTCTTACATGACGAAACTCATCTCCTGATGGAGGAACACAATCAATACATCTGGAATATCTTCCGAAGTTAAAATACTTATCACTCTCTAGGATGTCATCCTTCCATCAGATGAAGATATCCTAGAGGCTATGATCAAGTCTAACATTATTTCAAATATTTACGTCCTTCCAAAGATCATCTCCCTAGATTGACCCCAGTTGCAATCAAATCCAGTCCCAATTTTCCTTTTGAGTTTCATATCACTCTTTGCGGATCCTTAGATAGTGGCATTTTTTAGTCTTTTGACTTCACCATTGAGTTGCAAGTTTGTGTTCTTGATGAGTTTGAGTCTTTGGTAGATTGTTTGACTCCTACGATAACGATCTGTTTCCCTAGACTTTGTTGTTGCGTCCAACTTCGATATTTATCATGAATTTGATCTTATTGATTATAGGTCCTTAGGACTTAATACTCTTGATTCTTCGTTGGTAGACTATGCCTTGGTAATAAATATTTTTGAAGACAATGGAGTTGAAAATACCCCTACCAAAGCAACCTGTATCAGATCCTTTTTTTTTAGATTTTTTAGATATAATCATGGTATTGATGTTTCTTGGATACACGATTTTTAGTTGGATTTGTGGTTGCTTAGCGATCTTTTTTGCACACTGCTCGACTTGGTCAAGTTTTTTTTGGAAACTTGCATATATATTTAGGCCTCTCCTTTGTTACAATGCATTTGAACCTTCTGACACCCAATTTTTCCAAAGGGTTGAACCTATTGGATATTGGTGTGTTAGCAATCTCTATTTGCATTTTGCATTAGTCCTACAAAAGATCCTACCTAACATGGGACACAATAGTGTTAGCAGGAGGTTTTGGGGTAAGATATCTGCACATCATCACGGATGCTGTGCAAGGTCAAAGATGCCACACAAGGTGGAAATTGGTGCGCAAGACGGAATTATAATATTTTATATAGTTTTGGTCATTTTGGACCGCATTATGCAGATTGTGGTCATTCTTTTGTAGATTCTATTAAGAATTAGTTAGGAAGTTGGTTAAGTGGACCATCATTGTAAAGGCACAAACCTATAAGTAGATGTAGAATTGCAAGTCCGAGGAGATCTTCTAATGTTTTGAGACTTCTTAGCAACACTGTTTTAGTTGGTTTCTTCTGAATTTGATCTGTGTATGTGAGTTCGAGAACTGTTTTGGAGAATATGTATTTTGTTGCGAAGACTAATATGACATGACGGAGGTTGAGCAGAATCATTTTGTCTTTTCCCATTTTCGTGTTTTCTGCGATCCAATTATGAGTGCAATGTGTATCTGTGATATGGATCTGTGAATGATGCGATGTTTTTCTGCTTTAAATGATGCTATACTATTAGATTTGTTTACGCATCGATGGTTTTGCTGTGATTCCGGTATGATAATGGAGCAACCGAATCCGGTTGTTCGTTAGTCGAATCCGACTATCATTGTAATAATGAATATGAATAATAATAATATATTGGATGATTTAATAATTACAAGGGGAGCTCACCGTTATAGGCTTTGAGTGTGTAAACTGAAGGGTTACACCCTTTCATAAGATAATTAACTAATCTAAATAATATTTTATTTTATAGTTGTGACATTGCCACTTCCTTTAAGGAAGCTTTGTCCTCAAAGCTTAAGTATTTCCCTACTGTCGTTCTTCATTCTGACTTGGTGTCGGTATTAGAATTTGATGAGGTATCTTGTGTAGAGACTCGCATTTCCTTTCCATTAATGATTTTGCACTGTATTGTCTCATTGCTCCTATATTTATGACCAGGGGTCCAATCTTCACTGCATCGACGACATATGTTTTTCTTTTTTTTCTTTCTATTATCAGCGTAATTGTTAGATGAATTTGGTCTATTTTCCATTTCATAGGCATATGATTGAGGTTTGTGGCATTGATGACCGGGTGACCAAGTATCTGCACAGTACCTACATTGTGTCTCTTTTTCTTACCGATAATGGTTATCGCCTCTTGTTTTAATTCCTTCCAATTTGCGTTCTGTGACTTTTGCTTTATGTCTTGCCACTTCTATGTTAGGTATGTCATGCAAATTTAACTCTTTTTGGAGGTATGGTTTAAGAACTCCTAAATAGGTTCCGAGCCTTTGCTTGTCAGACAACCCAAATACTCGTGTCGATAAGGATTCCCACTGATGTGTGAATTCCTCAACGTTTCCGACTTGTTGTAGTCTAGTAAGTTTAGTGAAAAATTCATCTTCTTTGATCCCTTGAAACCTATTAAAAAAATCCTTTTTGAACAAGTTCCAGGTGTAGGTAAAATTATCTCTCTTCCACCATAAGTACCAATTATAGGCATACCCTTCCATATGCATTGACGCATATTTCACCTTCTCCTCGTCAGATTGAATGTTGTAAATGTCGAAGTATTCTTCTGCTTTGTTTAGCCAAGCAACGCATTGGTATTCACTCCCATTGTATTTCGACAACTCTATTTGTTCCTTAGGTGGGTGCACTTTGTAAGGACGATGTTGATTTCATTTTTCCTTATGGTTTGATGGTGGCTCGAAACTACTGGACGATGAAAGTGACATATCTGAATTGCTTCATTGTTGGCAGTGATTTTTAGTTTTTATTTTCTCTACTATTTTACTTATAGCATCTATTTTGCTGTTTAATCGTGCCTCCATATCTAGAAGTACTTGTGTTTCTATCTCTTGCTTAAGCGTCGCATTGTTAATCTTTATTTCTTTTTGCAATTCTTCTTGATTCTTTACGAGTGTTTCCTAGGTGGCAACATGAAATGAGGCATCTAGCATGTGTGGACTGCTAAATTGGCCCAAACTGGGTATAAGCCTTTGTAACATCTCGATTAATGTATTATGGTTCTGTGTCATGGTGCTCATGTTCTGTGTTAAGGTGTTTATGTTTTGTGTCACGGTACTCATTTTGTCATCCACGTCTTTTTGTTTTTTCATTCAGGATGTCAAGTTTGTCATCGATCCTTCTTTCTAGTACCAAAACAAGCTCGTTTTTTAGTAATATATTGTTATTTTGCATCTTTTCCTTCAAGCTTTCTTGGTTAGCGACAATGGACTTTATGTCCTCCATTTTTTTGATCTTCTCTTTCAGTTCCTCCATGGTCTTGGACTTTGTATACGGAGGTGTGTATTTTGGCGCTATTTTGGCTTTTGAGGTGAATTGAATAACAATATATTAATTAATTGATTAATTAATATTATTATTATTATATTTTTTCATAAACTATATTTTCTATATAGTTTTTATTTTTATTTTTTAAACAAATATTATAATAAAAAAATTAATATTTGATTATTTTTTATTTTATTTTTTGTTTTAAATATATTATTATAAATATATTGAAATAATATATTTTATTATATTATGTTTTAATATATTGTTTACAGGTCATGGTTTTTGAAGGTCGATGCGACCGACGGTGTGAAGTGGCAACATCGCGAAGATGAAGCATGGAAGGGATGATGGCTGGGTGATGAAGGCGAGGTAGGGAAGAGGCAACATGGAGGTAGGGTGGGTGGAGGATGGTGATGGTGAGGAGGTCAAGATGTAGACCCAAAGGGGAGGTGTGTGGAGGGGTTTGCATAGGTGGGGTGGAGTTGCAGCAGATGGGCGCGGTGATGGAGGTGGTGAGGGCAGGGACACGCAGGAGCAGAGAAGGGTGGAACGCGGAAGGTAGAGGAGGAGGCTGCGTGTGAAGGTTGCAGGAGATGGGAGCGCGAGTAGAGAGGAGAAAAAGATGTGCTGAGGAGCAGCTATGGAGAGGACACGAGGGAGGTAGATGTGTAGAGGAGGAGGGGCGAAACGGAGTTAAGGGATGGTGCTGTGGAGAGGGGACGAGGGAAAGAAATGTGGTGGAGAAAAGATGATGAATAGTGAGAGGAGCATGAAGGTGAGGGAATGGAGGAGTAAGAAGTGGAAATAAAATGAGGAAATGATGAGCCAAATCCGAGCTGAGTGTTGGAGGAGACGAATCTGATCTCAAGTCGAAGGAGCCGAATCCGAGCTCTGATACCAAATGGAGCAACTGAATCCGGTTGTCCATTAGTCGAATCCGACTATCATTGTAATAATGAATATGAATAATAATAATATATTAGATTATTAATAATTACAAGGGGAGCTCACCTTTATAGGGTTTGAGTGTGTAAAATGAAGGGTTACACCCTTTCATAAGATAATTAACTAATCTAAATAATATTTTATTTTATAGTTGTTACACTGTGATTCTGGTATGATAATGAGATTTCTTGAATGATGATATAATTATGTTAAAGCATAACTTAAATGGTTAGATCTGTGGAATAAATGTTGCGCTAAGTTAATAAAGAGACACATGGTCCTCCTTCATACTACAAAAACTTGGTTTCGTTAGCTCTCCCTCAAACATCTCGAGTGAGACTTCATCTTCTCTATAGGTGTTGCCGGATGGGTTAAAACTTGTCTGGGATGGTGCTCAAGGAGATCGCTGTGGTTTGGGTTTGGACAGAGAGTGAACCCCTGTCGACTAGTTTTGTGTCAAAAAATAGTTCTGTTGTCAGGACCTTAGTGTGAAGAGGAATGAATAAATGTTGTGGCATTCGACGAGACTGGAAATCCAAGATTGGTTTGACCAACAGATACGATAATTTGCTAAGAAATAAAATCAGAACCTTGGACTGACAATGGATAGGTGGCTGGTAGAGTAATATGCAGGACGGTCCACACGAGTAATTTTTCTTTGAATTTACAATCATCTTATACGAGTGGTTGGTGCGATTGACCTATCGCAAGACAAATTCCCAAGGAGGAGAGCCAACGTCCTGGACCCCAGAATTGATCCAGGAGTTGCAGGAGGTAGAAAACATGTTGATGTAATTGTAACTTTGGAATGTATTCACTTGTATATCTCATGTATTGTACCCCGATGTTTATTCCGGGAAGTGTTTGTAATGTAATTGAGTCATGTCATGCCCCGATGTTCCAATCGGGAGTTTCTATAATGTGAACAAGTCATGTCAAGTCATTGTGGGTAACCCTCCTATTGATCAAGGGTTAAAGTCCCCACAATTGTGGGGCCCTAGGGTTATTATACTATCCTAGAGTGAGACTCTCTATTTATCACACACACACTCACTCATTGGGGCACATGAGTGAGAGAGAGAAGTTGCTAGGACAAGAGAGAGACTACTGCTGTCGGGAGATCATCTTTATGTTTTTGGGTTTTAATTTTGGTGCTGATTCTATCTCTGAGGAAGTTGAGGGGTTTTCTCCTTTATGGTTTCCCTGAGGAAAATTATTTGTGTCTCTTGTCTCTTGTGTTTATTGTTGTGCATGTTATTCTCTTAGTTAAAGATCCTAAGATCATAATGCTAGCTTGAATGATAAAAATATAACATGGTATCAGAGTTAACCTGAGAAGAAGACATTGTGTAGCTGCAGAAGCTAGGGCTCCTTAATTTTTGGGTCGCTCTCCAAATCTATCAACAAAATTATGCTAGGCTGACTCTCCATTGAAGGGTGCATCTCTCTGTCGAGGCGAAATTCGATTCCGAGCATTTTCAGTTTTCAGTGCGGGAAATTAGGGCTTCTTACAGAAGAGGAATTTTTTAGTGATCCTAGCATAGGATTGATATCCTCATCAAAATAAAATTTTAGAGACCTGGGTCAAGATTATTGGTTGGGTGAAACTCCAGAAAAGTCAAACCCTAGTTTGACCCCGAGCTGAAAAAAACCCTAAAATACTAAAACGGATAAGTTTTGGTACATTCACTATATCTCGGAATTGGAGAAGGCTCAGGAGAGAAAAATTTTGCATGCCGAAGATAAAATACTTATTTACACTGTGTCCAAATTTCAGCTTCAGATTCGCTATATTATAGGAGATATGATTCCTCCAAGTTAGGGTTCTAGCCTCTCCCGGGATTCATCCCCAAACATGACACCTGGGGAGAATTTCTATATCTCGGGATACAAAGGTCAAAATTAAATTTACTATATATGGTAGAATATTCAGACCTTGAATATGAAACCGTGACATGTGGCAGTCCAAACAAATTTGCTGTTTTGAACAGTCCTGTAACAGGTCACCTTGGGAAAATGATCATAAGTCCCAATTGGTGAAACCAATTCCGATGAAACATTTGGTGTTGAAATAGGTATAAGAGAGGCTAACTCTGTGGAAAGTTTCAAACATAGAGGAGCAGTAATTTTGGAGATACCTCAGAAACAGTATCAGACATTTCTGCAAAAGAAATTGGAAAACTAGGGCTTCCTGTTCCGGGAGCTTCCCTCCACTGTTTTGAGAAAATGAGTACATTGGATAGCTCACCTTGAAGAGGTATATATTTATATCCAATCAGATCTGAAATATTCCAAGTTTTTAAAATTAGGGTTTCTCTGACGAACCCTAGATCAGGCAGCTCCAGAACTAGGACGGACACCTCAAATCGGTAAGATCTAATCTTTTGCTATTTTCATTTGAGTTTCTCATTTCAAAGTGATCTATCACATAAGCTTGATGACAAGCTTGGTGAAGTTGAAAACTTCCAAGCATGGAAGTATATGATCTCTTTGAAGAAAATGAATTGGACACCTACATAAGTAGAGAGGTTCCAGTTCTAGAGGGAGATGAGGGTAAAAGCCTTACACAAGAAGAACTTGGTCAAGGCCAAGAATATCATTGTTTATTAAATCACGGATCACCTTGTACCACAAGTGTCTTCCCTAAAGACATTGAAGATGTTTGATTCCTTGACCAAGCTATTTGAAGGGAAGAACATAAATCAGAATATGACTTTGAGAAAATAGTTGAAGAATGTGAAGATCCAGAATACAGATACCATACCTCTCAAATCAAAGAACAACTTGTAGCAGTAGAAGAAGAAGTGGAAAATGCAGAAGTGGTGATAGCCACCTTGAATGGCCTCCCAGGATCATGGGATTCATTCATGAAAGGAATGTGTGCTAGAAGGAAGTGATTACTTTTAGTAGACTCTGGGAAGAAGAAGAAGCTCGACTCATAATAAGAGAAGAGAAGATGGGAGCAACTGAAGATCAATCTCTTACCATCCAAAGAAGATCCATCAAGCAATGAGGAATATGAAGAACTCGACTCTTGAAGAACCTCTTATCCATATTAGCATTTGGATAAGAAATGATGCTATTATGAATGAAGAAGATGATGAATACGAAGGCTCAAGAAGGGGTCTACCCATGAAACAAATAAAGATAAGTATTAAATTGTCATTTCATGATATTGTTTTTTATTATGCATTTATTTTGTATTCAGTTGATGTATTATGCATGATTGCATTAATGACAATATACTACTAATATGCATGTGATAGGTAAGTAGCTCATGGTGCTATACAACTCTCCATTGCTACTTATCTAGAATGAAACCTCTTTGCTGACATATTGGATTAGTGCATAATCTCAATGTTGTCCTGGTAGAGATGGAAGGCATCTAGAAAGTTTCCGTGAGATATGGATGAATGTTGTATTGGCTAAAATAGTTGCATGATCATATATTTATGCATAAGAATTTTCCATTATGAATATACCTTATGAAATGTTTCTAACCATACAACTAATGCATTTGACTTGTAGGAAAGATCGCGTAAAATCGCCTACAAGCAAATAAGGATGAGACTTGTTCCGAAGAACAAGTGACGACAGTTCAAGATGAAGAATAATATGACAAATGCAGTGAAATCATTGATGCAGAACCTTCCATCCATGAAGAAGTAACCAAGAAGAAAGGGAAGACCAGTTCAAGAAGAATGATGTCCAGAATGCAATATCGATACATGAAGGGAATTCCGTAGTTCCATCATGTAGTAGATGGAAACATTGTGGGATAGAAGGCAAGATTCATAGCACAAGGATTCTCATGAAAAGAAGGCATAGACTATGAAGAGACATTTGCAGCCACTGCAAGTGAAGTCACATGACAGGTAGAATCATGTGTGCAAATGAAAGAAAGCTTTGTACGAGCTCAGAAGACACCCATGGGATAACACACACATGAGGCGCTTGATGAAGATCTTAACCTTTGCTACAAGGTTGAAGTTGAAAGCCTATAGAGGATGAGAAGCTCATAGATGGGTGCAAGAATGCTTTCAAAGATAGAGGATATTGGTATCTAGTGACCCTAGATGGATACATAGAATATTATTAGCAGAGGAAGCTACTTGTCACTCCAGTACAGAATGTTTCAGTGCATAGAGTACGAAAGACAAAGGGAGTATGATGCTTCAGAGGGAGTGACTGCAGAAGATCCCAAGGTTCGACATGGTATGACAAGATGGATAAATTACTGATGACTCTAGGCTTTACTGAGAGTAAAGTGGATTCCAACCTTTGCTTCAAGGTTGAAGGAGAAAGACCAATGATGCTCCTTTTATGTGTCGATGCACTATTTTCTAGAAATGGAGGTGTGGCAGAATGTGGATGGAATATTCCTCAGACAAGGGAAGTATGCAGTAGAGATACTGAAGAGGTTTAGGATGATGGAATGCAAGGCCATGACCATACCTATGGCATCGAACATGAAGCTATTGAGTGATGCTTCATCAGAGACGGTTGATGCTATGATGTATCGTCAGATGATTGGGTCCTTGATGTACCTGATGAATACGAGACCAGATATTTGCTTTTCTGTGAACACACCTTGATCCATTTCATGATAGATCCGAGACATGTTCACTTGATTGCTGCAAAGCATATTCTGAGGTACCTAAAGGGTACAATTGATTATGGGCTCAAGTATGTGGTGAATCAGAAGATTAACCTGGAAGGTTATGTTGATTCAGATTGGGTAGTGCCATCGATAGGAAGAACACTTTAGAATGTTGCTTCAGTATGGGATCAGGTGTGATCTCTTGGTTTAGCAGGAAGCAATGCTATGTGGTACTGAGTACAACGGAAGCAGAGTATGTCACAGCTTGTTTAGCTAGCTGTGGGGCAGTATGGCTGAGGAAGCTACTATCTGATTTATTTGATCTCCAGTTAGATGCTAATTGAATATATTGTGACAACCAGAGTTGTGTGAAGTTGTTGGAGAACCCAGTGTTCTATGACACGTTGAAGCATATTGAGACCAAGTATCACTATATCAGGGATATGGTGTAGAGAGAAGCAGTGAAGCTCTAGTATGTTGTGACAGACAAATAGATAGCTGATGTGTTGATGAAGCCATTGACCAGAGTGAAGTTTGAGTACTTCAGGGAGAAGCTTTGTGTTCTCCAAATCGAGGTTCCCTCCAAGGGGAAGTGATGAGTCCGTGAGCGATTTTGACATGGTGAGAGGATTGGTTCCTTCCATGGTCAGATGTAAGGGCTGAGCCATCTGTCATGGTGAGAGAGTTGGTTCCTTCCATGTCATATATGAGTGCTGAGCCATTCTGATATGACTGTAGGATTGGTTCCTATATGATCAAATATAAGCGTTGATTTCCATTCTATGAATGGAGGTACCTGGTTAGTTACCAGGAATACTCATTCTAGGACTGAGGGCCATTCTAATATGACTATGGGATGTAGTCTCACATGACCAGATATAAGTGTAGGGCCATTCTGATGTGATTGAGGGATGTGTTCCCACTTGATCAGATATAAGGGCTGATGCCATTTTCTGGGAGAAAGGAGGAACTTGGTCAGTTACCAGGAACCCTCAGTCTAGGACTGAGAGCCATTCTGACATGGTGAGAGGATTAGGTTCCTTCCATGGTCAGATGTAAGGGATGGGCCATTCTGACATGGCGAGATGATTAAGTTCCTTCCATGGTCAGATGTAAGGGCTGGGCCATTCTGACATGGTGAGAGGATTAAGTTCCTTCCATGGTCAGATGTAAGGGATGGGCCATTCTGAAATGGTGAGAGGATTAAGTTCCTTCCATGGTCAGATGTGAGGGACAGGCCATTCTAACATGATGGTGGATGTGTTCCTCTCATGGTCAGATGTGAGTGTTGGCCATGCCTTTCTGACGAGTCAAGGTCATATGTAAGTGCTGGGTGGGCCATTCTGACTTAGGGTTAGATATAAGTGATAAAGAAGACCTACATGGAGGCTAGGCCTACAACCAACATGAAAAAGGGCTGGCTCTATAGAAATTCCTATGATGAGAAGAATCATGAGATAGCACCAGTGATGTTGACCCAGTGATGATCCAAATCAAGTGATGATCCAGATTTAGCAGTGATGATCCAGATCGAGTGATGATCCAGATCTAGCAGTGATGATACAGATCGAGTGATGATCTAGATCCAGCGATGATGATCCAGAACCAGTGATGTTGATCCAGTAGAGATGATCCAGATCAAGTGATGATCCAGATCCAGTGATGATCCAGATCCAGTGATGATGATCCATATCGAGTGATGATCCAGATCTAGATGAAGATGACTTGAAGATGAAATATGACCTGAAGATGAATATGACTTGAAGATGACAAGGACTCAATGATGATCCATATGATACAGAGAATAAGACTTGTGCTGATAAATTGTGTTGAGAGAATACCTTCCTAGTTAAGAGGGAGTGTTGATGTAATTGTAACTTCAGAATGTATTCACTTGTATATCTCATGTATTGTACCCTGATGTTTATTCCGAGAAGTGTTTGTAATGTAATTGAGTCATGTCATGGCCCGATGTTCTGATCAAGAGTTTCTATAATGTGAACAAGTCATGTCAAGTCATTGTGGGTAACCCTTCTATTGATAAATGGTTAAAGTCCCGCAGTTGTGGGGCCCTAGGGTTATTAGACTATCCTAGAGAAGTTGACCCTAGGTGAGTTATTGTAAGTTGGGGCAATAGTCCCCATCGTTGTGTTAAGGATAACCCTCCTTGTTGGTCGGAGGGGCAAAGTCCCCACAAGTTGTGGGGCACTAGGGTTATTAGACTCTCCTAGAGATGTCAGCTCTAGTAAGTAATTGTTAAGTGAGGCTGACATGTTGGAGTGGAAATTAAGTGAGCAAAAGAATATAAATAGAGAGTGAGACTCTCTATTTATCACACACACACTCACTCATTGGGGCACATGAGTGAGAAGTTGCTAGGAAAAGAGATAGACTACTGCTGTCGGGAGATCATCTTTATGTTTTCAGGTTTTGAAATGGTTTCCCCGAGGAAAATTCTTTGTGTCTCTTGTGTCTTGTGTTTATTGCTGTGCATGTTATTCTCTTAGTTAAAGATCCTAAGATCATAATGCTAGCTTGAATGATAAAAATCTAACACAACAGAGCATCACGGGCTGTTGAAGTTTGTCTTGATAGAATATTGGAGGGATATATCACTGAGTTCACAGTTGGCACAACTAAATCCTATAGTGAAGCAGAAAGGGAATTTTTCAATGGACCAAGAGGGAGGTTCATGTTGTCTTTGCAATTGTCCATTAAGATGCTCATCTGTGAAAAATGCATATTGAATATGTACCTCCAATAGTAGAACTATGGTGTACGGAGGCTGCGGGTATCGTGGAGTCGAGGGTTGGATGAAATGATATGGGGTAGATGGATGNCTATGAGGGAAGCTGAGGAAGGAAGTGGTTTTACGAGAGGATGAGAAAGGTTTCGAAAAGAGAAGAGGTAGAGGACATGAGAGAGTCCCGCCACGACTGAGATGCGAGGCTGTGAAGGAAGACCACACGAAACAAAGCGACCCTACAATGACAAAGGAGATGACCAAGATACGCCCGAGCCTGAGGAAAGGTTGACCTAGAGAAAAACTGTACCCACACCTCCGTGCACTGAGCCATACTCAAGAAGGAACAAAATCTTGACACCACCGTGTCCGATGTGTGAACAACATTTTAATAGTAGAAGATCAACGACTATAGGAAGAAGGCCCAGGATGGAGGGAGATGATGTGAAGTTACCTCTATTCGATGGAAACAAGACTGAGGATCCCAAGCAATACTGGTTCTTATGTGAATATGTGTGGACCATTAAACAAACTACGGATGATGAGGTAAAGAAAGGTCAATTGGCGATGACTCTTCAGGGTCATGCATTGGATCGGTTCATGAAATTTATACAAGTTCCTATGGGGGATCCAGCGAAAACATTGGCTGAAGTTAGGAAACGAATGATTGAAGAATTCAGAAAACCGAAATCGAAAGCGCAATACATCACAGAACTAAAAGAGATTAAGAAGTATCTGAATGAGACTTTTTGGGATTTTGATCAAAGGTTTAAGACACTAATGGCATGAGTCAACTTTGAGATGAGTGATATTCAGCATAAGGAATGGTTCATTGTGGCATTACTGTCTAACATCAGATTACCATTGATGCAACAAAAGATTGCGACACAGAGCGAGGTTCTGGATATTGTGATGAAGTTAGAAGCTTCACCAGTTGGTGAGAATGTAGTTGGCATGACTTAGATCCAAACACATCTCGCAAAATTGATGCTCTAGTTGTAAGATATTAATAAAGGAAAAGAGCACCACGAGGAAGTGTGGTGTACTCTATGTCGTGCAGACAGACATACCAAGGATCACTGCTCAGATTTTTGAAACTACCTATTTTCAGGAGCACCAAAAATATTGAGATGTGGCCGTATGCCATGGTGTTGTATTTCTTAATTTTATGGGCATAGACATGAATATTGTGGACATATGTAGAATATGGTCATGAAGCCGGTGAATTTATACTATACATTCTGTCGGTCTGTGGGGAATGAAGATAAGGATTGTTGCGCATATGATCTACTCCAAGAAAGAAAAATGGACATGTACTATTGAAGGGAGAATACTATCGAACGGTACAACAACTGCATTTGAAGCCGTAGGTGGTATAGCCACCACTTCAACCGCAGTTACCACAACCACAACTGAAGATGTAGTTTGTATTGCAACCATAATTACAACAACAGTTTGTGCCACAACCGTAGTGTAATTAGATGCAGATGGATCCATAGAAACCATAATATGTTCAACTAGCACAATATGTTCAGCAGCAACCGAATCCCCCACAACAACAATTCAATTAGCTGTAGTATTAGCAGCAGGGAGGATTTCGCGAAGGATTTCGAGGAGGACGAGGTGGAGGCTTTGGTCGAGGAGGAGGATGAGGTCGCAGACCAGTGAAATGCTATAATTGCAGAGTGCTGGGACATTATAAGAGATATTTCTAGCAATTGCAAGAGCAATGTATGTATTTTATTGTTTTTGATTACACCATTGAAAATTGTCCATAGTTGATTGCAAGAAGGGAGGCAGGAAATGTTCCACAATTGTAGAACCCGAACCCAGGACAAAACCAGAACCAGAACCAATTGTAGAATAAGAATGAGTTGTAGAACGAGAATAAGCTTTAGAAGCAGAACCAGAAAACAAATTAGAATGTGAATCAACCTGTGAATCCACCGCTGAACCAGAATCAGGGACCAACTGTTGCTATGATTTCAGCAGAACCAAGAACACAAGATGCTGATGTTGTTGTAATTACTCATGGAGGTGCGACGATAGGAGAAGATGGACCGCATCCATATATTCGGCTGGATGGGAAGAAGAATTTACAGTTTGATATCGATGTTGAGTGAGACACATTCTTTTAAGCACGTGATGCGATAGGAAGAAATCCTGGTAAGTTACCTGTTTATGAAATGCTCACTGCTTTTGATTCAACTTCGGTAGCAGGACCATCACAAAAACATGGTACCTTGCAGAACTTCTTTGAAAGTTGTTTGTCACTGGAAAATGATCCTAATCCTCTTACTGAGATTGAGATTCTGTTGCATCGACTGACTAAGGGAGGGAAAGAGTCCACGGTGAAATATTTTCATAAGAAAAATACAGGAAAAGATATGCGCACGAATATTCAGATTGGGGACTATGAAGTAGATTTAGTCATCTTGGATCTAGGCTTAGACGTCAATATTATAACAAGACATACCTGAAAAGATATGGGGAGCCCACAGTTGGTTTGGTCCCCTATACAGCTACGACTAACTAACTAGGCTAGAGTAACGTTGATTGGGTGAGTTTCGCGCCTTGCGGTGGAAGTTGAAGGGATGAATAATTATTTTGATTTTGGTGTTATTGACATTGTTGATGGTGGAGTCTCTTATTCCACATTATTGGGGATTGAATGGGCCAATGATAGTTTGGCAGCGATTGATTTTAAGAAGCGCGTGATGACATTTGAAAATAAAGACATCAGATTCATCGCTCCGATGGATCCAACTAAGGGGCGCAAGTATGTTGAACTGGTGAGGGATGAAGTGGTAAAGGGATGGGATCATGCATATAATATTTCAGAAGATTACATCCATCTGACTGTCGATGGGGAACTCGGTTGGAGCAGCTCCAACTTTGCATCTTTTGACTCTGATGATGCATTATAAAATTGGCAGAATTGTATGCATGAGGTATCACTACGGAATTGTGGCCTGATTACGCAGTCATTGTGTTGAGTCACGACCGATATTGTTGAATTACTAGTATATGAAGGATTTCCTAAGTTGTCTGAATTCCTACTAGAATTTGAAGATAAGGTGTCAAAACTAAAACAGTTTCTTGCATTGGGTGAAGCGTTGAAGGCTACTCCAGCACGTTGGTGGGTGCCCCATAATAAAACGATCATTGGATGGTCGCAGTGTCGAATATTGATGACAATTCAATTTAGTGATGAAGAAGTGTACCACGCTGGAAGGTATGATGGGAGGAATAACCGTGGTAATCATCAGATTAAGTGTCATACCTTGTGGGAATCATGACCAAAGGATGAGTGGGTCCATGCCTTTTTTTCCACACATTTTATGATATGCCGCGATCATGGTATGTATCATCCGAGTTACGTAGAGAGATCACTACTTGGGAAGAGTTGACAGTTCGCTTCACTCACACCTTCAGTTTCATGGACACCAATCTAGATGTTCATAAAGTGTTGCAGCTCATCTGTGATATTGTTATGAAGGTGGTTCTAGTTGCATACCCTGTGGATACATATGCGCATTTTCAGATGCAATCGATGATGGAATTATATAATATAACTGGAGGACCAGAGGATGGTGATGATCCGTGGAACATCAATATTCCAGAAACAAAAGGGAGTCAGGATGTCGTAGAACTTGAGGTACCAACAGATCCAATGAATCGACCAACAAAGTAGAAATATAAACATTGGGACGGAGGAGAACACAAATTTATTAAATGTTGGGGACTACTGGGACGTAGAGACCATGGAAAATATCATATATATGTAGCATGAATTTCAAGATTTGTTTCCTACCAAGTTTTCTGAGATGAAGGGAATACTGGGAGATTTAGGAGAGATGAAGATTCCACTGAAACCAGATGCGAATCCAGTAAGGCAGAGGCCGTATCACATGAATCCATGATATAAGGAAAAGGTGAAAGCTGAGCTCGACAGAATGCTATAGGCTAGAATAATTGAGCCAGTTGAAGAATCATAATGGCTCAGACCTATGGTGGTCGAATATAAGAAGAAGTGTTAGGTTCAGATTTGTGTCGACCTTAGAAAATTGAATGATGTGTGTGTGCATGATCCATTTTCGACACCATTCATTGATGAGGTTCTAGAAGGAGTAAGTGGTTAAGAAATGTATTCCTTCACAGATGTATTTTCTGGATATCACCAGATAAGGATTGCAAAAGAGGATCGCCACAAGACAACATTTGTTACTGAATGGGTTTTTGTTTAGTACACCATGATGCCATTTGGGATGAAGAATTCCCCTGTGATATTTTCCCGGGTTGTTGTCGCCGCATTCAAGGATTTTATTCAAAAGTTTCTGTAAGTTTACATGGATGACTAGACAATTTATGGATTGATCATGGACTATTTGGAAAACTTGCAACTGATGCTGGAGAAATGCCGACAACATCAAATCATGATGAAATGGAAGAAATGTATTCTTTGCACACCATTTGGGATGTTGTTGGGTCACATTGTTTGAAAGAAAGGACTATTGGTTGTCCCCACAAATATTGTGCTGATTTTAACTTTGACCCCACCTACAAATGTGAAGCAAATGAGATCGACGCTGGGGCACACAGGATATTACCACAATTTCATCCATGCTTATGCTACGATCACAGATCCTATGGAGAGGTTGTTGAAGAAGGATGCGATATTTGTATGGAGTCAGGAATGCCAAGACAGTTTTGAGACGCTAAAGGATAAGATGGCTTCCACACCAATACTAGTTTTTCCTGATTAGAATAAGGATTTCCATGTGGATGCATCATCATTTGCACTAGGTGTGGTACTGGTGCAGCAAGGGGAAGGAGATCGTGATCACCCGATCGCTTTCGCTAGTCGAAAGTTGTCGTCTTCGGAGAAAAATTATACAAACACAGAGAGGGAAGGTATGGCGATGGTATATGTGCTACACAAATTTTTCCATTACCTATTCGATGATCATTTCAAAAGGTTCACGAACCATTCTGCTTTGAAATATCTGGTCAACAAGCCTATGTTTGGGGGGAAGATATGCTACTGGATATTTCTTTTTTCAGGAGTTTGATTTTGAGATAATTGTGAATCCAGGTCACTTGAATGCTGGCCTAGATCATTTATCCTTGATTGAGACAAGTGAGGAACCAACAAACATTGGAGATGGGTTTCCAGATGCGTAGCTATTCATAGTCAACATGGTTGATGATTAATATGACCAAATAATTGAGTTCTTGGCGAGGGGAACAACACCAGAAGGGCTTACTACAAGTCAAAAGAAACAATTGGTTGTTAAGGTCATGGATTTCCAGCTGATCGCTGGAAAACTCTATAAACTAGGAGCATATGAGATATTACAGTGATGTGTCTTACCACATGAACAAGGGTAGATATTAGTAGAAGCACACCTGGGATTTTCTGGTGGAAATTATGGAGGTCGTGCTATTGCGAGAAAGGTGCTCCACACAAGGTTTGGTGGCCCACCCTTCATAATGATGCGACATATTATGCGTAGAGTTACGATGTCTGTCAAAGAAATGGAAAACCCTCGAGAATGGATGAGATGCCATTGGTACCGTAGGTGACATTTTAAACATTTGATAAATGGGTCATGGAATTTATGGGATGAATCAACCCACCTAGAAAGAGAAACAGTGCACGATACATAATTACAGCAACAAATTATTTGCCAAGATGGGCAGAGGCCGCACATGTTGTAGATTGCACCGCTGCAACAGCAGTGAGGTTCTTGTTTGACAACATTGTCACTCAATTTGGGTGCCCAAGGATATTAATGAGAGACCAAGGGATCCATTTCATCAATCGCATAGTCAGTGCATTGACAGAGGAGATTTACATCAATCGCATAGTCAGTGCATTGACAGAGGAGATTTACATACATCATAAGAAGAGTACATTGTATCATCCACAACCGAATGGGACAATGGCGGAATTCAACAAGGTGTTGGAGCATGCACTTACAAAGGTATGTAAATCAAACTAGGATGACTAGGATTTGAAGATTCCAATAGTCTTGTGGGCATATTGCATCACTTGCAAAATATTGACAGGACATACATCGTTCAAATTGGTGTATGGGAAAGAGGCAGTCATGCCTATGGAGTACATTGTTCCAAGTTTGTGCATAGTGATGATGACAGGCATGGATGATGAAGCAACATTAGAGGAATGATTGAAGTAGTTGTTACAACTTGAGGAATACCTCTTTGTCCCATGTTTTCACTAGCGCGTTGAGAAGGACCGACAAAAATCTTGGCATGATCGACATATTAAGAACAAACAGTTTCAACAAGGAGACCTGGTCCTTATGTATGGAAACAAGTTCTCCGAACATCCAGGTAAGTTGCAGATGCATTGGCTAGGTCCATCTCTCATTAATTCCATTACTTCAGAAGGTGTATTACAACTACAATAGTTAGATGGAGTGATGCTGCCAAAGTTAGTAAATGGTAGTAGGCTGAA
This sequence comes from Pseudotsuga menziesii, assembly GCA_001517045.1. Classification (NCBI taxonomy): domain Eukaryota; kingdom Viridiplantae; phylum Streptophyta; class Pinopsida; order Pinales; family Pinaceae; genus Pseudotsuga; species Pseudotsuga menziesii. Next base: position 113,506 of record LPNX010182045.1, on the reverse strand, counting down.
ACCGTACAGGACTAGGAGCCGCGCGATGTTTCAGGCACTCCGTGAATTTTTTGTTTTGTTTCTGCATGCTAGATTAGGAGGATGGCACACTAGGAGGAAGTGGATGCGCACGTAGATGATTTAGTATCTCAGTTAGGACACTATGCCGTGACAACTGTAGGGCCGAGACATAGTCATATTAGTAATAAATGAAGACAATTAAAGCAGTTAACCGGTGGTGCTTGTGGAAGCAACGCGTATTTACGACCAATCCGACCGTTGAATTGACAGTATCACCAATAGATTCGGGTGATTAATACATGATTTGGTCAAAATGATTATAGTTGATTTGGTCATGATGGAGTTGTGATTGGCTTGGTGCTATAAGAAGAGGTCGAATGTGGTTGAAATTCACCATTGTGCAAAGATTGAGTTGCAGAATTGTCACAGAAGATTCGAGTTGTGTTGCATTGAGTCAAGTCATAGATATTGGGTGATTTGCAGAGTGAATTCAGGTCGAGTTCCCATTGAACATTGCAGGGCATGTGAGCAAGTCATATTTGAAATTTCTAGTGAGAAGGATTCACCAGTCATTGGGGTCACTATTGAGGAGGAATTCACAAGTATGCCGATGCAATCTTCCTCTGTTTCAAAGAAGAAGAGAGGGGCATAAGGGACCGTGTCCCTAGTTCTGAAGAAGCAGAAGACTAGAACATCTACGAGGGAATAAGAGGAAGCAGCTGCATAGTCGGGTCCATCAATTTCGGGGGATGTGGAATCATCATCCCACATAGGGGTGTACAATGTGGACATCCCTAGGTATGTGCCTCCCACGCGGCCTGATGCAAAGCCTAGGAAGAAGACAAAGAACTAGAAATACCCGGTGAAGATACCAACGATTCCACAGGGTATAGAATGCACCATGGATATTGTGCTTGCACTGATGGAAATGAAGTATGATTATCATGACATGCTTGCATCGATGGAGACCATGAAGGGTCCCTATGTACCTATGGTAGCGGTAGGAGGATACCTCATATTAAGCATTCCAGAGGACTGGGCACATAGATTGGATAGAGGACTATTGGGATTGTTCAACATGCCACACTTTGGGAGGTTGAATGAAGAAAATGCATGCATGAAGCAGCTCTTGGCCTGCTTCCATGGTGGGATTTTGTGGTTGGAAAAATTGGCCACAGTCACGATATCACTTATTTCAGAGATCACGGGGCTGCCTAAGGATAGGCCAGACCCCTCACAGTATTTTAGAGGAAGAGATAACGACAAGAGGATTGCAAACAATCTAAAGAAGAGATATGGTTTGCAGCTGTATGGATGGGCATACCACATCGACATCATCAGTAATCCGACTGTCTGTATTGGCACACAAATTTTGGCCAGTAAGATAGTGAGGAGAAAAATACCAAATCGGTGCAATTTAGGGGTTATTGCATGCATGGAGCAGTGTATGCAAGGAGTACAGATGAATTGGTCACTATTTTTAATGAACCAGTTGAGGGAGGATGTAATGGTAGTTCGGGTGGGCCAGAGGGAATTTGCATACAGTTGGATACTGATCTTAATTATACTTGTGTCTTGGATGGAGATAGACGATTACCAAGGGATGGATGTCGATGTAGTAAATATATGCAAGGGAGCATGCTACCAGAACCTCTGGTGGGTAAAGGAAGCTGACAGACTTAAGGACTATGCAGTTCAGTTATGGATCTATTGGGAATCGCTGCAGGCTGTAGCTATGAAAGTTCCATGATTGTATGAGGAGGCTATGATGAAGTTCCAATGAGTTGTTCGATTCGTGATTGGCTCGCACGCCATTCATGTGCAGGCATGGAATGACCCAAATAAATAGTGGTTTTTGACACCTTACAAGTTGTCTGATGCAGAACTAGAGACAATTGTCGATGATTGGCCTGTAGCATGGAGATAACCAATCAACCTAGAAGAAGTGTCGACAGGTCCACCAATGGATGCACCAGTTGATTCGGTACCTAATCCTGACCAGCAGAGTCACCATGATTCCAATGAAGAGTCACCAGGGACATCCACTGACTCAGAAGTAGAGCGCACATTTGAAGAATCAAGGATAAAGAAGCGATAGGAGCAGGGTGTGACAAGTAGCGCAGCACCAGGGAGGAGGCGCAGTTGAACCGACTCATTAAGGAAATTACAATGACAATGGATGCGATAGCTGAAGAGATGAAGAAACAAGCAACAAAAGGATTTAGCGAGGTAAAAACTTGACTTGATTCTTTATTTGATGTAGTATTGAAGAAGGCACCAGAGGTAAAGACTGTGTAGGACCTTGGCTCAATCAACATATTCATAATGTGCAAATTCCGCTGCATGTGATTGAAATCAACAATGAGGATCTCAATGCCTCCCTGTAGCAGTTACAAGATTTTTCCATTGACATCAATGTGCTGTCCACATAGACATTAGTGCATATGTAGAGGGTCGTCAATCAAGAGTTGGAAGACAAAGAACAAAGTATCAACGGTTAGTTCTTGCGATCACAAGATAAATAGGCAGAAGCACGGAAAGAGGTTGAAGAATTGAAGAAGGAACAAGAGCACATAATCACGGAGAATACCAAGGTGAATGAAGAGTTGAGGAAGGAACATGATTGACTGGTCATCGAGAAAGTGCATGTCTGGGATAATAGAGTGTGGTTGGAAGAGTCAATTTCTGATTCTTATCAGCATGCATATGAGAGCACAATGGAACTGGATGTGGTGGCGAAAGAAGAAAGTTTTGGGGTGGTCATTTCCTAGTTGCAAAAAGACAATGCAAACTTGTAGGCACTAGTACATCCTGACACACCTCCTCAACAAGTAGCATAGATGAAAAGTGCTATGGAGGATGTGGCGACACAACTAGAGGAGATGGAGCAGAAGGCAAAGAAGGTAACTGAAGCGACTATGCAATTTTGGGGAAACGTATTCCAGGATGAGCAATTGGAGAGACTAACCATGCAGTCGCAGGAGGTATAGGGGCAACTGGCAACACTGCAAACGTTGCTGAAAGTGTTGCCACTAGTTGTTCATATCATCAAGTCTATGTAGCTGAAGGAGTCACAAAAATGCATTGTAAAGGTCAGGGAGCGTTAGTAGAGGCACAATACATAGTTAGATGAGTTCCAATATATTGGAGCACAACTTTCTGTTAAGCCAGTTTCTGCACTGCAGGTAGTTCAGGAAGGTAAAAACGAGGTTACTGATAAGATGGTGGACCATCCATTGGCACATGATTTGACAGGAAGCCGAGAGATCGCTGAGAGGGACAAATAGAAAGTCAAGGATATAACTCAATAGTACGATGACTTCAAGAAGAAGATCAGTGAATACACCATGTCCAGCTAATGTGGCTCGAGGGCAAGCCATAAGTTTGTGTTGGGGGCATGTTGGCAGGCAGTTTTGGGGTAAGATAGCTACGCAATATCGTGGATGCTGCGTAAGGTCAAAGATGTTATGCAAGGTGGAAATCAGCGCACAAGATGGAATTATAATATTTTATGTATTTTAGGTCATTTTGGATTGCATTATGCAGATTGTGGTCATTCTTTTGTAGATTTTGTTAAGAATTCATTAGGAAGTTGGTTAAGTGGACCATCATTATAAAGGAACAAGCCTATAAGTAGACATAGAATTGCAAGTGTGAGGAGAGCTTATAATGTTTTGACACTTCTTAGCGACACTATTTCAGTAGGTTTCTTCTGAATTTGATCTATGTATGTGAGTTGGAGAATTGTTTTGGAGAATATGTATTTTGTTGTGAAGACTAATATGACATGAAAAAGGTTGAGCAAAATCATTGTGTCTTTTCCGGTTTTCATGTTTTCCTGTTTTTTGTGATCCAATTATGAGTGCAATGTGTATCTGCGATATGGATCTATGACTGATGCGATGTTTTTCTGCTTTAAATGATGTTATACTGTTAGATCTGTTTGTGCATCGATGGTTTTGCGGTGATTCCGGTATGATAATGAGATATGTTGAATGATGATATAATTCTGTTAATGCATAAGTTGAATGGTTAGATTTGTCGAATAAATGTTGCACTAAGTTAATAAAGAGACACATGGTTCTCCTTCATACTGCAGAAACTTGGTTTTGTCATCTCTCCCTTGAACATCTCAGGTGAGACTTCATATGCTCTACAGGTGTTTTCAAACAAGGTAAAACGTATCTAGGCCGATGCTCAGGGAGATCGCAGTGGTTTGGGTGTCGAAAGAGAGTGAACCCCTGTCAACTAGTTTTGTGTCAACAAATAGTGAGCAATTTCTTTCCATTTTGGTTCCAATGTCGTGTTTTTCTCATAGGCTTGGGATCCTTTTTAGTTTTATCATGGCTTTGAGAAGAATTCACATGCCTCTCTTTCTCATCTATTTCTGGCCATTCCCTATAAGGCTCCCATTTTTATTATGCATTTCTATGAATAATCAATCCTATGAACAATCAATCCATTCAAGACTGGTTGGTTCCCAAAACCCTTAAAGAATAGATTTAAGGGTTTTTTGGCTTATAAGGTTCCTACCATATACTTGCACAAAATTGCTCATCCACCAATTGAATTAACAAAGAAGGATGTTTTGACTGGTTAGTTGAGGCACACTATGCTTTTCACAATATAAAGGAAGCTATTAATTTAAGTTTAAAGGTCACTTACCATGATTTCACTAGTCCCTTCTTCATTATGTGTAATTCTTTTGGGTTTGACTTGCACATTACACTCACAGTATTTTAGACCTATCACATTTCAAATTAGGAAGTTGAATGATATATAATAATGCATATCTGCATACATTAGTGAAATGTAGGTTGTACTTCCTAATATGGTCGAGTGGATCCAATTTATCCTTGGTAATAAGTTCTTTATTAAAATTGGTTGCCTCATTTTGAAGCATATGCTCATGCAAGTTACATTATCATAAGAGTGGTATAAGTGGATAGACTATGTTTATATAAATTTGAGATCATGTATAAGAGGTTAAAAATATTAATGTTAGAGAATATTTATATTTATGGGATGAACCACCTATCTTCAACATGATTAGTTGCTTGTTTGGGGGCAAGATTAAGATATCGGAAATGTAGGTACGTGGGTTGTACCATGTTTAGAAACACATATAAACATTGAAATGCATATGATATGGTATGGGAACATATTGAAATGTCATGATATAGGTATCACGATTTGGAAACATGATATGAAATGCCACTTCAGGTTCTCACTATGTTTCCTACATACATGTATGATGTGCTTCACAACTTCCTTTGGGAAATTTTGACCAAATTCAACAATGTGGACCCACCTTGGATAGTTAAAACCTTAATTAAAGTCTAGTTAAAGACTAATCACACTTCTAGAACTCTCCAACAATTCTTTTTATAAAGGATTTTCTGCTCATTTTCCCCTCACACCATTTTAGTAAGGGCAATTTTAGCCATACAAATTTGTGTGTTTTAGGTGGCTTGAGAAAGTGCAATCTAACAAAATAATTTTTCTTCTATTGGGAACCTATGCCAATATTTTAGTGGTGTTATGGGTATCTAAACCATAATTTCTTATGTCCTTAGTTGAGCAATAAACAATTTTAGTCTTTTCGGCAAAGACAACAAGCATTATGTGGTGTTTTGGTCAGCTTTAACAACCATTTCCTATGTATTTAGGTTAGGGAAACACAATTTGAGATTTTTTTTTTATGATCTTGCTAACTTGGAGTGTGGGGATGAAGTGAGTTTATTCTGCGCTAACCAAATACCCCAACAGATGAAAAATGAGAGAGTCCTCCAATTCTTAAGATCCCTTCTCCTAAACCAAGTACGTAGACATTCCTCCAAAGTGTTTTCCTTCCACAATCCTTGTAATCATGTTTCCTATTCAATTTCAACCTAGAATTGAACAATGAAAGTGCACTTAATGGACAAGTGAGTATTGATTCTTCATCCGATCTACATAATAAACAAATACATGGATCCTCTTTTCCTCTTCTGATCAACCGGTTCTAGGTTAATACCTTCATGTTTAGGGAACACCACATCATAATGTGGGTTTTGAGTGGAGACACTACCCTCCAAAAATGATTCCACCACCATTGAATGTTATAAAATGCATCTTTAAATGAGGCCTCATAACCCAGTTTTTTTGAATATGTCCCACCTACTTGCTTATATCTCTAGGCTAGAGAATCCTAGTCACTAGTAATGTGAATGCAAGCCGTTGTTAAATCAAATAAAATATTATTCCAAATAGGAATAGGAATATGAATATAATCAAGTTCAATAAGTTCAACTGATTTCCACACCTATCTCCACAAATTTATTTCATTCTCCTTTGTGGTTTGAGTTAGAATTACCCTACATTAGTTTTGTAGATGTAATACAATGTCCTCAGGTAAGACAATATTTTGCCTACAACCTATTACCTCAAAATATAACACCTTCTCAAATAGGAAACTATGAATGGTGATAAATATTGACAACTATTCGGGAGGCACACCCAATTCCACCACAATGCTATCTCCCCTCGTTTAATTCCTGCTCATTGGGCCATGTGAGATTTCTCGAACTAGGTAACAATAGACCTATAATATATTTAATGGAAATAACTCTATCCCTATAAGAGCTTCCTACTATTAGTAGACCGATACCTTATTATAGTCTATAAGAAATGATCAAGAAATTTAGGAGTAATAAATATTGGATGATGCATAAGTAAAGAGGAAAAATCACTTTTATACAATAAAAACAACAACATAAATACAGAAGAAAACCTAATACCAACTGTGAAAATACCTTCCAAAATACCTCTCGACGATCAACAGGTTGAGGAGAACCAATACCCCTTAGGGATCAATTTTTCCAATGAATTATTGATGCATTAGGGATTGATTTTACCTTCAGATCTACAATTTTCTGTAGTAAGGGCTGAACATAATGATTTAGAACTTAATATCCCCATAGGGTCACCCAAGATTACTTGGAAATGACATACGAACTTCTTGTATCCCTTAGTTTGAACTTCCTGGCATCTTTTACCTGCAAAACATTTATACCAAATCTGCAATAACTTCAAGAAGTATGACTTCACCCTACCTAGGGCTAATGTGACCATAAATAAGGGTTGTTTAGGCTATAAAACCACTTTTTAATGAGATTTTTCACCCTTTTATGGTTTTTTCAACAATATAACAACTTCAAAAAATTATAACAGGAGTAACAATTGCAAGAATAAATAAAGAAAATGATTTCAACAACAAAAAATAAATATTTTTGGACTTTTCATAAAATATTTGATTTTTTAGGGGTTTTCTATTTTTTTTTTTTGTATTTTCACAATATACAGTACAAGAAATTTGATTAAACGAGAGTTGAATGAAGAAGAAATGAAAATACCTAAGTCTTGTTCCTTTCATGCATTGAGAAATCATGATTAGCGTTCCTCCTAAGAATTGGCAATTCAATATTTGTATGAATTAGGGAAAAACAAAGAAACCCTAGGCTATGTTAGTTTTGAGGTAATTAGGGAAAAGAAAGATGCCAATTCCCAACACAAGATATATCCTCTAGGAATGGATGTCTCACTTACAATTCTATATTATTATGCATAAAAACTGTAGGTTACTCTCATCTTGGATGCCTTTGATAGTGCAAGACATGAGACTTATAAATATCTCTACAATTGAAGAATAAAAGAGAAGAGAGTATCCTCCCAAGGATCCTTTCTCTTATACAAGCCTTGCAAGATAGTAGATAAGCCTTCAAACATCAAAATTCACCACTTAAAACCCTATAATGCTCAAGAAAGGAAGTGCACAACACTTTAGCTCAAGTATACTAGAAGAAAAAGAGAAAGTATCATATTTGATTCCATGATCTTGAGTTACAATTTAGGAGGATTTTCATATGTGAAAGTGATAAATTCAACCTCCTTTAGGGCCTACTTACCTAATTTGTCTTTGAAGTGACTTTTAATGATTTTTTTAAGGTTTGTCACACACATCTAGGGACTACAACTCATAAAACATAAAATAACGATACAAATGAGGAAATTCTGCAACATGATGAAAATTTGAGTTTGGAAGGAGGTTGTCATGCCCCATCTAACCCCAAAATATTTCTTTTTCCCTCAACACCCTCCTTTAGGTGGCATGACCTCTTCATGCTTTCTTAAAAGGTGGACAATTTTCTCTTGATGACTAGGATGACAAAGAGAGAGGAATAATACATGGAAAATAGGCCCAAGGGGATATCTAGGAGGTGTTCTAAGGCACATATGAAAAAATTCACAAGAACAATCACCTATACCAAGCATAAAACATAAGTGTGTCTAGGATCCCTAAGCCATGTGTCCTGATGGAATCATCTTAAGATGCATTAGAGCACCCACCCAGGGCATAAATTCCCAATCATGATGGGGGAGTTCTACTCATAAAGGGGTAGTTAATAGAGCCACTAATTTAGCACTCCTTGAAATGAGGACCAATAGAATATTTCATTACTAGACCAAGGTTCTTGATCCCCACTAGACCAACACTTTTACATAAAAAAATGACCCAATTTTGGCCTTTACAATGGAAAAATGACCCCTCCTCTTTTATACATCTGGTAGGGTACATTGCATAGGATATAGAGGGTTAAAACTAGCTCCAACTATGGGACATGCGATTCCTTAGGATTACGTGAGAACCTTTGAATCTTCATAAACTTGTAGGTCTACACACACTTCAAACAACAACTTCTTCAGATGCATCAGAGGCAAACAATTTCATCCTTCCCTGTTCAAATCAAAATGAAATGGAATAAAAAATAAGTGCAATGCATGGGTAAAATTAAATGACAAAATAAAATTAATCTAAATCTACTATAGTATGAGGGATGTCTTGAAGACATCGTATATCAGCTGAGTAGAATTTCTTCAATGCTTTCCAATTAAAGGGTAATGGAAATTTATCTCCATTTAAATGGATTATACAAAAAGAGTTAGTACCTACAACATCATTAATTTGATATGGACTTAAAAAAATACTTTCAAACTTACTATGTTTACCTGATTTTTTCATTTCTTTTTTCCATAGGAGGACGAGATAACATTTTTGAAGTTCCTTGGATGGGATTTATTGTCGAGCTGACCTTTTGTTTTTTCTTGATATCGTACAAAGTGATCAAATTGTATTTTCAACTTTCATCCAGTTCTACCAGATGGTTGATTCTTCCTTGGGCTGTGCCTAGATCTAAGGCATGCTGCTACAACTTTTTGTATACTAGAATATTAAAATGGATAGGCAATGCCACTTCCATTCCATATACTAGATCAAATACACTCTCACAGTCACTTCTTTTCTTGTTATTCTATCAGACCATAGAGCATATTTCAACTTTCTATCCTAGCTCCTTCTGTTTTTTTGCAGAGTCTTTTGGATGATAGTCATTATATTCTTATTGATTGACTTGGAGAGACCCTTTCCTTGTGGATAATAGTTGGAAGCATGAGATAAGACAATGTCATAATAAAAACAGAAAGTAGACAAGTCACTTGAGCTAAAAGCTTGTTCATTGTCTGTGGTAATATTTGTTGGAACTCCAAATCGAGTGATCATTTTATCTTCCAGCAAATCCATGACAAATTTTGACATATCCTACTTTGTTGGAAAAACTTCAACCCACCTTGTAAAGTAATATGTAGTTGTCAAAACCCATTTGTTCCCATTGCTCAAATTTTCTTTGAATTCACCAATGAAATCAGGGCCCCATTGTTAGAAGGGCACTCCACTGGCTACAATGGAAAGGTTTCTAATTTTTGTTTTCCTGTGATGAGTTGACAAGGTTGTTATGAATTTGTGCACATACTGGAAAATGGTGGTGAAATAATATCCGACTCTTAGGATCTTATGCATTGTTGTAGTAGCTAAATGATGAGGTCCACCACATACACCTTTGTGGAGTTCATCCACTAAGTTATTTTATTTTGGAGAATGGATTCATATGAGAATCAATCCATAGATATTTATCCATCCAATGTTGGACACAATGGTCACACCGAGAGGAGGGTGAATCAATGTGATGGAAATTAAAATACCTTTTCAACTTCTACCAATTTAGCAGAGTTCATTAATGTATTATACTACTAAGTATATTGTCATTTCATATGGATTAATCAACTAACCAACAATGAATCATGAGCACATCATCAACTATATCTATGGAATATAACAAGTAACACAACACAAGAGAACACAATATTTGTATGGAAAACTTGTTTAATATTTTTGATGGAAGACTTCAATCTTCACAGTTACATGAACACCAACTGATAATCAGAGTACAAACTCCTAATACAAGACTCAACTTGGTATTCTAAGGTCCAACCGAGAAAGGTTTGAGGAATATAATCCCCAAAGTTCTAAGATGCTGCTTGCATCATGATCTCAATCTGAAACAACTCTGTTCACTACCTCAATCACAACTCAAACAACTTCTACTCATCATAAACCCACTGTTGCAAACATGCCAAGTCATCAAGAATTCTGCTTAATACATCCAAATCAATCTGACACTGCTGCCACTCATTAACTATTTCTCATTACCCCTGTCATCAATGAGTCAAATACAAAACCATTCTTTCCACAAAAACAATTGTTGTTCATGCCATTCATCAAGATATATGTTCATATATTTCTCATACGAGAATATCAAATAATTTCTTATAGTAAAGTGTATACTGATCGTTAAAGCTTCAACTTATTAAAAAATCTGGTCAACAAATGTCATTAGGGCTTAACAATGCTTCCCAATTTATCAAACCAAGTATTGGGGTGTCCTCAAACCATTACACATTCAAATGTACAAAACACTGAATCCTAATGCAAGAGGTATGCATATAATTACTTGAATTAGGATGTTTGAACCAGAATTGATGACTTCAACTCATATGTTTCAAGGTCAGACCATTTTTGCTACGAAACTACAATAAGATGTTACTTGAGTTAAAATGCATGCCTTCATATATTGGTATATATATCTTCTATATATTCTGTATTCATACATCCTGAGATAGAGGTATATATGTATATGGGTGATCATATACAAATTACTTTAGTAGCATGAGATATACTTCAAATGCTGCTTGCTTCAGTTATGAGAAGGGATCTTCGGATGTCCTAGATAGTTCTATCTGAATTCTAGTGTAAAGATGATGCATCCTGAACTATTCTTGTGCCTCAATTGATCCCTGTGAATAAGAAATTTTTGCTTTGTCAAGTATACTTCTCTTCCAATGATCAACACTTTACTTCCGCAACATGTTGTAGCTGTAGAAATACTTCTTAAAAATATTGTCATGTATACTGTTGTTTGGATGCCCCATTTAGATCTAGTATTACATGTATCTATTGTAGATCCTTCACTTGAACAAGTGACTTTTGCATCTTTCAAATTCCTATGAATCTTCTCCAGTGAAATTTAAAGTCAGTCATTGATGGAACTTGATTATAAACCGTCTTCTGTGGAAACCTCAGTGATCTTTCTTCATCACTGAAATTTAGAGCTTATGTTTTTAACTTGATACTTCATTTTACACCTTCAACATTTTAACTTCACAATAATGCCGTTGCAGCTGCTATATTCATGTTGTATCATCCAAGCTTAGAGCAGTAAATAAAAGACCACTTCAATACATAACTTCATCAAGTATTCAATCCAAAATTTCTATAGGATTTCGAAAATATCAGAGCAAGAGAAGCCCAAAAATCTAGGTCAAACTTAGGATCAGATCAAGGTCGAGTTCCTCAATAACTTTCTCAGTAAACCTAAAAATATCAAAGAAAAAATAATATTTTCACAACTTCACACATATTTACTACGACTACCTCAGAGGTATGATATTCGAAATTCAGAGCTAATTTTGTCAAAACTTGCTTGGATTTTGGAATGGAGAAGACTGTAATTTATACAAGTATTGTGGGTTAATTCATGAGCTGGTCGACATGTATAGTTTTTAAAAAATATAAAAAATAATTCCTTATTTTTAGCTGTCTGACCTTATAAATGGGGCCTTTTAATTAATCTAAAATTTCTCTTAATGACTAGGATGATATTGCAAATCAATTAAAATTTTTTCACTAGACCGACCTTCATCAAATAGTAATTTTACTTTTGTTTATTTTTAATTTCTTCTTCAATAATCTATAAAAAAAAATGTCGGGGCTATTTTTCCTCTTTGTTTAAGATTATTCCACACATTTGGGGGAAAATTAAATCCTTTTAGTAGTTTCCTTATTTTAAGGGTTATTCCATACTTGGCAAGGTCTTGGTCCATTCAATCTACCAGTTCATGACATGCCACATTACATCATTGGTTCCATTATTAATAACATGTCAAATGGTTCCATCGAATATCATGCATCACATACAAGAGCACCATCACCATCACAAGAAAGTGCCTCATCGACATGTAATGTCTTCAAGAACTATTAGACACAAGAAATGGGATTCAAAACATCATGTCTACGAGCCATTGAAACACCATGCAATTTTTGTGTGCTTTCTGCCACATCAACCACCATGGGATTCCATCTCTTCAAGTATTTATTTACATGTGGGATTCAACAAAAACATAACCACCAAAGTGTTCGGGTACACAGGGTACTACCAAAAGACCGAACACCTAGAGAAACAACTCACACAAACAGATCATAGATCAACACACCGGTGTTTTGATGTGGCTAAAACCCTCGAAAGGCAAATAGTCCACGAACCCAGCCAAATAAATACTTGGAGCAATTTATTATTTAAAATAAAGAAAGTTACAAATGAGCTTCTCATAATAGATCAACTAGCCAATGACCATCCATGCTCTTTAAATAGATATCATGGACCAATCGGGTGTTAAGCCACAGATCAAGGGTAGGTATGATCTAAGAGAAGTTGAACCATTGGATCACTTTATGTCTAGAACATATCATGACCATTGGATTAGAATATTTACAAATGCATACTAATGCATACTAAAGAAACACACTTTACCCAACACATATATTACATAAGTTGATCTTAACTAACTCCTAAGTGTTTAAATATTCTAACATCCCCCCTTAAGAACAACTTGGGATAGGATTGAAGGATTTACAAAAGTGACACTATTAGGAGAAGGAAGGAAGCATTAGAGCTTATCCCCCCTTAATGACAAATTTCTAAACTCCTAACATAGATCGAAGTTTAGAAAACTTCCCTTCATAAGAGACTTGGTGAAGATGTCTGCAACTTGATCATATGTAGGGAAAAAGAGCACTTCAAGAACATGATCATGAACAATATTTCTGATGAAGTGCATATGTATCTCAATGTGTTTTATGTGTTGATGTAGAAATGGATCTTTGGCAAGCTTGATGGAACTTTTATTTTCACACCAAAGTGGAGTAGGATGTTGCTGCTCGAATCGAAACTCTGAAAGGATATGTTGAAGCCGTAGAGATTCCTGACTGGCATTAACTGCGGCTCGATATTCTGCTTTTGCTGAAGAAAGAGAAAGAGCTTGTTGTTTCTTACAGGCCTAAGTGATAGGTCCAGATCCCAGACTGAAAACATAACCTGCAGTATATTTTCGATCATCAGGATCGGCAGCCCAATCTGAATCAGTGAAACCAACCAACAAAGGTTTCCCCCCTGTAGTGTAATGAATCCCAAACTGGATTGTACCTCGAATATATCGAAGTATTCTTTTTGGTACTTTCCAATGACTTTCATGAGGTGTCTGCATATAACAGGAAACACAACCAATGACAAAGGAAAGTTCAAGATGAGAATGATTCAAGTATAAGAGACTACCAACAAGCTGACGATACAATGTGGCATCTACTTCAGGTGAAGTACAAGTGACAGAAAGTTTGACTCCAAAATGGAAGGGAGAAGGGCTTGGTTTACAATCTTCCATGTGAAAGCGATGAAGAAGGTCACAAGCATACTTATAATAGGAAAGAAATATTCGTTCTTTGGTTTGCAAGACTTGGCCTGACCAAGAAAATAATGCAAATGTCCTAAGTCTGACATTTCAAAATTTTGCTTAAGACTAGATTTCACATGGGTTAAAAGCTTAGGGTAACTACCATGAAGGATAATATCATCAACATAAAGAACAAGTATGATGAGATGGTTTCCTAATTTCTTGGTATAGACATTGGGGTCATAATGGCATCTAGAAAAACCAGTGTTAAGTAGAAAGCTATCCATTTTGGCATACCAGGCTCTAGGAGCTTGCTTAAGGCCATATAAACATTTCTTAAGGTGACAAACAAAGCCAGAGTTATTCTGAACATATCTAGGAGGTTGTTCCATGTAAATTTCCTCCTTTAAATCACCATATAAGAATGCAGACTTGACATCCATTTGATGGGCTTCCCAGTTATGTAAGACTGCAAGGGAAAGAATAAGGCGGATGGAGTTCATTTTTGCGATAGAAGAAAATGTTTCATTGTAGTCAATCCCTTCAACTTGGGAAAAAACTTTGGCAAATAACCTTGCCTTAAGTCATTCAATACTTCCATCTAATGCATACTTAGTTCTATAGACCTATTTACATATGAAAATTTTTCTTCCTTTTGGTGGAGGTACAAGATCCCAAGTATCGTTCATCATTAAGGAGCGATATTCTTCATCCATAGCTGCATCCCAATCTGGATTTCCTGAAGCTTCTGCAAAAGTTTCTGGATCATGATTCTAGGAAACTTGAGCCAAAAGAGAAGAGGCTCGTTGAAACTGAGAATGTGTTTGATGTTGATCTCTAGGATCACCGGAGAGATCACCAGCTGCTTCACATGTTGAAAGGACCCATCGAGGAAGCATATGTGCTGGTGCAACTAGAGGAACGTGAGCAGGTGGAGGTGTATTTTAATCCTCACTGTCATCATCAGAAATGGGAGATGGGATTTTGTCAAGGAAGTTGGAAGTAGAAGAATGCACAATCATTGAGTCCGACTCGCAGGCCAAAGATGGCACAACCACCTATTTAGGCTCGCAGGACAAGATATTTTCATCAAATTTAACATCTCTTCTAATGATTATAACATGAGAATGTGGTTGAAGAATTCTATAACCTTTTACATCTTTAGAATATCCAACAAATATGCACTTTTCACTTTTAGGCTGCAATGCTTTCTGTTCTTCATCCGGAATGTGAGCCCATGCTTCACTACCAAACACACGGAAGTGACTTACATCTGGTTTAATTTTACTCCATGCTTCTTTCGGTGTAATACCTTGTAAAGCTTTAGTGGGGGTGCGATTAACTCTGTAATTTGCACAATTTATGGCTTCATCCCAAAATTGAAGACTTAGTCCCTTAGATTGTATCATACAATTAGTCATTTCTTTTAAAGTGTGGTTCTTCCATTCAGCTACACCATTTTGTTGTGGTGTATATGGAACAATGTGTTGTTGTTGGATTCTTCATTAAGTGTAGAAAGTAGTGAACTTTTTGTTAACATATTCTCCTCCATTGTCGGATCTTAAATTAATGATTGGTGACCAGATTATTTTTCAACAAGGGCCTTGTAGGCCAAGAACATGTTAAATACTTCGCTCTTAATTTTTAGGAAATAAACCCAAGTGCATATGGAGTAATCATCAATGAAAGTTAATAAATATTTGAAACCAGAAAAAGAAGCTGATGGAAGAGGACCACAGAAGTCACTATGCACAACCTCCAAAGGAACTGAGGCGTGCCAAGAGGCACGTTTGTCAAAATTATGTCGATGATGTTTTTCGAGTACACAACCGAAACAAACTCCATCCCTGCAAGATACCATCGAAAGACTTGTCACCATATTGTATTTACATAATTGTTGCAATGAGCGATAACTTAAGTGACCAAATCGCTCCTGCCAAAGTTTGCTCAAGTTATCACTATGAGCAACAAAAACTAAAGGAAAAGGTGATGACCCAAAGTTGTTAAATTTGTACAACCTGGTAATATCATCAATGATTTCGATAGCTAGGACATGTTGAGGATATTTAAAATCCTTGATTACAACTTGGTGAGGTGTAAATGTTAAAGTTTTACCTTCACCAGAATGAGTGGTTTGATAGACTAACAACAAATTGCAGGAAATTCTTAGAACACATAGTACATCACTAAAATGACCATTTTCTACTGGAACTGTTTCAGATACGACAACACTTAGAGAACTATCATAATGAACAAATATTTGTTTGGTGTTACATTCATGCATAGTAGAAAATATGGCTTGATCCTTAGCCATATGATAAGATGCTCCGGAATCAATGAGTCATTCATTTGAAGTAGAAGCAGAAGATGTAGTATAAGAGTAACCAAAAGCACAAAGTGCATGTCCATGAGAGGTATATTTTGAAGACGAATCTAGGCTGATGTGGTGCTTCTTCATTGTTGCTTCTAAGGATTCTATCTTCTTGAAACACTTAGATTCATCATGATTATATTTCCTGCAATAGTTGCAATGACGATCCATATTTTTTGCTTTTGGCTTGGATCCTTTGTCATTTTTTGAAGAAGGAGCTGACTGAGAGGTTTTGAGACCCTTGTTTGGCTTATTATTACGAAAATTTTGTTTCTTTGGATGCTTGGAATTTTCTTTTTGTTGGGACAGTAAGGATTTCCTAGATGTATATGCATTGCTAATTATTCCAAGATATATGAGTTTATCTTTCTCTCTAATCAAGGAATCAAAAAATGATTCAAGACTAGGCTCTTGATAGCTAACTGCATTCAAGGATTCTTTTATGGAGTAAAACATAGATACAAAATAGAATATGCAGGTATAAGTTTGGAAAGAATATGATAAATACATTGTTTGTCTTCTCGCTTAATATTTCATTCTTCACATAAGAGTCTAAGAGTTTTGTACTTAGATAAATAATATTGAATGCATGAAAAATCACTTGTATTTAAATAAATCAACTCTTTTTCGAGTTGATGACCTTGAATTTCATTGTGTTTACCAAACACAGATTCCAACTTTTCCCAAGCTTTATCAGGTCCATCAATTCCAGATATGTGGAATCGCAAATCAATAGAGATTGACATCCCAATCAATCCATGAGCTTCATCACATCTATTTTCCCATTTTATTTTCTTATCATCATAAGTGGGTTATGTTTCTTTCCCTGAGGTAATTCTGAAAATTCCCCTACTTCGTAGAACATCCTCCATATGAGATTTCCATGAAAAATAGTTAGAGCTGGTAAGTAAAATATCACAAGGGGCAGCCATACTATAAAATAATGGCTGAAAAAATAGAAACCAACTGTCTGGATGCAAAGAGCTAGAAAAATCAGGCTGTTTAAAAAAAAATGACCTTGAAAACTGATTCCGTATGATGAAGTTATGCTTGATCAAAGAAAATGTTGAAGATGTCCCCAATAGTGACGTGGTAGATATAAAATCGACCAACTAAAAAAAAAGAACCCCCCTCTTCCCAAGATGAACCTTTGACAATCACTTTACAACAAAGTTGCTTTAAGTGAATCACTTTTGTAAAATAAGTGATTTTCACTTTTACAATGATGTTACTTTTAAAAAGTGCAACAACAAATAAACTTAAAGACTTAAGTGACTCACTTTTTTTATCTTTTACTTTTAATTTAAGTGAGTTGCACTTTTACAATAAAGTAACTTAAAATTAGAAATTGCATGCACTATTAAAAAATTAACTTAATAAGACTTGAACTCAAGACCTATTAAGGAATAAAAAAACTTTGAACCAAGTGAGCTAAGATTAAAAGTAACGGAAAAGAAGGGAAAGAGGAAGGGTTTATTTTTTTTACTCTTCTCTCTCAGTCTCTGTGCTTGCTTCTTTTCCTGCAACTCACACCACAAACCGAATTTTTTTTCCATGCTTTGGGTTTAGATCTCATTGTCTTACCCGTAAAGTCTACATTTTCTCCCTGTTTCTGATTCACCACGATCGCACAAGGTGCACGACAAAGAGCATACGCAACTGGTAAAAACCTTTTCCCTTTCTGTTTCTGATTCGCCGCTATCGTACAAGGTGCACGACAAAGAGCATGTGCAAAAAGGGAAGGAAACAATCCAAGGCTAAAAAAAATCTAATAATATAGCTAATAAAATATGAGATATAATTTAAAAAAAAGTAGAAATAAAAAACCGGCATTGTAACATTATACCTTCAGATCTGCTGAAATGGGCGTTTCTGGAGCAAACGAAATTTTTTTTCGATGAAACAAAAACTATTTACAAATGGAAACAATGTTCCGGATGCAATGGAACACCTCCCATAGGATATAAATGCACATAAATTCTAGAACCAGAAACCCTTTCAAAGTTTCGGCAACACCAGTTCAAGATCTAGATCATTAGCGAAAGTGACCCTTCATAAATGCTTTGATACCGTGTTCGGGTACATAGGGTACTCCAAAAGGACTGAAAACCTAGAGAAGCGACTCACACAAATAGATCATAGATAAACACACCGATGTTTTGACGTGGTTAAAACCCTTGAGAGGGAAATAGTCCACGGCCCCAGCCAAATAGATACTTGGAGCAATTTATTATGAGCTTCTCATAATCAATCAACTAGCCAATGAACCTCCATTCTATTTAAATAGAGATCATGTACCAATCGGGTGCTAAGCCACAGATCAAGGGTAGGTATGATCTAAGAGAAGATGAACCGTCGGATCAGTTTATGTCTAGAACATATCGTGACCGTCGGATTAGAATATTTACAAATGCATACTAATTCATACTAAAGAAACATGCTTTACCTAACATATATATTACACAATTTGATCTTAACTAACTCTTAAGTGTCTAAATATCCTAATACAAAGTCTTCATCAATCTTATGGGCATGAGTGCAAGAGTCCCATACACACTTCAAGGGATATGTAATATGTCAAGGGATTCATTATGTCAACCAAGACTTCTTCAACGAATGACCATAGAATGAGTCATTTGTACCACCATGTGCTTCAAAGCACACACCATTTGTGAATGGGCTCCAATTCCTAAGCTACCA
Organism: Pseudotsuga menziesii; assembly: GCA_001517045.1. Lineage (NCBI taxonomy): Eukaryota > Viridiplantae > Streptophyta > Pinopsida > Pinales > Pinaceae > Pseudotsuga > Pseudotsuga menziesii. Next base: position 94,497 of record LPNX010182045.1, on the reverse strand, counting down.
CATGCAAGGGCATGTGCAATCAATCAATCATCATGCTTACAACCTGTGAATTCTATCATCCAATTAACCATTATTTATGAGTAAATAAATACAACCTATGAAAAGAACTCCACAAGAGATGTAAAGAGCATGTGTAAGTATCCATGATCAAACCCATACCTGTTCATCAAGATTTTCCACTGTAGGGGATCTTGGTGGCATCAATGGCAGCCTAGAGGCCACTGCAAGTTCCTTGTTGGCATCAATGACAACTCAATCGACAATATCTCCATTTTTCATTGATGACAACAAATCAAGATCCCCCTTTCATCTTCATCTATCCCCATTTGGAATCAATGGAGAAGGGAGACCACAAATCTATATCTGAATTTATTGCTAATTTTTTATTGCTCCCCCTATCAACATGCATAGCTATATCATGATCCAGGGCCTTTTCCTACTTCAGTGAGAGAACCATCAGCTGGCCTTTTCTACCCTTGATTTACTCCTCCAAACTCTGTGAACTAAAGGTGATTCAAGGTCTTTGAGAGATCCCATACTTGAATTGTCACATGGTGGCCTTATTATTTAGATTGATCCACTTCATTCACATCTAACAATTCATTCCTTTTCATCCATACCTGGGAGTGTCCTTAATTCTGAGCATTTTTATTTTGAGCTTCATTTCTTCCTGCATTCTTCTTCTTCCATGGTTCATAGGATTTACTTGCGGATGTGTATGAGGAATTCCTCATAGATTGTCTTCTTGAATTCACAGAATCTTGATTTTTGTTCCCAAATCCATTTCAACTATAAAATCTCATAGTATGACAATGTGCAACAATGTGACCAACATGGTTTCATGTCCAACAACTAACTATGTTGTTGGGATTTCCAACACTTCTTATTTCATAGAATCTACAATCCATAACCTTGTGACCAAAATAATTACATGAATAACAATAACCAGTAAAACCATCTTCATAGTTGAGTGCTTGATTCCATCTTGAAGTTATTTCTATTTTGAATCTGCTTTGAGGAGTGGGACCAACTTCTTAACGTCTTTATGATATTTTGAATTCTTCTTTATGTTTTGCAGGTTCTTGACGAGGAGCTTTGCTTTCATTCTTGGACATTGAAGGGATTGATTTAGGAGTCTTAGGAGACCATGTGCCAACTTCATATTTTTCTTCTTCCTTGTTGTATCCAAGACCGGATTTGTCAAATGGAGATCTTTGACAATCCAAAATATTATCTAGGATGAATGAAATGTTGTTGAACTTAACATATGAAAAGTATTAACTTTCTCATCCAACTAGTGTCTCAATACTTCCTCTATCATGTTGGCTTCTTCCAACTAAGTCTTTAAATCGACATTATCCTTCCTTGTTTCTTGAATTTCTTATGAATATTCACTGATTTCTTCTTGTTCTTCTTCTGCTTGACTAATCAATTCAGTCTTTAGTCTTTCAACTTCATCTTTCTTGTCTTGCACTTGATCCTGTGATACTTCTTCCTTGTGATTAAGTTTTATAAGAAACTCTTTTAGTGTCACGTATTTTGTTGATACTTATCTAAGGAATCTGAGGTTCTCCTTTTAAACCTCATGAAGTCATTCTGATTTATACTGACTCTGTTCATGAACGAATTAGATTTGAGATAAATATTAAAAAAGGTATGTGTTATTTCCTTTGGGTCTTTCAACAGATCTTCATCATCTTTTAAAAGGACATTTTCAATTTCATCACATATAGGACTACTGCAATCAAGTGAATCCATACCTTTACTAGAATCCAATTCTTCCTTTTCTTACTGCTTCACATATTCAGCGGGCTTGAATTTTGTTTCCTAATTTTCTTTTTCAGTGTCTTGTCTTCCCTTTTTATATTCATTTTCCAATTTGAGCCATAAATAATTTATAGAAGTGTATTCCCCTACACTTTCTTTGACTAATATTGGAATTCCATCCATGAGGAACTTAAAGGTTGTGGTGTTTTCCTTCTTATCTTATTTCTGTATATCTAACTTGGTCTTCTTATTAGATGGAATGGTTGGATTGATCACAATCTTTAAAACACCAAAATTCTTCAAGTAGGCTTTCATTTTTCTCCTCCAACTGGAATAATATGTCATGTCAAATACTAGAACATCATTGGTGGACTCTGCTTTTGCATCCATTGTGTGTCTGCATATCTCCTCCAATATGGAAAGGATTTTGGTGAAGGCCGAATCTGATACCAATTGATTGACACAATGGTCACAATGAGAGAGGGGTGAATCAATGTAATGGAAATTAAAAACCTTTTTCAACTTCTACCAATTTAGCATATTTCACCAATGCATTATACTACTAAGTACACTATCATTGTTGATTAAGTTGTCATTTATGCCAACATAGGACTTGAAGTGGCCCCTCACGTTGTCATTGATGCCACCAAGGTCCCCTACAATGGACAATATTGATGAACATGTATGGGTTTGATCATAAACACTTGCACATGTTTGGTATTTGTTTGATCACCCTTTACCCACATATAATGCCCAATTGGATGATAGGATTGCTGGTTGATTTATTGGGCATGCCCCTGTTGTGGTATTTTGGGATTTGAATACCATTCACTGATAGTGTGCACATTGTAGCACATGATGGTACAAATGACCCATTCTATGGTCATTCGTTGATGAGTTCATGACTTGATGGGGTCATGGAGCCCACACACTTGGTATGTGCCACTTGATGTTCTTGCAGCCCACTGATTTCACCTTGATTCCCTTGTACCCTTGAAGGTTCCCTTCAAGACTTTGGAGCCCCTACTTGTTGATCTTGAAGCTTGATGGAGGTTGTTGATGAAATATGGTCCTCTTTGTGATTAGATGGCTTGAGAGGTTGTATCTTTTTTATCATGGAGGTGGAACCCACGGACAACATGCACTTGGTATGTTGAAGAAACATTGAAGCACTTATGAAGCATTAAAGAAGTGCTTGGACCCATAAATTGGTCCTTAATCCCACAAGTTGGTTGAATAAGTCTTGGTTGACATAATGAACCCCTTGACATATCATGGAACCCTTGAACATGGTCTTGAAGTACTTAGAAAGTTGATTAAGTCATTGAAAATTGCTCTTGCATGTAGAAACTTCATCCCTTGGACATTTGGTGGTGTTTGTGGTTATGCTTGATGATGTAGTCATGGCTTTGAAACCTTACATGCTACATAATGTCCTTATCACTTGAAGAAAAATGAACTGGTCAAATACATTGAAGAAGCCGATATGTCAACCCTTAAACATGGCTATAACAAGATACAAATAAAATAATACATGTGAACTATTATAATCCCTTACAAGCTATAAGTCATCCCCACACAAAAATATTAAATAAAATTTAATAGTTTGAAATTTATATCAAGAACATGGCTCCATAAAATGCTTTAAAAGTGTTTAAAACATTAAATTAATTAATTTTTTTTAGGGCAGGTCGGACCCATAAAATTTGGGGTACATTTCTATATAAATACAAACTCATTCCATTCGTTTTGAACATGAATTTTTGAAGTATGAAGCTTTGATTTTCAGATGGTAAAATAGTGAGGAAACAACAACATATGAGTTTGAGGCAACAATAGCTAAAGTCTATTTTTTCTTCTCTATTTTTCAGGTATCTTTCTTTGAGGCATCCATGTTGAAGAAAAGGTGTTTGGTTTTACCTTGATGTAAACTTTGAAGGAGTATGCAATTTCATGCACAAGTGATGTATTGAAGGAAAATAAGTTTTGATTTACAGTTTTGATCTAAATTTCAAGCATCGTGAAATATTTAATGCAACATAACAAAAGAAGAAAAGAGCTGCCACAGTCTAATTTTTTTTATAGATTCCATAGTATGAATTTTGTAGAGCTGCCATGGTCCAAAATTTACAGAGCTATAAAAATTCAAGGGTGTCTTTTGAAGCTTCAACAGTCAGAGTTTGAAGCAGCTTAAGACTATCAATCTGAAACTTGGGTAAGAAGCAGCCATGAGCAACCACAATGTATATTAGAGTATGTCAAGCTCTGGAAGTGAAGAAGTCACATGCACATGAGAACAAAGCAGATTGATTCCATGAAAGATGACTTGACATGACATACAATGATTTGACAAACCAGTGGATGAGTGATTCTTGTACATAATCCTTGAATTATCTGTAAAAATAAATACTCTCTGCCTTATAAAGGAAACCTTGGCATAAGACTTGGACTTAAGTGAAGATGTGAAAAAAATCCATTGTCTGAGATGTTTGGGACTCACACATCAAAGTTTATTGGCTCCGATTAGTTACGCATTGTTGATGTGCTTGATGTGTATGTAGCTGGAAAATTCTACAAGGCAATCAACAAAAGGAGATAACCCAACCAAAGGCTTCGAATCGTTCCCACGTAGAGAAAAATCTATCCTCGAGATGTTTGAAATGGCTAAATCCCATGGATACAAGGCCTCCACTGGCACAAGAGTTTTATTAGATCTTGAATATCTGATGAGAAGATAAATCAAGAACAGAAATATTAAAAGAACTGATTTCTAACCAACTGCTTAAGGACACTTAAAGTAGGGTAGGTAATGTTTCAAACAAGATTGTTTTGAAATATAACATATGAAAGAGAACAACTACTTAATGTACAAACATGTAAATTGAGATTAATCCTTTCAAATATCTTTAGACTCAACTGAACAAATAAAATTTTCCAAGAACTCTGCCCAAAGTTTTAGAGATACGCAACAAATTCCAGAGACAATATTAATTCACAAATTAATATCTAGAGATTGATAACCGATCATCAGTGATATAAAAATAGAGTACATCAAACAAACACATTCACTTGATACACATTAAATATATTAATCCCAACAGAAAAACATCAATATTAGAACCATCATATGCATAAAAGAGATCTGATAATCAGTAAGCCAAACAGAATGGCAGATAGACTGAAATTCATTAAACACATTCAATGAAAAACCATGGAACATAAAATGAGATAACTGCAATTTTATTAATCTGCAAAACATTACAAAATAGTAAAACCACAAACTTCCCTGTTATATTTCAGAGCAGTCTTGTCTCCTACATATTTTTTAATCCTTTTCTTTGAAAAGTCTCCCTTTACTTAGAAACATCCATCCTTTAAATAAGATTACAGATTTTACAAGAAAAGAAATATTCCTAAAACATGAGATTACAAATCAAATGGTTTTAGGATTGGCCAAGGGCGGAACACCACTTAGCATATAGGTCCATAATTTTGTCGATCTCTTGGAAATGGGCATTCCTCAAGTGGACTTCGGTTTTACAAATATGGGAAGAAATATCCATCTTTTTAATTTTCTTCCACTCTTTCAGGAACACCTGTATTCGAGCTATCGAAGCATGAGGAACTTTGATCCACCTCTTCATTTCTTCGATTGTGATGATATTTATTTTCTGGATCAGTTTCTTGTCAACATCAAAACCTTGTTCCACCTGTTCCAGTTGAAGCTTCGACAAATGTTCCTGACTAATAAGCTCCAAAATGGGCAGGTCCAAATAGGTTAGAAAATACTCAGCATCTGAGCACCTTGTCTTGCAATTTTTCTGTCCTTCCTTGATCAGAGTCTCCACTGAGTCATAGATACCTTCCCATGTCTCAATAAAAAACTCAGTTGTTTTAGCCTGCAGTCTGTCCAAGATCGACATGTCATGTGATTTTTCTTTGATGTGCTTCTGCCAACATGTTACTTGTTCAAAATACGTAGATGCCTTCCTCATATGATCATGATGGGTTTTGAGGGTTTCATAATGCTTATAAAACTCTCCATACAACCCTTGCATCTCATTAAAAAAATTATATAGATCTACTATGGCCTATCGAAATTCTTAGTGCACCATACAGAGCACCTATTTGAATTCTTCTGGTGTCAGACCTAGAAAGGAGGAGGATTTTGAGGCTAGCTAGGCATCTTTCAGCTGTAGGTTGATAAGGAAAATTAGTTCTTCCTGCCGCTGATTTAGAACATCTGCGTTCCCAAGCTGTAGCTTTCTTTTGCCACTACTGAACTCTGTCTTCATGCTCTTGTTTTAGTTGGATAAATTCTTGTGCATGCCTCTTCTCTGCTACTTGCAAGTCCAATTTGGATTTCTGTAGTTCCTTTTCTTTATCCCCAAAAGAAAAACTCAACTGTGATATTGAGTTAAAGTTTTCTCCTACAAAAACTCCCATCGTGGCTGTTGTATCCACTGCCCCTTGCTAGATATCAGTTGTAGTTGACTTCCAAATAACCTAATTAAGAGGAGGCACCTTTTTAACTGAACTTTCCATGGCTCTCTTGGCTCCCCTCTTTACCGCAAATTTGTCCTTTTTGATCCAATAGTATTTTCCCATTGATCTGACAACATATTCTCCAAAATCTGCCATCATTTCTGATGATGAAGTGTTTTGGTGCTGGATGGTAACCAAGAGATCGGTTTGGGTTTGATTTAAGGGGATTTCTATGTTGAGGGGAGGGATATTCATGGGAGCAGAAAGCAAAGGTAAAAGTAAGGGATGTGAAAGAATAAGATGTAGGAAAAACCTCTTTATGAGGAAGAGTCATAGAGGTAGAAGAAGTGTTCACCTGAGGAGGTTGGGAAACTAGGGACATTGAAGTGTTCACCTGAGGAGGTTGGGAAACTAGGGACATTGTGATAGGGTGAGGTGGTGAAAGAGGAGGAGGAGGAGGAAAAGTAAGAATAGGTGAGTCAATTGAAATTGTGGGAATTCAAGTAGTAGCTCCCATAATCGATGAGATATTTATCTTGGAAAGAGATTGTTGGGAAGATGACGAACCTAACATATTGGGAAAACCTTGGATATTGGGAAAACCTTGGATATTGGGAATGGATGACAAAAGCATATTCAAAACAGCTTCTGGGCAAGTAACATGGTCTTCTTCCACTTCCAGATCACTATGCACATCATGAATTTCAACCTAAGATGAATATACAGGAGTTACCTATTGTGTAAAAATATATTTCACAGGGGCTTGCTCTTGCTTAACAAGAGGGAGCAAAGGAATTGTTTTTTCTTTTGCAGGCTCTCCCTGCAATTGTGTCTGTTCTGAGCTCACTTGAATCTTTTGTTTCTTAGGCTGTGTTTCAACCATCTATATATGAGTTTGCAATTGGAAATTTATTAATTCAAGATTCCTCTTGAATTATTCCCCTTTCTGTAATGCATATTCCATTGAAGCAAGAGGAGGACTAGATGGGACTTCAAGGATACATTTACCTTTGTCCTTGGGTTGAGAAGAAATGGCAGCAACGGAACTTGCTGCATGTTCTCTTGCTTCCTTTTCTATTTTCTCCCTCTGAAGATTTTTATTTATCTCAAGTTTATCTTCTCTTTCACGGGGAATTCTTATCTTGAGATACTTCTGGTACTTGTACAGATGAGACTTGGTATCCAGATCAATGATCTTATTCATTACTTCCTGAAAATTTGTAGTTGCTCGGAACATGGACAAATTAGGGTCATTTTCATGCAAATAATGAAATCTAATGTGCTCATGAGAAAAGAGATTAGCCAAATAAGCCATTTGGTCATGCATTCTTTTGGATGCCTCCCCAATGTTCATAACATAAATTTCCTTTCCTAGCAGGGATGCATGGGTGGGGTTCTGTAACACAAGAGAGTTGAGATGTATAGGAATTCGGGCCAAGCCCTTTTCTTATGCTTAGCCAACTTGGGAAAAACCCAATCGATGACAGTTTGGTAAGAAAATTCTTGCAGCACCATGCGGTTGAGAACTATCATGGGAAGGAGGTGGACTGTATTGCTGCCCAAAATCCTTATGTAAGAGAAATATTCTCCTACGTACCAGTCTCCATAGAGTGAAATTATTTCCCTAGCACCTTCAGAGAATGCAAAAGCATTAACCTTGAAAATTTTGAAATATATTTACCCTAGAAATAGGTCACACAGCTCATAAACATTAAGGATGAATTTATATTCCCACATATCAGAGAAGTATATATGTACAGGCGGCGATTTCTCATCCCAATACCAATTTAAAGCTGGGAAGGAAGAAGATGCACATAATGCATTCATGACAAATCCTGACATATAGAAAGCCGACTTTCATTTGGCCGGGGTTTTTTGATATTTCGTAAATTCATCTCAAAGATTGCAGGACAAAATTTGCGCGCAATTGAAAGAATCACCTATAATGAAAATATGGTGTGCCATAGGAACCCACTGTGATCTGAATGAGGAACAATTTTATAACCCAAATAACCTGCAAAACATGGCTTCCAATAACGAGAAAGGTTCTCTGAACCAAAAAATTGGATATACCGAAAGTGAAGCAGGAATAACTAACGTTGGGTCTTCCAGCCAGGATTTGACTACTTCTTCATAATTGAATTTGGAGAGGGTTTCATTGAATTTTTTTTGATGAGAGAAGTTGTTTGGGAGCTCCCAAAGCATAATTCCTAGCAAATACCTTAGGATGGAATGAAGCAATCAGGGTATTATCCATGTCATGAAATGTGCACCCCTTAGGGTCAACATGGTCCAATTCCCACTTGACAGGGTCTATGTAAGGCATGAATGGAGGTTTGGAAGAAATGTAATGGAGCTGAGAATTATGAATATAGAGATAAGTGGGTTGTTCATGAGAAACAAAGGAAAATTCATCATTATTAAAGATAGAGTAAATTCTGGACCAGTCCAGATATCGGGTATTAGACACGCGCACACCAATCTCAGTAAAAACACTAGCATTGGGATCTTTGTTCTTTTTCTCTTGAAGAGTCAATTTTGATTTGGTGTTCTTGGTCATGGTCTATGCCTTATTTGATTGGATTTTGGTGGCCATGTCTGATAATGACATGATTCCAATTTTTAACAGAAAAATGGTCAGGCGGTGAAAACACTCAGTAGACCACAAGTTTGTGTGCTGGGATAAAGAAGAAATGTACAGTGAAAACCCTGAGCATAGTGAAAAAGCACGAGAAAAATGGTAAAAAACACTTGTAATTTCGAACTTTAAAAACCCAAAAGAAAACGACCAAAAGAATATGGACCATAGATTTTGTATGCATGGATGACTAATATCAAGGTGGAGGAATAAGATACAAGGTTTGACAAGGTTCAATTTTCATGGTTTCTGATTTTTGAATTCCAAAAATTGGGAATTGAAAATTAGGAAACAAACATTCAGTCAAGAAGGACGTGGGGTTTCTGATTTCCGACACCCGGAAATCAGAAATTGGGAATTGAAAATCAGCAATGTAGGTAAATCATAAATTGAAAATGATGTTTCCGATATCCTAGATCCGAAGTGTCGAAAATAAAAAATCAGGAAAATGCCAAATAACTTTAACAAAACCAGAGTTTTTCGGTTTTTGACATCCAGAAATTGAAAACCGGAACAATGAATTTCCTTTATTTGAAAAGATAAGGTTTTCGGGACCCAAAATGTCAAAAATCAGAAATCAGGAAAACTAACCTCAACATACCTCCAAAAAAGGGATTTTCGCTTTTCGATTTCGGAATCAGTGAATTATAAATTTTGAACAAGTTTGAAAAAATACATAAAAAGGTACGGAGAGCCCCCCCCAAAAAAGGTTTACTGAAGAAATTTATTCAATCCAAACAAAATAACAAAGAGCTTACAACTTGATAGTCTCCTAAGTGATGACTGGCTAGTAGAACTAGTCAAATGGGGCCCCTATTTTGATGATTCAAAATGGGGATCTGTTGTAGATAGCAACGAATGGCGACTTGTTGGGAAGAAGCAGTTATCTCTGGTTACCTCTACATGGAATTTCAAAGAAAACATGTCAGTATAAAGATGTCAAGCTCAATAGTAAACTCAAATGAGAAACAACCAGATCTAGTAGAGAAAAATACTTAATTGATATCACACACATCCATGATCATTGATAATAATGGTCAACAACTTGGAAAACTGTAAAGAGCACTAAAACATCTCTGCGTAGCAATATAAGTGATAAGCAGTTAAAGATGAGCTTCTGCATAAGAAACCTTGGGTTTATGTCGTGACCTTCAAACCAAAATCACTTGGGTAATAGGATTTTATTCTCCCTTTTTTTGAGAGATATATATACAAACAAGATCAACAGAATTGTGTCAATAACACTGTCTTGTTAGGGAACAGTTCCATACATAGATTTTACCTAGAAACTGAACAAGCTAGTTAGTCAAGAGACTCCCTGTCTTTTGGTTTTTCACACCAAAAGAAATTACCATGGCCTGGTAACCACCTATCAGTAATTTCAGTCCAAGTATCATCCATGAACATGGTCAGGTCAGCTTGTGATAAGAACTCCTATCATTGAGCACAAAGAGATGAATATTATATATTTAAGAATAATTAAATGGGATGCAAAACTGCAAGCCATTACCCTTGCTTGGGAACCAACTGGTGGTAATGTCACTCATAAATTATGAACATGATAGGCTGGCTTGTGATAAGACCTCATATCTTGCAACTTAAAATCATTGAGGTATTTGCTTATTTCGGTCCCAGGTGACAAGGGAGAGATTAGAAGAAACTTGAAGGTTAGAGAAACTATTATAGATCTACCACTATTATCACCATAATACCAGGAAGGAATGAAAATGTTTCCTCGACAACTTCCCCATTATCATGAGGACAATAAAGATAATGATCATCAGAAATGTGGATTCCAGTACACATCACGCCAACAATAGATTTCGAATTGCTTTCCCATATGGATATTAGTTCAAACCCAAGTAAACGTTCCTAACATATTAAGGTCAAAATCCTTAGTAAAAGTTTTTAGGATAAACTGCTTAACCAACAGGCATTAGCTGCTACAGTTATATCAAGTCTTAGAAAATAAAGAAAAACAAAGCAAACCAAAGCCAATCAGAACAATTCACACCAATCAAAACCACACACTATGTACAGGTAAGGAAAAATTACCTCAAGAGAAATATTTCTTGAGGAGTTGGACATTTATCGGAAAGGTGTCAGTAACACCTTCCAACGTTTGCAAGTGAATAGTACCAGGGACGAGATTTTCTGTAATAATGAATGGTCCTTACCACAGACAATGAAAATTTGTGTAGTCTTGTTTGTCCTTATGGGGATTGTCCCAATTGAGTACCAAATCCCCAATATCAAACTGATGATTTATGGATGAATTATCATCAAAACACCTTTTGAACAATTGTTGATGATGGTGTAGGTTGTTTCTAGACCTTTCCCTTCTTCTAATTTAAGAAGGGTATCGATTCTATCTTGTAAAGGGGAGGAGTCAAGATCTTGTGAACAAGACTAAGCAATGTGTAAATATGGAAGCTGAAGGTTTGGTGGTAAGACAAATTCTTTTACGTAAACCAAACAATAGGGAGAATTACCAATGGAAACCTTAGGAGTGATCCTGTCTTCCCATAAAATATTGAAGAGTTTAGTATGCCAATCCCTGTGGCTATCAGCTACAGTCTTCGTAATAATATTGATCAAATTCTTATTAGAGGATTCTTCTAGGCCATTACCTTGTGGGTAATAATTAGCATAGTATTTTACCATTATCCCTTTCTCAAGGGCACACTGAGTAAGATTAATAGAGTTTAAATAAGAAGCGTTGTCAAAAACTAAAGAGTCAGGTACTCCAAAGCTGGTAAGGTTATTACTCTCCAAGAACGATGTGACCGAGTTAGTGTTAGAAACCTTTAATGGGATTGCATCCACCCAATGGCTAAAATAATCTATTGCAGTCAGAATATACTTGTGCTACAATGAGGAGGGAGGAGAGATAGGACCAACAAAATCCAGTCTCCACTACTAAAAAGGGTACTAGACCGTGATAGGCTGTAGAGGAAAGGGTGGCTTCTTTAATTTTCCAACACATTTTTGGCATGGCTCGCACTTCCTAACAAGGTTATAAGTTGAACAAGGTGGGACAATAATATCCCGCTCTTGATAACTTGTGGGATGTGGTTTCTCTAGAATAATGTCCACCCACAGGCCCTACATGTAAATCAACCAAAATTTTGTTAGCTTCTGGGTTTTCAAGGCACCTGAGAAAGACACCATCATAATTCTTGTGAAACAACACATTATCAATTAACTGGTAAGGTGTTTCTTTGAGTCTCATATTCCTATGCTTTTTAAAGTCAAGAGTTGGAGGGGCATACCCATGAATGAGATAAAATCTAATGTCATCATAGCATTCGGATGACGGAGTAGTAATTACATCAATAGTATTAGCTAATGTTTCTTCCTCATGAATACATTGTCGTTCCTTCTCTAGAACATTGGATTGGGACGTTAATAAGCATAAACCCTACCCTTTTACCATTTTGGCAGGTTTTATCTCCAAATCGTACTCCTGGAGCCCAGCCATCCAATGAGCTCTTTTTTATCCCAACTCCTTCTGAATCATCACATTTCTTACTACTGTGAACGAGACTATTACCTTTGTCTTCAATTTTAGCAGATAGGGCCTGAAATGTTTCAAAAACTTGTAGACAATATAGGATTATTTTTTTATCTGTGTATAATTCAATTATTCTCCTTTGAACGTAGAGCTCATAAAAGACACAGTAATTTCAGCGTCCTCATTATTTCTCTGTGAGAGCATAGCAGCATATGAAATGTCAGTGGAAAAAGTGTATAATACAAAATCTCTCAAAAAATTAGGGGGAAACAGTGCAATATCCTTCATAATATTTGAGTATAGCATCCTTCTTTTGTTATATTTTTATCAATTTAGACAATATTATCTTAGGATCTTATCTGAGAGAATAACATGCAAAACAATCAATCACAAGAGACAATAGACACAAAGATTTTCCTCGGGGAAACCACAAAGGAGAAAACCCCGCAACTTCCTCAGAGATAGAATAGGCACCAATAGCAGCAGTAAAACCCAAAGATAGTAAGATGATCTTCGACAATTTCTCTCTCTCTTATCCTAGCTCCTTCTCTCTCACTCATGCGCTACAACTGAGTGTGAGTGACTGTATGATAAATAGAGAGACTCACTCTCTATTTATACCAATTCCTGACTTGACAATAGCTTACCAGGGTCGACTTCTCTAGGAGAGTCTAATAACCCTAGTGCCCCGAAACTGTGGGGACTTTAACCCTTGAACAATAAGGAGGGTTACCCTCTATGACTTTACATGACTTGTTTACATTATTGATTCTCCTGATAGGAACATCGGGGTATGACATGACTCAATTACATTACAAATACTTCCTGATAGGAACATCGGGGTATGACATGACTCAATTACATTACAAATACTTCCCGATAGGAACATCAAGGTACAATACATAAAATATACAAGTGAATAAATTCTGAAGTTACAAATACTTCAACACTCCTTCTTAACTAGGAAGGTATTCTCTTGACACAATTCATCAGTACAAGTCTTCTTCTCTGGAATAAGCTAGATCATCACTAGATCATCATCGAAATTGGATCATCATTAAAGATGGATGATCACTGGATCATCATCAAAGCTGGATCATCACCATCACTGCTTCTGCTATCTCGATCAACTGGTGCTATCTCTCAATTCTACTCATCATAGGAAGTTCTACAGAGCCATCCCTTTTTCATGCTGGTTGTAGGCCTATCCTCCAGGAAGGTCTTCTTCAGTGCTTATATCTGACCCTAGTCAGAAAGCAATGCCCAACACTTACATCTGACCATGAGAGAAACACATCCACCACCCTGTCAGAAAGGCACACCCAACACTCACATATAACCCAGTAAGAAAGGCCCAACACTCACATCTGACCATGGGAGGCCCAACCTGCCACCATGTTAGAAAGGCTCATCCAACACTTACATATGACCCAATCAGAAAGGCCCAGCACTCACATCTGACCATGGGAGGCCTAACTTGCAACCATGTTAGAAAGGCTCAACACTTATATCTGACCATTGGAGGCCCAACCTACCACCATGTTGGAAAGGATCAACACTTATATCTGACCATGGGAGGCCCAGCTTGCCACCATGTCAGAAAGGATCATCACTTATATCTTACCCAGTCAGAAAGGCTCTGCACTTACATATGACCCAATCAGAATGTCTCTACACTTACATCTGACCATGGGAGGCCCAGCTTGCCACCATGTTAGAATGGATTTGTACTTACATTTGACCATGGGAGGCCCAGCCTACCACCATGTCAGAATGGATCTTGGACTCATCACCTCCTCTTGGAGGGAACCTCGATCTGGAGAACACCAAGCTTCTCCCTAAAGTACTTAAACTTCACTCAGGCCAATGGCTTGGTCAACACATCAGCTATCTGTTCGTCTGTCACAACATACCAGAGCTTCACTACTCATCTCTGCACCATATCCCTGATATAGTGGTACTTGATCTCGATATGCTTTGACTTGTCATGGAACACTGGGTTCTCTGAAAAATTCACACAACTTTGATTGTCGCAATATATACAAGTAGCATCTAACTAGAGATCAAACAAATCATATAGTAGCTTCCTCAGCCACACTGCCTCACAACTAGTTGAACAAGCTGCGACATACTCTACTTCGGCTATACTCAGTGCCACACAAGACTGTTTCCTACTAAACCAAGAGATCACACTTGATCCCATATTGAAGCAGTACCCTAAAGTGCTCTTCCTATCGATGGAACTGCCTGCCCAATCTGAATCAACATAACCTTCCAGGTTAATCTTCTGATCTGCCTCATACTTGAGCTCATAATCAACTGTACCCTTCAGGTACCTCAGAATATGCTTTGCAGCAATTAGGTGAACATGTCTCGGATCCGTCAGGAACCAGCTCAATGTGTTCAAAGCAAAGCAAATATATGGTCTTGTATTTGTTAGGTACATCAAGGACCCAAACATCTGATAATACATCATAGCATCAACCATCTCTGATGAAGCATCACTCAATAACTTCAGGTTCGATTCCATAGGTGTGGTCATGGCCTTGTAGTACATCATCCTGATCCTCTTCAAAATCTCTACTGCATACTTCCCTTGTCCCAAGGAGATTCCATCTATACTATGCCACACCTCCATGCCTAGAAAGTAGTGCATCATACCCAATTCCTTCATCTCAAACTTGGTAGAAAGCTTCCTCTTTGAATCAGCAATCAGCCCATCCACACCTATTACAGACATATCATCTACATATAGTAGGAGTATCATTGGGTTCCCTTCTTCAACCTTGTAGTATAGGTTGGAATCTTCTTCACTCTTAGTAAAGCCCAAACTGGATAGGAAGCTATCAATTTTGCCGTACCATGTCCTGGGTGCCTATTTCAAACTGTACAGGGATTTCTTCAATTTAAACACATGAGTCTCCCTGTCATGTGTCTCAAAACTGAGTGGCTGCTCCACATACACTTCCTCTTCCACTACACCATTCAAGAAAGCAGTCTTGACATACATCTAGTGTATCTTCCATTTCATTACTGTAGCTAGAGAAAGTACTGATCTGATGGAAGTGTATCTGGATACAGGTGCAAAAGTTTCTTCATAATCTATTCCTTCTTTCTAGGAGAAGCCAGGAGACATGAATCTTGATTTATGTTTCTCTATGCTACCATCCAAAGCATGATTGATCTTGTAAATCCATTTGGAAGTCACAACAGACTTCCCCTCTAGTATAGGGACAACATCCCAGACATCATTCTTCATGATCGACTAGTACTCCTTAATCATAGCATCCTTCCATTATTTCTCCTCTGCCGCTTCTTCATACTTGGAAGGTTCTTTATCAATGATGTCACGCAACAGTGCTACATAACTAGAGAAGGACCTAGTTCTTTTCCTCTCTGTGTGCATTTCTTCTGGAGCCCCATATCTTTTTGCACCTTGTATAGCCTCTATTACGGAGAGAAATTCCTATGGCTTGGGGTACCACAATAGACAGCTTAACTCCAGAAATCAATCCTTTCCAATATGCAATAGAAATTAAATGTCTAACACTAAAGGATCAAACCTCGTACCTTATTCCGGACGGTTGAAGTAGATCCCCGTTGAGCTTTCCAATCTTCAGCTTGAATTGATCTGTTACTTCCTCAACAACAAGTAAACAATACAAGCATTCTATATATCATGGTGTTAGATCTATTCTAGCATATATAATCAATAATGTAAAAGAATTTGACATGATCCCATGGATAAAATATTCATTCAAACACACATTATTGGATAGGAAAAGATATTTCTATTAATATAAATCAGATATTACAAGATACAACCTCTGACGGAACGTCTACGAACCAGAGAAACTGAATCCCCCACTTGTTGGTTCTCTCTGGGCAGACCCGAGTTTCCTTTACTGTACCAACAAAACCCCTAGCTCACTGGCCCTTTCAGCGACAGACCGTAGAACGGCCTGAAGTCTCACCCGAAGTGATCTTGGATGGGTTGGATGAGGACTCAAGTGTCCTCAGTCAGGTTCTGTAGCATCCTGGTGGTCGCACGACTCTTCTTAGTCAGCGGTTTCTCTCCGCGATGGTGACCTTTCTTACTTGCTGGTCCTGGGAAGGAGCGATCTCTTATCACATCGCCGATGCTAGCACGATGCGCAAACTATCTCCTCTGCCCGACTCTTAACCTACGATATCTTACACCGCGGTTCCTCCGGCAGTGCGATATCGCCTTTCTATACTGTGATATCCTTTACGGTAAGGCTTCAATATGACTCTCATGGTCCAATGGCTGCTCTCATAGTATAATAGATAAGCTAAACAACCTCACTTAGACTCCTACAGTCTAATATACTTAACATCAACTATGCTCAACTTGCTGAACTAATATGCAGAAATCACTTAACACTGTAACTGCAACTATCGCGCATCAAGTACTGAGAACTCGTATACATAATACTTAACAGATTCAACTCATAGTTAATCTTCCACGCTATTGTAACTAAATATAGCATACATTTACTCATTCATTAACTGGTAGTAAAGTTCATGTAATGAATAAAAGATAACAGATAAATAAAGCATAGTCACATGAATAGTCGCACAACATATTGATTTTACGTGGTTCACCTCCAGGGGGGAAGCTACATCCACGGGAACTATTTTTTATATTATATCTTGAGAGAGTAAACACAGTTCTGCTACAACCTGATGTGCAGCTTGAGATCTTCTGGGAAACTCCGCGCACACCGCCAGGAGCCCTTCTCTCTTAGATCTCTTTTCTTATATTGCCTTCTCTTACAATATACTCTTCTTCTTCTTCTCTCTCTCTCTCTCTCAATCCTTGCGGATTGTTCAATCCCTGTGGATTGTTACATACATGCTCTAGGGGTCGGCTACTGGTTACAGTGATATAATGCAGATGGACTAACAGAACCAGAGCTCGATTCTTACAATACTGAGACACTAGAAACACTTAGCTAGATAAATGACTTAGAAGGCTAACTGTCTAACTGTCTAAACAACTACCAAAATGTCTAACCTTTTACAATACAAAATATATCCTTATATAGGAGGGCCGAAGGTCTCACCATTACAACACTATGGGCCTATCCCAACAGTAACCCCAAAAACCCTAACTATGAAAGTCGGCCCATCTGTACTTGAACTACCGCTTTCCGTCACACCACAACTTTTTGCAGTTTTCCACGCTTCCCGACGCTGATCGTGGGTATGGACGTCGCTTCCTCGGTCACTTCGCTTCTGTCCTTCCTCTTCAATGCCTCGACCCGTTGCTCCTTTTCCTTTATGAGGGTAGCTGATCCCTCCTGTCTTCGCCGCTGCCTTAAGTGCAGTGGTTGAGCTCTCTCTTCTCGGCCGCTCAGGTACTGTTCTTCTTTGACTTCCCTTTCCCGATGTAGCAGCTTTTCCTATAGCTGCGGGACCCTGCTCCAACACCACTTGGGCCTCCACCACTTAATTCCTCCATCTCTCGATAGCAAACTCACAAGCAAAAGGCAAGCTTGGGAAGAACACAAAAGTGCTCCAAGGGATAAAGAGATGCAGACTCAAGCATAAGTTCCAGTAACAATGGAATATAGTTTCGTTGCTCCCAATTCTCTCTTATGCCTTCAATGTACCAAGGGGTTCCTTATATAGATTTTCAAAGGGGTAATGAAAGGTCGAATCCAAGTGATCTCAAGGCATAAGGAAGGCCAGGAGTCAAATGAGTCAGATCCATGTCAAGGAAAACTCCAAAAGGATTTGGATTATGCACACATCCCAATGTACACGGTTTTAGTTGTCAAACCAGCGTATGTACGCGCTTATAGGTTTAAAATTCACGTATATAATTTTTCATGTGTTTTTAGGGATGATCAAGGAAACATCAAAGGACAAAAAGTGGTCCATAGGGTCTAAGGAGTCTGCAGCGGGACAGGGGAAGGCCATACAAAGTGTGATTCACCTAGAGTGGTGAAATCCTCTATAACAGTCTCTCATACCCATGCAGGTTTCCTCTTGTGAGGATTCTTCTCTTGGGGTGGATCTACAGGTTCTTATGGTTCTTCTATTTCTCTATATTCATCTTGGATTTTTATCATTCATAGTTGTATCTTGAATTATGGGTACTTATGTTTCTTCAGAGTCTTCAACTGGCCTCTTTCTAGATTCTTTGTAAGCTGAATCTTCATCGAATGTTACATCTCTACTTATGTCTATCTTCTTGAATCCTGGGAAGTATATTATGTAGGCTTTCGAGCTTTCACTATATCCCACAAATATACCCTTCTTTCCATAAGGATATAACTTTTTCCTCTTTTCTCTTGGAATGTGTGTGTACACATGAAAACCGAATATTTTGAGATGGATGACTTCTGGTTTCTTGTCAGAAAATACTTCTTCAGGTGTCTTGTTTTCGAGTACTCTATGTGGAGTACAGTTCTGTACATACACCGCTGTTCTGGCAGCTTCTTCCCATAGATGCATGGGAATATCTTGATCATGAAGCATTTCCCTTGCAGCTTCCATGATCTTTCTATTCTTCCTTTCCGCAACCCCATTCTGCTGTGGATTATATGGAGTGGTTAACCCCCTCTTAATCCTTGGATCTCTACATAACTCTTTGAATTCATTTGATGTGAATTCTCCACCATTGTTTGATTGAAAGGTCTTGATCTTATTTTCTGTGTGGTTCTCGATCAAGGCTTTGAATTCCTTGAACTTGCTGAATACTTCATCTTTGTTCTTCAAGAAGTATATCCATGTATTCCTAGAAAAATCATCAATGAAAGAAACATAGTATACATACCCGCTTAATGAACTGGATGAAATCGGACCACATACATCGGAGTGGATGATTTCCAAGATTCCTTTTTCCTTGCTCTCACTACTTGGAAATTTCTTCTTTGTGTTCTTTCCTTTCATAAATCCTTTGTAAACACCTTCATGCTTTATTTGTATTTTTGGAAGACCTTCAACAACTTTTCTTGCAAGTGGTAGTGCTCTGTAGTGTACATGTGCAAGCCTTCTATGCCAAAGTTCATTTGGCTCTACTGAGTCATGGACCAAATCTTGTTCTGGTTGGCCCTTCAGTTTGTATAATCATCCCTCTTGCTCTCCAATCACAACTACATCATCTATAGTCTTTCCCTTTGGCCACATAAGAACTTGGCCATCTACGAATGCAACCCTTATGCCTTTTACATCCAATGAAGATATGGAGAGGAGATTCTTCTTTAGTCCTAGTACAAACAATACATCCTTCATCTTCATAGACTTTCCAGAGTCTAGATTATAGGAGGATTCACCACTACCTTTTATTAGATACTGGTAGTCATCCCCAAGTTTCACCTTGTGAGGTGACTCATGTTCAGACAGTTTCACAAAGGATTCTTTGAATTTTGTCATATGTTTGGAAGCCCCACTATCTATAAGCCAATCATTGCTTCCATGTGTGATAGTTCCTGTGAGAGCGGAAACCAAAACATATTCTTTATCACTTGAAGAATCATCACTTTCTTGTCTGATTCTCTTTGTGGAAGGTTCATCATCCTCTGCAGCATGAGCATGATGTCTTCTCTTGTTTCTTTTATTATTATGAGAGCTATTCTTATTCTTGAGACAATCTCTTGCAAAGTGTCCTCTTTCATCACATGTAAAGCATTTGTATTTAGATATATCCTTGTTATATTTTCTAGAGTTAAAATGCTTACCTTTGGAATGATGATAGTCCCTTTTTCTTTTATTGGAGTCTACTGTGAGAGCTTGATCTTCACTTCCAATATTTTATTCTCAGGCTACTATCCAATCTTCTTCTTGTGAGAATTCTCCCCACAGTCTACTGAAGGTGACTAGCTTTCTTCTAGCAGAAATCCCTTGAATTAAGGAGTCCCATGATCTAGGAAGACCATTCAAGGTGGTCACCACAATCTATGCATTCTTCACTTCTTCATCCACTACTTCAAGTTGTTCTTTGATCTGGGAGACCCTTGTGAAGTATGACTATATGGTCTCCGCATTCTGGATCTTCACATTCTTCAACTGGTTCCTCAAATTCATTTTCCAATTTATGTTCTTTCCTTCAAACAGTTTGGTCAGGGCATCAAACATTGCTTTAGGTGTCTTTAGGGAGGACACCTGTGGGATAAGGTGAACCTTGATTGAATCAGCAATAATCCTCTTAGCCATGACCAATTTATTTTTATGTAAGGCCTTAGCCTCATCTCCCTTTGGAATTGGAACCTCTTCATTGATGTAAGAATCCAACTCATTTTCTTCCAGAACGAGGGAGATCCTATACTTCCAAGCTCGGAAGTTATCAACTCCCTCAAGATTTTCATCAAGCTTGGTGTGATGAGACATCTTAACTAAGAACCTCAAATAGAACAACAAAATATTTAGATATTACCAATTTGAGAAGCTGAAAACTAGATATGGAGCCGATCTTCTACAGTGCTAGTTTTCTGGTTTCAGGGAAAATTAGGGTTTGAATTTCCCAGAGTTCTACCCAACCAAAAACCTTGATTCTTGTCTCTAAAATTTGATTTTGAGGAGGAGAGAAATCATAGCCTGGGCTCACTAAAAAATTCCTCTTCAGTGAAAAGCCCTAATTTCCCGATGCAGTGGGTGGAAAAAATTGAAAATGTTCAAAATCAGATTCTACTTCGACAGAAAGATGTGCCCTTCAATGGAGGTTCAACCTAGCCTCCTTTTGCTGATGGATTTTGGAGAGAGACCCAAAAATTAAGAAGCCATAGCTTATGTAGCTGCACATTGTCTTATTCTCAGGTTAGCTCTAATACCATGTTAGATTTTATCAATTTAGATAGTATTATCTTAGGATATTATTTGAGAGAATAACATGCACGACAATCAATCAAAAGAGGCAATAGACACAACGATTTTCCTTGGGGAAACCATAAAGGAGAAAACCCTGCAACTTCCTCAGAGATAGAATAGGCACCGATAGCAGCAGTAAAACCCAAAGATAGTAAGATGATCTACGACAACTGCTCTCTCTCTTATCCCAACTCCTTCTCTCTCACTCATGCACTACAACTGAGTGTGAGTGACTGTATGATAAATAGATAGGATCACTCTCTATTTATACTAATTCTTGACTTGAAAATAACTTACCAGGCCCGAATTCTCTAGGAGAGTCTAATAACCCTAGTGCCCCAAAATTGTGGGGACTTTAACCCTTGAACAATAAGGAGGGTTACGCTCTATGACTTTACATGACTTGTTTACATTATTTATTCTCCCGATAGGAACATCGGGGTATGACATGACTCAATTACATTACAAATACTTCCCGATAGGAACATCGGGGTACAATACATAAAATATACAAGTGAATACATTCGGAAGTTACAAATACATGAACATCTTTACTAAGTCTTGAAGAGGTCTGGCGATCTGTGCGAAGTTAGGGACAAATATTCCGCCAAATTTAATATTTCCTAGTAAATACTGCATAGCTTTATTCGATATGGGAAGACCAATTTTTTCAATCGCTTCCACCCTTTCAGGGTCAATGATTGTTCCATATTTAGAGAAAATGAAGCCCAAAAGTTTACTGTTAGGGACCGCAAAAACCGATTTCTTTGGGTTCAAAGAAATGCCATATTTTCTGCATCTGTAAAAAAAAGTCTCAAAGCTAGCAAATGATCATGTATTTCTTAGTAAAAATGGTAATATCATCTAAATACACAACAACAGAGATTTGTAACAAACCTCAGAAAGCTATATCCATAGCTATCTAAATGGTGGCACCAGCATTAATCAGCCCAAAGGGAATCCTCCTATAGGAAAAAGTGCCCCAAGGTGTCTTGAAAAAAGTTTTTAGTTGTTCAAAGTTTGTCACTAGAACCTGGTTATACCCTGAAAAACCATCAAGGAGAGAGAACATCTTTGCGCCTGATATAGTTTGTAAGATCTGTTCCATGGATGGAGCTCGATAGTTGTCTTTTTTGGAAGCTCCATTGAGATTCCTAAAATCCAGACATAATATGATTTCTCCATTTTTCTTGTGAACAGGAACTAAATTAGAAATCCATTGTGTATGTTTGCAGGAAAAACAATTCTTTCTTTCAGGAGTTTGTCAACTTCTTTCTTTATGGAAGGCTCTATACTTGGATGCATTTTCCTTAACTTCTATTGATATGGCTTAACATTAGGATTTAACGGTATGTTGTTATGGATGATGGACGGATCAATTTTTTTTAGGTTATCATAGGTCCATGCAAAACATCTTTGTATTCTTTACACAACTTAACCAAAGCCCTCTCCTCTTCAAGAGAACACGTGAGGCCTATATTGATAAGATGAGGATTGTCTTCAGTACCTAGGTTGGAAGTCTTGTGGTTGAGAGTAGAACTCTGTGTTTTGCAATTAGGATTACCTTTAAATTCATCTTGCAAATAATAAATCCTTTCTAAGTTTAAAACCAACTTGCGAATCAGATTGCAAGGAAATATATTATCAGATAAGGATTTCTCGTGTTCAACCTCATCTATGGCAAAGTCCTTAAAGGTATCTTGTGCAGTGAGGAAATCTAGAATTTGAACATCATCGTCAAATATCTTCCAATTGGTAACGTTGTCTAGTATGGAAGGCCTATACATGAGTTCTATGGAAAACGTTTAAGGAGAAAGACCTTCTAGTGGGATGAGTCTAGATGCAGTATTTTCCAATAGGTCAGCCTCAAAATTCTATGATCTGGGGACAAACTTAATATTAAAATCTTGGAAATAATTAGTCATATCCCTTACTAATTTTTTATAGTTCAAAATATGAAGAGCTAAGCAGTGGATCTGGTTCCTTACATGTTTAACTATGATCTTCGAGTCAACATAGCACTGAATAATATCAGCTCCCAAATCAATCGCTTTCTTTAGTCCTTGTACCAAGGCTTCATATTCGGCAATATTATTGGTGCACTAGAACTCTAATATGTAGGAAATCATCCATTTCACACGTTTTGGGTCTATGAGCACACAACCAGCACTGACACCATCTTTGTACTTGGACCCATAAAAAGAGAGTGTCCATGAGGATAAAACTAATCTAAAATTTGTATTAACATTATACACATTATGTAGAATCTCATGAACAAATAGAACAACCTTACAGTTATCGATTTCTGGCAATTTGTCAACATTCTGATTCAGAGAAATATCAGCTGGTAAATCACCGAAGTAGGAGTCAAAAGTATAATGTTCAACAACTTAATTTACAAAAACTCCTGGTTCAGTCAGATCATTAAGATTTGTGACCATCTGTTTCATAAGAGGCTCCCTGTTTATCTTAATCTGATTTGGCCTCCCGTTATATGGAAGCCACAATTGAGACCATTGTGTGGAAAAATATCCCTTCAATTTTTCAGACCAGTCTCTACTTAACCACATACCATAAGTTTCTAGTGCATCAACCACTATAATGTCTACTGTTTGATGTATTATGGGGTTAATAGATAATGTTAGAACAACATTTTTCAACTCACCCAAGACTTTTACCCTGGATCTATTTAGCTGTACTATCTGGGTGGGGAAATATTCCCATATGACGTTTAACTTTCTGCATACTGAGATAGGCATAACATTTGAATATGCTCCTGAGTCGATCATACAATTATGGATGTTCCTATTGAAAATCTCTAAAGTCAACAAGAAAGGTGGAACCCTCTTAGTAGCAGATTTTTGGGATTCAGGTTTTGTGCAGACTTCTAAGTTATGGTTTTGGGATCCTCTTGACCTATTCAATACCATATTTTTGGGTAGAACCTCTCTGATAGATGGTATATTGAGAAGTTCTAAAAGAGAGATGTTAGCTTTAGCCCTTTTTAAATCACCCATAAGATTGTACTCAACCTCAGGAATTACCTTTTCTTTAATTGGGACTATCTTACCTATTGTCTGTGCAGACATTGTTGGTGGTGTGTCTTGCGGTGGTAAGCCTTTACTCCTCGTATTGTAGGAATGCTGTAGATAAAAAACATCCTCTGTTTGTTCCTCCTATTCTTCTTCGGCCACAGGCAGCTCCGAAAAACAATTAATAGTATTGACAAATGAATTGTGTTCATTATTAGGAGGTGTAGTTTCTACATTTCCTTGTCCGTCATCATTTTGTGTACTTGGAGGGGTAGAGGTTAGGGATTTGAAAATAGATTAAATCTCATCAGAAGTAAGTGTTTCTCCAGGGTTCATAGGTGGCTGTTTTAAAGGAGGTTAATAAGGTCTCCTAGGTGGTGGCCTTACCTGACCTCTGTTATTTTTTTCTGGTTATCACCATTTTCCCTTTTGAGATCGAACATATCATTAGAAATCCTTTGCAACAATTTATTGATGTTGTCCATTTCATAAGGGTATTTATCTAAGGTCTTGGGATTAGGAACATGCTCTTTCCTTCTCCTAGAAGTATAAGGTCTTTCAGGTTCATGGTCTGGATTGTCTTTAAGACCATACATGTCCTTTCTACAAGACAAGCCTCAATGAAGGCATGTTATAGGGATGCCTTGTGAGCATGTTTGACGCACATAGCAATGGTTGTAGGAAAACCCTTAATGTAGTCTGCTATTAGCAATTCCTTAGCAGGGGGGAGTGTAGTAGGGATCCTGTTTTTTAAGAAGGAAAACCTATGATTATAATCTTTCACTCCTTCTTTAGGATTTATTCTAAAAGATGATATCTCAATGACCAAATCTTCGGGGGTACTATCATCTCCAAAATTTTGGAGAAATAATGTTTCAAATTGTTGCCATGAGTTGATAAAGGAAGATTCCAATGCAAAATACCAAGTCGACGCTTTCCCTTCAAAAGTATAAGGAAATAACCTACATACAATATCCTCATGAATTACCTTTCACAATCTTATAGCTTGTATGTAACTCTTAATATGATCTTGTGCAAGAGTTATATCATCTGGATTGAATCTAGGAAGCCATTTCTTAGGGTTCTTAGGGAGTTTGTGTAATTTCCTTGGGACGAAAAAATTGCATCTAACTCCAACCAAGGTATATTGAGCTCATTTTCCATATTTTCTTCTAGAACTTCATTTTCTTCTAATAAATTTACTGATGGATGTTTTGAAGACCGTGAGGAAGACTCACTATCTGAGGATTCTTGGGAGGAATAAGGCAATGAGGGGGGTGTTGTAGGCGGTGAAGCACCAAAAATATGAGGTGGATCTTCTGAGGATTGATCCTTCTAATCAAATGGCTACTTTGTTGGGACTTAGGGATATACTAGTTGTTCAGGAATATTTTGAACACTTGCACTCACATGAGAAGAGTGTCCTAAGTGTAAGGCATCTGCAAGGCTTAGATTGAGTTTGGTTCTCATCTAAATCCTTACAATTTGGTATTGGTTGTGTTTCGACAACTGCTCAAGTGTTAGGGTTCCCATTGAAGGTGAAACAAAGAGAATTTGGGGTGGATTACCTGGAACAGTTTGTACAAAAGAAGTGGGGTTGATGGTATTCACGTCTTCTATAGATTGTTCTGTAGATGTAGAATCTTGTACATTGCTTCTAATGATGATAAGTGATCTATTTGTAGGAGGTTTAGTAGGGTTTATATTTGATTCACCACTTTTGTTTTCCAGAAATATGCACCTCCTGTGGAGAGGAGTTGTTTCCATAGATAAGAATGGTTCATCTCTAGAAAAAACACAAACACCAAATGTTAAACTTCCCCTAGATCTGGTTAACCACTTGAATGAAATGCCATGATACTTCTCTCAAAGTTTGTCCTCGCTATCCTTGAATATTTCTCCTCTGATACTACAGAAGAATCTGTAAAAGATGGAAGATAACAAGAAAAACATGATAGCATACAATATAATCAACTAGATATATGCTTGTGACCAAGGAATCAAGAAATATATACAAATGATACAGTAAATATGGAAAAGAAAACACATTTTTTATTAGAAATGATCAGAGAGACTGCAAACTTTATGCCTTGTTTTTGAGAGTTCCTTCCAATGGCTTCTTTCCTCTAACTTCACCTTGCCTCGAATAGCTCAAGAATTATTTTGACAGAGTTTGGGTGTTCAACAAAATTCTTCCTCTTCTCTCCAATGGGGGATGAGCCAGTATTTAAAGGCATGGGAGGATAGGTATGGTTGAGGATATCATGGGTGAGGTGGAGATAAGATCCAAAAAGGGAGGATCTTGAGCTCTAGGTGGTCCTAAACCATAGGGATGAGGCTCCACGGAGGAAAACTTCGAGAAGCCTCTTGAAGCTTCCTTATTTTCCCTTAAA
Organism: Pseudotsuga menziesii; assembly: GCA_001517045.1. Classification (NCBI taxonomy): domain Eukaryota; kingdom Viridiplantae; phylum Streptophyta; class Pinopsida; order Pinales; family Pinaceae; genus Pseudotsuga; species Pseudotsuga menziesii. The sequence goes on along the minus strand of LPNX010182045.1, from coordinate 67,833 downwards.
AACGCGAGCACCACACCTTTAATGAAGCAAACATGTAGAGTTAAGGGGGTAACACCCTTTAAATTAAGGGAAATAATGATGGAACCACTCTTTTTCCATGTAAAAGGAGCATTACTGACTTAGGTAACACTTTTCATCAATGGAGAAGGAGCGTTACCAGCTCAAAACAAGGAAAAATTACAAGGGGATAATTTCTTCCTTTCATTTCTCTAGGGAAAACTTTGAGGGATAGGAGCTGACAAGGGAATACCTATCTCATAACATGATGGTGATGAGATTTAGGTGTAACAAAATTCCTCCCAAATTATGATGGCTGGAGAGAAACGATAGGCATAATAATTTGATAGAATAAGGTATAGTATCGAGGAAAAGGTACAAAGGTCAAAACTTCTCAAGCATCACAAACTTTTTGCAGCACCTTTTACATTTTGATACATGTCCCAAATGACTCACAACATGGCTACTGACAAATACAACGTAGGTCCATATGAGATACAAAAATTCATGGCTACTAAAATACAACGTATATCCATGAGAAGAAGACTCAAATTTGGACATAGCTACCAGACATACAACGTAGATCTATGTCATACAAACGCAAATTTGAGCACTGCCATGAACATACAATTAGGATCCATGCTAGGACTCATACAGAAACTCCATTGCAACATAGGGAAAGCATTGAGCGCTTAACATATACCCAGGGTCTTCGTCTCGTATTCCACAAAGTACGATTCTGTCCATGTGATTACAATGTCTTAATGTCGAACATGGTGGAAACCACTTGATTACAGATCAATGATGAGAACTGTTAACAAGTGAGAGGGAAATCACCATTCATGTCAATGATTCCCAAGTTACCCTAGTACAATCTCCTGAGTGTGAATAGATGATTTGATGTCGAACACTAAGTCAAATATTTCGATCAAAGGTCAATGATGTGAACCTACGTCAAGAGCGAGAGAATCTGTCATTGATGCATACAGATATCAAGGTACTATCTTGTTTCTAAGACTAATTCCTGGATGATGAGCTCAAATCGAAAGGAATAGTCTCATTGAAGGAGGGCCATGATGAATCCCACATCGACGACATGAAAATTGAAACAAAGTTCTAGAATTTTAAGTATGATGTAACCATAGGACCGACTCAAAAGTAATTGACACAAAACGTTGTTTTGACTGCAGGTGTAAAATCTCAACATTACTTCCCTTTGAACATTGGGTGGAATGATTGAAGACTTGGCAGCACTAAATTGACTAGGTGGAACACAATGCGACAATGGACAATGCATTCTTTGAAAAACTCAAAGGAGTTACATGAATCATGAAATTGGATCGACTTGGAGACAATCTGAATACCCAATTGACTAAATAAAATGCAGACAAGTGCCATGTTCAAAGGTGACGAACAACTTCCATTATTGCAAATGAAATGTATTTTGTTGATGTATTTGTAACTTCGGAATGTATTCACTTGTATATCTTATGTCTTGTACCCCAATGTTTATTCTGGGAAGTGTCTATAATGTATTTGAGTCATGTCATGCCCTGATGTTCCTATTGGGAGGTTCTATAATGTAAACAAGTCATGTCAAGTCATTATGGGTAACCCTCCTATTGTTCAAGGGTTAAATTCCCTGCAGTTCTGGGGCACTAGGGTTATTATAATCTCTTAGAGAAGTCGGTCCTAGTGAGTCATTGTCAAGTCAGGAATTAGTATAAATAGAGAGTGAGCCTCTCTATTTATCACACACTCACTCACACTCAGTTGTAGTGCATAGCTAAGGAAGAAGAAGTTGTTGGGGCTAGAGAGAAAGAGGCTAATGCTGTTGGGATATCATCTTACTGTTTTGGGGCTTTGCTATTGGTGCTGATTCTATCTCTGAGGAAGTTGTGGGGTTTTCTCCTTTATGGTTTCCTTGAGGAAAATATTTGTGTTGATTGTCTTATGTGTTTGATTTTTGTGCTTATTATTCTCTAAGTTAAAATCCTAAGTTAATGCTAGCTTAAATGATAAAAAATCTAACATGGTATCAGAGCTAACCTGAGAAGAAGACACTGTGCAGCTGTGGAAACTAGGGCTTCCTACTTTTTGGATCTCTCTCCACAAATTTTCAGCAAAATAAGGTTGGGATGACTCTCCTCCCTAGGGCACATCTTTCTGTCAAAGAAGAATCTGATTCTTAGCATTTTCAATTTTTGGCCCGACACTACTGCTGGAAATTAGGGATTTCCATAGAAGTGGAATTTTTGAGTGAGCCCAAGCTTGGATTGATATCCTCCTCAAAATCGAAGTTTAGAGATCAAGATCAAAGTTTTTGGTTGGATATAACTCTGGGAAAGTCAAACCCTAATCTGCTCCTGAACCAGCACTGCAGAAATTCAGCTCCAGATTCAGATCCGACATCTTAACCTGGTAATATCTAAATCTTTTGTATTTCCATTTGAGGTTCTCAGTTAATATGTCTCATCATACCAAGCTTGATGAAAATCTTGAGGGAGCTGATAACTTCCGAGCCTGGAAGTAATTGATCTCCCTGGTCCTGGAAGAAAATGAGTTGGACTCCTACATCAATGAGGAGGTTCTAGTTCCAGAGGGAGATGAGGATAAGGCCTTACATAAGAAGAAGTTGGTTATGTCTCAGAGGATTATTGCTGATTCAATCAAGGATCACCTCATACCACAGGTGTCCTCCCTAAAGACACCTAAAGCTATGTTTGGTGCCCTAACCAAACTGTTTGAAGGTAAGAACATAAACCGGAAGATGACCTTGAGGAACCAATTGAAGAATGTGAAGATCCAGAATGTAGAGACCATAGAGTCATACTTCACAAGGGTATCCCAGATCAAAGAACAACTTGAAGTAGTAGATGAAGAATTGGAGAATGCATAGATTGTAATGACCACCTTGAATGGTCTCCCTAGGACACGGGACTCTTTCATTCAAGGGATCTATTCTAGAAAGAAGTTAGTCAAGTTCAGCAGACTATGGGAATAATTATCTCAAGAAGAAGCTTGGATAATAGATCGAGAAGAAAAGATGGGAAGTGAAGATCAAGCTCTCACAGTACAATCCAAGAAAACTAGATCTAGCCACCACAGAGGTAAGTACTCTCACCAAAGGAATAACTTTAGAAAGCCTAGAGATAGGTCTAAGTACATTTTCTATACATGTGATGAAAGAGGACACTTTGCTAGAGATTGTCCTAGAAACAAAGTAGCTCTCACAAGAATAAGGGAAACAAGAGAAGACATCATGCTCATGCTGCAGAGGATGATGAACCTTCCACAAAGAGAAACAGACAAGACATTGACGATTCTTCAAGTGATCATGAATATGTTTTGATTTCCTCTCTCATGGGAACTATCACACATGGCAGAAATGATTGGCTTATATATAGTGGTGCTTCCAAACATATGATAGGATTCAAGGAATCCTTTGTGAAACTATATGAACATGAATCACCTCACAAGGTGAAACTCGGAGATGACTACCAATATCCAATAAAAGGTAGTGGTGAATCCTCATACAAGCTAGACTCTGGAAAGTCTATCAAGATGAAAGATGTATTGTTTGTACCTGGACTAAAGTCCTCATGTGGCCAAAAGGAAAGTCTTTCGATGATGCAGTAGTGATTTGGGAACAAGAAGGAGGACTATACAAATTGAAGGGCCAACCAGAACAAGCTTTGGTTCATGACTCGGTAGAACCAAATGATATTTGGCATAGAAGGCTTGCACATGTGCATTACAGAGCACTACCACTTGCAAGCAAAGCTGTTGAAGGTCTCCCAAAAATGCAGACAAAACATGAAGGTGTATGCAAAGGATGTGCCAAAGGGAAGAACACAAAGAGACATTTCCAAGTAGTGAGAGCAAGGCAAAAGGAATCTTGGAAATCATTCTCTTCGATGTATGCGGTCCAAATTCATCCAGTTCACTAAGAGGGTATGTATAATATGTTTCTTTTATTGAGGATTTTTCTAGAAAGGCATGGATATACTTTATGAAGAACAAAGATGAAGTATTCAACAAGTTCAAGGAATTCAAATCCTTGATCAAGAATCACACAGAAAAGAAGATCAAGACCTTTCGATCAGATAATGTTGGAGAATTCACATCAAATGAATTCAAAGAGTTATGCAAAGACTCAGGGATTAAGAGGGAGTTATACTCTCTATATAATCCACAACAGAATGGGATTGCAGAAAGAAAGAATAGAATGATCATGGAAGTAGCAAGGACCATGCTTCATGATCAAGCTCTTCCCATGCATCTATGGGAAGAAGCTACCAGAATAGTGGTGTATGTACAGAACCATACTCCACACAGAGTACTCAAGAATAAGACACCTGAATAAGTATTCTCTGGCAAGAAACCAGAAGTCAGTCATCTCAGAATATTCAAATGTCATGTATACATACACATTCCAAAAGAAAAGAGGATGAAGTTAGATCCTTCAGGAAAGAAGGGTATATTTGTGGGATACTCTGAAAGCTCAAAGGCTTACAGAATATACTTCCCAGGGTTCAAGAATATCGACATCATTAGAGATGTAACATTTGACAAAGATTCAGCCTACATCAAATCCAGGAAGAGACCGGCTGAACCTGAAGAAATAGAAGCACCCAGAATTCATGATATAACCATGAACGAAGAAATTCAAAAAGAGGATCGAGAATTAGAAGAAACTCAAGAACATGTGGATCCACCTTAGGACAAGAATCCTCACAAGAGGAAACCTGCTTGGGTATGTGAAATTATCCAAGGTGCAGAAAGATATGGAGCTTCAAAAGAAACACACATAGGAAGAAAGAGAACTAGGTCCTGCTCCAGTTATGTAGCCTTACTATGTGAGATTATTGATAAAGAACCTTCCAACTATGAAGAAGCGGTAGAAAGGAAAGAATGGAAGGATGCTATGATCGAAGAGTATCAATCAATCATGAAGAATGATGTTTGGGATGTTGTCCCAAGACCAGAAGGGAAGTCCATTGTAACTTCCAAATGGATCTACAAGATCAAGCATGCTACAGATGGCAGCATAGAGAAATATAAAGCAAGATTCATGGCTCGTGGCTTCTCCCAGAAAGAAGGAATCGATTATGAATAAATTTTTTCACCTGTAGCCGAATACACTTCCATCAGATCAGTACTTGCTCTAGCTAGAGTGATGAAATGGAAGATACACTAGATGGATGTCAAGACTGCTTTCTTGAATGGTGTAGTAGAAGAGGAAGTGTATGTGGAGCAGCCACTCGGTTTTGAGACACATGACAGGGAGTCTCATGTGTGTAGATTGAATAAATCCCTATATGGTTTGAAACAAGCACCCAGGACATGGTACGGTAGAATCGATGGATTTCTATCCAGTTTGGGCTTTATCAAGAGTAAAGCAGATTCCAACCTTTACGACAAGGTTAAAGATGGAAACCCAATGATGCTCCTACTGTATGTGGATGATCTGTTTGTAACAGGTATGGATGGGTTGATTGCTGATATGAAGATGAAACTTGCTGTTGAGTTTGAAATGAAAGACTTGGGTATGATGCACTATTTCCCAGGCATGGAGGTGTGACAGAATGTGGATGGAATATTCCTTGGACAAGGGAAGTATGTAGAAGATATTTTGAAGAGATTCAAGATGATGGACTGCAAGGCCACAACCACACCTATGGCATCAAACCTAAAGCTATTGAGTGATGCTTCATCAGAAGCGGTTGATGCTACGGTGTATTGTCAGATGATTGGGTTCTTGATGTACCTGACAAACACGAGACTAGATATTTGCTTTGCTGCGAACACCTTGATCCAGTTCTTGACAGATCCGAGACATGTTCACTTGATTGCTGCAAAGCATATTCTGAGGCACCTAAAGGGTACAGTTGATTATGGGCTCAAGTACAAGATGAATCAGAAGATTAACCTGGAGGGTTATGTTGATTCAGATTGGGTAGACAGTGCCATCGATAGGAAGAGCACTGCAGGATGCTGCTTCAGTATGGGATTAGGTATGATCTCTTGGTTTAGTAGGAATCAGTCCTATGTGGCACTGAGTACAACTGAAGCAGAGTATGTCACAACTTGTTCAGCTAGTTGCGAGGCAGTGTGGATGAGAAAGCTACTGTTTGACTTATTTGATCTCTAGTTGGATGCTACTTGTATATATTGCGACAACTAGAGTTGTGTGAAGTTGTCGAAGAACCCGGTGCCTGACAAGTCGAAGAATATCGAGATCAAGTATCACTATATCAGGGATATGGTGCAAAGAGGAGCAGTGAAGCTCCAATATGTTGCGACAGAGGAATATATAGCTGATGTGTTAATGAAGCCATTGGCCAGAGTGAAGTTTGAGTACTTCAGGGAGAAGCTTGGTGTTCTACAGATTGAGATTCCCTCCAAAGGGAAATGATGAGACCTAGAGCCATTTTGACATGGTGAGAGGATTAGGTTCCTTCCATGGCTGGATGTAAGGGCTGATCCATTCTATCATGGTGAGAGGATTTGGTTCCTTCCATGTCAGATGTGAGTGTTGAGCCATTTTGATGTGACTGTAGGATTGGTCCCTACATGATCATATATAAGTGCTGAATGCCATTCTTGGAATGGAGGCACTTGGTCAGTTACCAGGAATACTCAGTCTGGGACTGAGGGCCATTATGATATGACTATGGGATGTAGTCTTAAATGATCAGATATCAGTGCATGGCCATTCTGATGTGATTGAGGGATGTGTTCCCACTTGATCAGATATAAGGGTTGATTCCATTCTCTAGGAGAATGGAGGCACCTTGTCAGTTACCGGGAATCCTCACTCTAGGACTGAGAGCCCTTTCAATGCAGTGCATTCACACATGGTCGAATGTAAGTGTAGAGCCCTTCCGATGTAGTTTTTTTGAACATGGTCGGATGTAAGTGCAGAGCCCTTATGATGCGGTGTTTTCGAACATGGTTGGATGTAAGTGTAGAGCCCTTCCGCTGTGGTGTTTTCAAACATGGTTGGATGTAAGTGCAGATCCCTTCCGATGCAGTGTGTTCACACATGGTCGGATATAAGTGCTGAGCCATTCTGGTGTGATGTGTTTACACATGGTCAGATGTGAGTGTCGGGCCTTTATGACAAGATGAGGTTAGATGTGAGTGTTGGGCATGCCTTTCTGACAAGATGAGGTCAAACGTAAGAGTTGGGTGGGCCATTCTAACTTAGGGTCAGATATAAGTGCTAAAGAACTACATGAAGGGTAGGCCTACAACCAGCATGAAAAAGGGCTGGCTCAGTAGAAATTCCTATGATGAGAAGAATCGAGAGATAACACCGATGATGATGAATCAGATCAAGTGATGATCCAGATGTGATGATGATCCAGACTTTATGATGATCCATATTTGATGATGATACAGTGATGATGATCCAACAGTCGTGATGATACAGATCCTGTGATGAAGAAGACTTAAAGAAGAAGATGACTTAGAAGAAGACTTGAAGACGAAGATGACTTGAAGATGAAGAAGACTTGAAGACGATGATGACTTGAAGATGAAGAATACTTGAAGATGAAGACAACTTGAATATGACGATGACGAGATGATCCAGCTGATACAGAGAAGAAGACCAGTGCTGAAAATTGTGTCAAAAGAATACCTTCCTAGTTAAGAGGGAGTGTTGATGTATTTGTAACTTCGGAATGTATTCACTTGTATATCTTATGTCTTGTACCCCGATGTTTATTTTGGGAAGTGTCTATAATGTATTTGAGTCATGTCATGCCCTGATGTTCCTATTGGGAGGTTCTATAATGTAAACAAGTCATGTCAAGTTATTGTGGGTAACCCTCCTATTATTCAAGGGTTAAAGTTCCCGTAGTTCCTTGGCACTAGGGTTATTAGACTCTCCTAGAGAATTCAGCCCTAGTGAGTCATTGTCAAGTCGGGAATTAGTATAAATAGAGAGTGAGCCTCTCTATTTATCACACACTCACTCACACTCAGTTGTAGTGCATAACTGAGGAAGAAGAAGTTGCCAGGGCTAGAGAGAAAGAGGCTACTACTGTCGGGATATCATATTACTGTTTTGGGGCTTTTCTATTGGTGCTAATTATATCTTCGAGGAAGTTGTAGGGTTTTCTCCTTTATGGTTTCCCCGAGGAAAATATTTATGTTCATTGTCTTATGTGTTTGATTGCTGTGCTTGTTATTCTCTCAGTTAAGATCCTAAGTTAATGCTAGCTTAAATGATAAAAAATATAACATATTTCCCTTCCCTTAATTTCCCCATCATGATTGATGAGTGCCTATTTTCATTTTTACAAGTGCAAAGAGGGTAAAAAACACTCGTTGTAGCTTATACAAGGGATCATTCCATTCTGATATGTTTCACGAACCTAAGAAAGGAGGGGTTTGTTCCCCAAAAAGGGTCTCTGAGTGTTTAATTTAACGAGTCCATTTAAAGTTAAATTGGTAGCGTTCATGTTTAGAGAGTTTTAACGAAAATGAAAGAATACTCCAAAGGGTCCTTTTTGTACAATTTAGTCTCCAGATCCTGAAAAAGTATAAAACAATACCCAAGAGAACTCTTCCAGTCATGATTGGATGGAGTATACCTTTTTCGTAAGTAGTGCCCCCAGGTCCAAAAAAGGGGTAAAATGTAATTTCCAATATTTTTCATTGGGTCACAATGGCCAAATCACATTTTCCATATTCATGAAAGTTGTCAAATGGATGCTAAAAGCCAAATAATTGCTAAGGAGGAAAATCACTAGTTTCCTAGGTTGGGGGCAGAAGCTTTGAGATTTGGAATAAGGGGGATAATAAATGATGTTTAGACATTAGAAGGGGATAAATATTTAATAATATATCTTATTAAATAAATAAAATATAAAATTGGAGTGGAAATGGAGCATGGATACACATGGAGACTATGGGGCCCACACAAGCTAAAAAATTGGTGCCACATGGCATCCTCCTCTTGCAATCTTGAATCTATCGGAAGCATAATGTTTTTGGATGGATTATAAGGTTAATATACTTTTCCATATAATTCATAGGTCTAATTTGGGATGAATTTTAACTTACATGGGAGAGGAAGATCCAAATGGGAGTTTCATGGACACTTGGCTAGATTCCCCTTACATTTATGACATCTATGACACCAATGATGGAGATTATATGATAGTTATGAAACAATTCATATATTAAGACTTAAATATAACATATATGACATTTAATACCTAAATATATCATATTATAGGGCGCTCATGGGAGTTACAGAAGGCCAAGAGGCTCTCGAATTTGGGGGAAGATGGAAGAGAAAGAGAGAGGCCACATGGCAAAGCATGCACAACTACACCAATTCGACTTGGATTGGGTTTATGGATGATTTGGGGAACCTTAGAAAGCTAAGGATTTTTATAAAATCTAGGAATAATCCAAGATAAGGGATTTTTATCATTTGATGAATTTGGGTTTGTGAAGAGAGAGCTAGTGCATGACTAGTTCCTTGCTTTAGCCAATTTCGAGGGTGAAAGATTCCCATCCTAATTGGTGCTTTGGAGAGGAAAATAAGGTATTTCAAGGAGATTCAATGGATTCATAAGTTTCATTTTCAAGATACAGGAAGCTCATGTACATCTCAATATCAGCTTGTTCTTCCATTCATCTCAAGTTTTCTCACCATATTTCAGCTCTATGGAGTTAGGCGCACTTGGTGAGATATCCATATATTTGAGGGATATTATCTTGCTCTAGTATTATGTATTCTGATGTAAATTTTATTTTATTTAATTTCAGAAATCTCTCAGTTCTAAATTCCAATATATCTCATGTATTATTGTCCAATATTGAAGAAATAGTGCCATTTCCCCAATACCTTGTTGTAAACTCTTGCAATATTGATGGAATCGAATATATGTGTGAACCATTGATGATTTATAAATGAATTAAATTTAATTAATTTATACTATGGGTTTCATTTCAGTAACTAATAATTTGTTTCCATTGGGTCGAATTTCATATCATTTGGAGCAAACTACATCTCGTTTCCCCAAGGGTCCAAAACTAGTTTTTAATATCTGATTGAAGGAAGTGATAACAGCCATGGGAGGTATATTGTTTATGTATATGAGTCTCTGATAATTTATTATAAATATAACCTGCTTCAATTTTATAATTAGAGTGTTTTTAAGAACACTTGGGAAGCCATTTCTATCATTCACCCCGGGGGGGATTTGAGCCCCAAAATTGCTAGTTAAAGCATCTATCTTATTCAGAATTTTAGATATACTTTCAAAAGTAATTGGAAGGAAATAATACATCCATTAAAATTATAATTAAGGTATTATATCACTCATACACATTCTGGTACAATTCGAGATCATTTGGGGCTATTTGGAGTCATCTACCATTGGGGGTTGGAACCTCAAAACTACTAGTAAATTCATGGAGTTATCTTGGACACCTATTCGAATACAAAACCACATATGATTCTTCAAATATAATTTAATTAATGTATTATAATATATCCAAGCATCATACCCACCATCAGTGAAAGTTGTACAGTGTTGTGAAGAGATTTGTTCCAGGATCCAGGGGGGCTTTTGACCTCCCAAGTTGACTAATCTTGTCCCAAAAATTCTTCCCTTGAAAATTGCAGACCATGTTTGGGTATATAAGTTGATTATATGTCTGATATATGTGATAATATGTCCCATCACCCCTCAGGACCTTCCTTACCAATTTTGAAAGCAATCAGAGTAATTTTGGAATCAATTGAATCCATATAACTAGAGTTGTAAGAAGATGAATTTGAGTACATTGTGAAAGAATTGAAGAATTGGTCATTTTGATAAAATTTCAAAAAAGGGGACATTAAAGTGGTATCAAAACATGGTATTGAAACCTATTGAATTTATGGATGGTATATATGAATTGAATAAAGTCATTAAGTCATGTGGTGATGATATGACCAGGTAGGTTAAGCAAGCATTTGAATTGATGGCTAGCCAATTTATGGGTAGTAGAAGTTTCCATCATTAAGAGACACATAAGAAAATTTATTTTGAATAAATTAATGATTGGTTTAAGGAATTTATGAAAAATAATTCAAATAATAACTCATTAAGGAATAATCATCAATGCACAAGTAGGGAGGAGACCAAGGAGCTACAAATTTCTGTGGGTTGTGAAGAAGAACAAGAATTACATCAAAAGGTTCGAAAGCCACTCCCAAATGACTTTGAAAAAGATAGCAAAACATCACATGAGAAGGAATAAGAGTACCTTGAAACTATTGAATATCATTATGAAACAAATTCTACTATGGACATGGACCAAAGGGCATCTACAAATGGATGTTTGAACTATGAAGGAGTACCTAATGATGGGTGATCACAACTCTATGTTGGTGACATAGAGATCAGATCTGAAAATGTTGCTGCAATAAAAATTTATCATGAGCATAAATATGAAGACCTCATAGCATCAAATGAACAACCAAGATCAACTTCCCCATCACCACTTGAGCTTCAAGGAGTTGATCAAATCCATAATGAATAAGAAGAGGAGGTTCACTCCCATGAAACATACTTCATTGAAGTACCCTTGAAGATGAGTGAAAGGGATATCCAAGAATCCCTTAGGATACTCCATGACACTCAAGCATTAGTGTCAAATTCCCGTTGGAGATCTACTTCATTGGAGGAAACATCCTTCCTTGAAGATATGGAGAGGATTCAAAGAGCAATGTGCCACATCAAATGTGATTTCATGTCTTTGATTTTTGATAGAAATAATTTGTTTGAGATTAGTGAATTGTTACATGATGCATACTTGAAGAATAATGATGATAATATTAAGCTCACAATTCAAAATGAGCAACTTCTTGAAAAGTTGCAAGATGCTTGTTTTCCCTCCTATGTTTCATATTGTCAAATGGTAGATTGTTTGGAGGATTCTCATGACATGGAGGATCATGAGAAATGTGGAAATTTGAATGTGCTTGATTTGTTTTAAGTTGAACTTGAAGAGATTCAAACACTTGATGTGGTGGAAGAGGAACTTGAATTGTCTCTTGATGAAGGTTATGCAATGTTTAAAGGAGAGCATGATCCCTATACATTGGAACCAACCTATGACAAAGGTTTCACACTTTTGAAGGAGTTGAATGATACTACCCATATGGATCCTTACCATCATGAAACTTATGCACTTTTTGATCATTTTGGTGAGTTATTTTATTCTCCTACATCCTACAATTCCATGTTTTGGAGCATTAGTCTCAAAGAAGTATGGGTGAAAGGGTTCTTTTTGATGGTGCCACATGAGGAGTATGGAACTCCTATATTTACTTTCTATGATGACATGGTTGGAGCACACTCTTATTCACATTTGCAGCAACATCCTTTGCTACTTTATGATGATGCACATCTATATGGATGCACCTATGATATGCATTTGAGTCACTTGAAGACTCATGGTTTTTCTTGCTCAACACTTGGTTCATTTGAGGTTGGAGGAACTTCATCCAACACTAGGGTGAATAGATTTATGATTGGAGAAAATTTTTGTTTCCAAACACATACTTTGTTATATATTTATGATTCTCTCATTCATGGATGTATTCATGAGACTTATTTGAGCCACTTGAAGTCTTCATGTTTTATTTCACTACAACAAAACCTGTGATTAGCTTCCACTATCACTTTTAGTGTATTTTTCATTATTTTTTGGAAAAAGTGGGCGATTTTCCACGGGATGACAGTTTTAATGGCATTATTTTCATCCATTTTTGAAAGATGGTGCTATTTTAGATGCTAATTAGCACCCCAATTAGCGTCCCACTTAGCCTCCTAATTAGCATCCCAAGTAGCGTCCCAATTAGCATCCCAATTAGCGTCCTATTTTAAAAGTTGGCACTATTATGGACGCTAATTAGCATCCCAATTAACGTCCCAATTAGTGTCCCAATTAGCATCACAATTATCATCCCAATTAACGTCCCAATTAGCGTCCAAAAAAACATCCCATATAACGCCCAAAATAGCCTCCAAAAAAATGTCCTGAATAGCATATCACCATATATTAATCTAGGGTTAGCGACAGGAATTGCGCCATGAATTTTAGCAGGAAAAAATCCAACATAGCATGAAGTATAGAGCCAAGAATTGCGCCTAGAAAACATCCAACATAGCACCTAGAATAATGCCATACATTTTGAAAGGAACCGCGCTAGGAATTGCACTAGGTTTAGAGCTAGGAATTGTGTTCGAAAAATGTCCGACATAACGCTAGATATATTAATGTCAATGTCAATGATCATGATTCATGTGATAGTACTTTTGGTATTGATTTATCATAGTGGCACCTAAATGATCATAATCATGGCACTTTTGGATCTTGACTAATCCTAACGAGGGATAAATTATCTTAATTATCTTAATGACATTTGAGTGTCCCCAACAACATTTGATAGACCCTAATGGCATATGATTGGCCCTAACAACATGACTATGATGCATTACGATAATTATGATGGAGAATATGGATATGATTTGATAAGTATAAGACTATATCATCAATTCTTGTGAGGTAGTAGGGCTCCTTGCTCATAATTATCACAATTATATTGATGATGACTACGACGACGACAATGATGTTGATTTATTGTATGATGATGATGACAATGTAGATTTCAATGATGATTATGCATGTGGTAGCACTTTTTGAGCCTAATTGATTATAATGGCACCTAAATGTCCTGTAATGACATCTAAACAACCCTTCTATCATCGAAATGATTGTAATAACATATAAATGACCTTAAAAATTACATGACATGAATCCTAATGGCAACATACTGGCACCAATAATTAAGGAATTGTGTATGGAGTCATGCCAGCATGTAGAAGCCTTCAAGATTTTTCCTGTATTAAAAAAAATGAAAAAAATGGAAGCGTTATCAGTGGCAGGGATAGCAGGTGTCACTGATGAGTTTGTTAGTGTACTTCTCGCTTATCTAGGCTGTGACTTGAAAGAGATTTATCTATTTGGTTGTGGTTAAGTGGTTCAATTTATTTATTGTTTTAAATTACTTAAGTTCAAATAACTTTGATAGTGGAATATATTTTAGAGCACATCTCATGCTTACATTAGTTTGATACCTATGTTATTGAGGGTGTTTGTTGATCACTAGATAATTGCAATGTAGAAAGTTGACTGATGGTGCCCTAGAAACAATAGGTATTATGTGTTGTGCACCGAATTCTCTCATCTCTAACAACCTTTCTCTCTTGATTGACACAACACTTTTCCACCTTGAAAATGGATGCAGATCACTTCAAACGTTATCATTAAAAATATGTTCATTCATGTTAGTGAATGGTGCATAACTATTTCTAAGGGGTGTGAAGTAAAATTGTTGCAAGCAACATTCCTGTTGAAAGTTTTTGATAATGATTTTTATGCATGGTATTATGATTGTTGTTTAGTATAGAGTTTAAACTAACATTTATAAACCATATCCTACTGATGCTTATGTAAATCTTTCCATTTCTAGAACAACCCTTATTTGTTGATGACTTTGATGCAAGAAGCATCCAATACCAAGCAGATATACTATACTTTTGCAACTGAAACTCTTCCTTAGATGCATTTTTTCCTTTTTTTGGTATTTAGCTTGCATATGTCTAAACCACTTATGGGATATAACATATCATGTATTTAGCAGTACCATTTGATTTCTTTTTGAACAAATTTGGGATATAAATGTATTTTTTTAATTCTCTTTCTTAGTCCTTTGTTCCCATCAACTAGGTTTAAAATATATTTTTTATCGAGATGCCAACAATATATATGCTTAGTATTTTTATTTTTGTTTCCTTGGATGAATGTTAACAAATTTTAAGTAGAACTGTAGATATTCAACATCTACATCCAAGTTTTTGGTGGTTAATTTAGTTTGGTATAAAGAAAATTGGCATTTCCTAGGTATTGTATGTAATGTAGCCTTGCATTTTTTTCCAATGGTAACTCTACAAGGAAATCTATGATGCTTCCCAACATTCCTTGATGGAATCCCTAATAAACCCATTGGCGTAGATTAGTGCACCTCACCCAGGATGATTCGAACTAGGAACCTATTAGCATTGGCACTAGCCATGGAATACCAATAATGGTTCCGTAACCTTTAACATGCCATCATTTTTTGTTTGGAACTCATCTCATTATATACATGTCCCTTGGTGAGTCATGTGGGTTTTTACAAAACTCATAGGAATGTCTCGTCAACTTTTGTTGGTTGATAATGGAATTTGGTATTGAGTAATTTACAAAAGAATGTGACATTTTACAAAACAATAAGGCATAAAATGTCCTCATCTTAGTATTCTCCAACACAATGTCACTGCAAATTTAATGAACGTAAATCATACATATTAAGTGTGTGTTGGTGTATAATAAATAGTATAAGTCTTAGAGAGTTGAGTCCTATCATACCTTGTGACCATTCAATGGTATTTAAAATGTCACAAGTATTTGTATCAATCATCACATTCATTATCATCATTATATTTTTATCCTTATGGGATTTCAACTATATCCTATTTAACCAGATATTTCTGGTTATGCAAATTGTTATTTGGAACTACTAACGATAATTGAGAAGAGGTATCTATGGAATTCATCACTATTTTGTCACTCTTAGAAGGTAAAGATTATATCCTTGTGGCAATTAACTATTTATCTTGCAAAAATGTGCAATTAAGGGCATACAGATCTCACCTTGTCCCCTTTTCCCTTTTTCCCTAAACATTCAAGGTAAAACCCTCACCTTGTCCCTTTGTAAAAGAGGCAAAACTTGTTACGAGGGACTTTCATAATACCTTTCCCTTTTCCCTATAAGGGTCTTCATAGTTTTTTATGACATTAACTATTGGAATGAAGTTTGGGTTTCTAAGGTAACCTAAACCAAAGTTGTTTTCTCCTTCTTAAGATAACCTAGAGTCAAAAGGAAGAGGCTTTCATGTGTAATCTCTCGAAAAAGAAGCACAAAATTGGAGAGATGAAATTTGATCCCAATCCTTCCAATGGATTCGCCAAGTAGTCAAATAACTTTCTACCTCTTCCATTATTTTGCAGCCTTATGAACTTTTTCTCTTCATACCACCCCATCCTCACCCACCAATACTCCTAATTAAAACACATTTACTTATTTTACACAACAATTTAAAACATTTATAAATCATAAAAAATTAATTAATTTAAATAATTCAATCATTTCTTATGATTATATGTTGAGATAATACAACATACGATCGAGATATATATATATATATATATATATATATACATGCAATTCAAAAATTTTAGTTGTCTAGGTGTATCATTTCACATACATGTTAGGCTATAATGATGGGTGTGAAAGGTTAATGCTAACCATATTACTATGATGGAATTATAATACATGTATAAGAATGTTGTACAATTCTACCTAATGCTACAAGTCATACCAACTATATTTATCCAAGTCCACACTTTTATAATTTTTTTGAGGTTTAAGCTTGTTAATGGATTTGCAAAATCATTTTTTTTGTAGGTTTATAAATGGATTTGTAAAACCACTCTTTATATATTTTGAGACTACGAACATAGCAAATAGCATTTAATGAATTCCAATTAGATAGTTGAAAGTAAGATTGTTATAGTGAATTCTTTAGAGCTTCATCATTAGTTATAAAATATTAAATGCTTGATGAAATATTTCTCTTTTATATATTTAAGTCATGTTTACAGAGAACTGAACGTGGAAGCTTATACTCTCTCGAAATTGGTGAAGTTTATCGTATGTTTGGATTTTGAAAATTTGTTGGATTGGATCCAGTTTTGTTGGGTGGTTCTCTCTTCCTGGATATTGGGTCTATTAGTATTTACCAAGTATAATTTTAACTATGATGATCATATTTTGATTGTTAGATCTGTTATAACTTTAAAACAACTTTTTGTAATATACAAAAGTTATTTTTCTTACTAAAAAAAAATACTCCTACAAATAATTCAAATCTCGCTATATAACATGTTATATAACCAAGGTTTCCTTGAATATAAAAAATATCTATATTGAAAACATAAAAAAGATATTATATTGAAAACATGAAAAAAATTAAAAATAAACAAAATAACAATATTAGCTTGGATGATAAAATCACATGTTCAACATAAATGTGTGGCTTTACACCCGAAACCCATTGTCTAATGAAAATTTCGAGTGGTGAGTGGTAGGAGTAGCATCATGGAAGTGAATTCAAATCCAAGTACCTTTAGGTTTTGGAAAGAAAATAAATATGGTTTTTTTCATTGGGACGATCTTTCACCACCTCCAACTCCGATTGTTTACCACTAGTATCAGTGTTCAAAGTCAAACACACTGCAATGCTAACATTCGTCATGCTCAAGCCCACTGTGTCACAACACTCTGTAATGAGGGACATTTGAAGGAGGCTCTACACATTTTAAATATTACAGACAACCATGTCCAAAATTCTCTCACATATGTGTGTCTCTTACAGGGTTGCATTAAGAGAAAAGCCTCACCAGAGGCCAAATTAGTCCACGCTCATATCATTCAGACAGGATTCATGGAGGGCATAGTTTTAGGAAACACCCTTGTCAATGTGTATGTCAAGTGTGGGGATGTGGTGGACACTTGTATAGTTTTCGATCAAATTCCTAAGTGAAATGTATGCTCTTGGACTGTCATGATTGCAGGTTATGCAAGGCATGGAGTTTATCCCACAGAGGGATTGGCACTCTTTCACCAAATGCAAAAATTAGGTATCAAACCCAATCAATTCATTTTTGATTATGTTATTCCAGCCTGTGCACACCTTGTAGCAAGGATTTCTCCCTGCTATAGGGACAGGAATGGCTCCCTTATGCCTATAGGGCACAAGGGTAGGTTCCTGCTAATGGTAAATGCAGAAAAACAAAATGGAAATAACAAAAGCAGAACAGTAAACTAGGCTAAGCTAATCTAAACAAGAATAAGAAGCAAATGGCAAGAACGTTAAACTAAATCTAACGGCAGAAAGAAGAAAATGAAGCTATGGTGAACCCCTCTGCAGAAAATGGGTTTAGGTTTCGCCTCCTTAAAACCTGCAAATAAACCCTAAGTTACAAGAACCTGCAAAACAATGTTAAATAAAACCTGCAAATGGAATAAGAGTTAGAAAACAAAGCATGTTAAACAACTAAGAAGCAAAAAAACACATAGGTATACCTTCTCTTGGGTGGAAATGGGCCACCATGCCCTAGCTCATGGGAGCACCTCTCTTGGTTGGGGAGCAATGGCTCAAATGGAAATGGAGATGGAGGGAGTGTGGGTGGCTTGAGAGGCAAATGTGTCTCAAGGCATCCACGGGCAGCATAACAATATGTAAGGGAGAAGTGTTTTGAGAGTGACCCCCCACCCTCCTTTTATAGCTTTTCCAAGGGGTTTTAGGGTTTTAAGCCCTTGGTCAGGGATTTATCCCCTTCTGCCCTAAATTTATCCCCTTTTTGAGGGCTTTAGCTCCTAAGGGGATATTTTGGGCTCCTTTTTGGGGTTTTTAGCCCTTTTTCTTCATCCTTAGGCTATTTTGGACTTGTGGGGGTCCAATGGAGGGTCTTATGGAGTGATATGAAGGTTGTGAGATGGTGTCCTTGGGTGGTGTAGGCCATTGAGAGCTATGTGGGGGATTTTTGGGTTAACAGATTTCCCCCTGATGTGTGAGGTCAGGAGCTCAACGTATGGCCGACGGACATCATAGGATTTGCTGTGTAGAGGTGGTGCTTCCGAGGCTGGGGCATGGTGGATTTTGGTTTTGTATTAATATGGTTCCCATCAATGGGTGAGATACAATAAATGTGTGACATGTATATGGATGAGGCAGGCATCCCCATGCTCATGACAATGTCAAAATAATCATTTCATCTAAGCTCTAAAATACAAGAGCCGATCATATACAACTGATGTTACAATGCTGGTTGCCTCCATGTGAGGCTAAATACAATACTGATCTGGTACATTGGACCCATGGCATTCTCATGGAATGCTATATATTCATGACTGACGGTCTACTGGATCTAGTACATAGCTATGTGGACTCACTGATTGAGAGTTAGAGTCTCTATGATACAAGTATGCTGCATCAATCATAAAGGTATATCGAAGCACTGTTGGGGCTTCTGAACACTGTTTCCAACGCAACTCAAAAATCACAAGGGACATAACCTGCTTAGGTCCCTTAAGTGGACTTCACCAATGTGCTAGAGTCAGGTGACATCTGGGGTCTTTGACCAAGTACTGTGTGGAACAAACCCTGTACGAATCTCGATGGTGCGATGATGGAGTTGAAGTTGAGCATGTGAGAAACAACCATCCCAAGAGGCACTAAGGACTCCTCTCAAGTGGTACAAGGAACTCATCAATGATGTAAATGAAACCAAGGTATAGGGAGCTCTGGGTCTATCCTCTGGAATATGTGTGTTGGCATCGATAGAGGGAGACCTACCTCTAGTCAAGGCAATGATGTTTCCTTGACCAGGGGAACGAGGGATAACCGAAGGGTGTGAAGCAATCTGCGGACTGAATCACTAAATTGGGGGGGAGGGGAGGGAAGGGAAAGAACTAAACAGGGGTAGGGGGGGAGTGGGAGACTCAAACTTCCTTTGTTTAGAGTATGACAACAGGGTGGTCCAAGCAGCAAATGAAACTAACTCAAGGGAATGGGATCATAGCTGTAATACCGGGAATGTCGCTACAGATGGGAAATAATTAGAGGAGGTGGACACTTTTGATACTGATGGGATCCAAGGAAGACACATTCTAGAGTACTCTAAACAAAGGCGACCCAATGTGGGGATGCTGCCAAACTTTTTTCTGTGGGGTGGTGTCTAGGGACACCATTGTGGTACGATCTCATGTATTTTTTGGCGAGCCCGAGAAGATAAATGCTTGATGGTGGTTTCAATTTTAGAGAGTCTAAAAGCAAAAATAAGACTCCAATGGGGGCTCTTTTTCGTTGGTAGTATCCTGTGTCGAAAAAAGGATAAAAATATACATAGGAGAGTTCACCCATCTTGTAGGGGATGAGAGACTTCTTTACCATTGGTAGTCCAATCAGGTTGGAAAAGGTTAAACCTATACTGACTGGACGGTCATTCAGATACTTTTACGAGCATGAACAAAACCAAGTTTGCTCGACAATATTTTCTTGATGAGACGGCTGGAAAAGATCTTAACGAAAACCGGTGGTGATATTTTTCGTAAAGTGCGTCCCCTCTGCCCGAGAAAGCATAAAAGTATGCAGAGGGGAACGATCTTGGCTTGAGTGTGCCAAGGAGGTCCTTTTCAATTGATGGTCTACATGGTCCACAAAAGGAGGTAAACAAGACGATGTAGATGCCCTTTCCTATACTTTAGTGAGTGGGAAAGGAAGCAGCTGCGCTCGGCTATCTTTTCATAGTTTTAAGGAGTTAGAAAAGAGCTTAAACGAAACTCTCATGTGTTCAACTGACTGCGGCGGCATGAGCGGTGCCCCATGTTGGGACGGTGGACAGAGGTCCAAAGCTCATTCACGTAGTATGGATGGAGTAGAAGGCTCTCAAACATACCAATACATGCATGGGATATATCATGGCAAAGGCTCGCGAGTCGGTGCGGTAGAGGCACAAAAACCGAGGTGGCTCTCAAACAGAGGTCAGGAGAGCGCGTGTGTGTGTTGCAGTGGATCAACTTGACTACATGTGATGTGAGTGCAAGTCCGTGGACACTTATATGCCAAATACATGGAAGAAAAAGAAAGGGTTTTGTGGATGATGGTCCAGATGTTTGCGTAAGGTGTGGGGAAAAAAAGACAATTATAAATACAAAAATAAAAGTAAAATTACAGTCCTTAATGGGCGGCAACCCGAAAACTCGCATGAGTTGCGATTGGGGATTGTGATACAAGTACAGGTCTGTATACACTTGCATCATCATGTCATGGCTCGTAAATCGAGGTGACTCATGGGAAATGGTCCTGAAATTAATTTGTTAAACATGAGATGATGGTCTCATAAGGAGGTGTAAATTTGAGCCCGGAGGTGTGAGAGGTGTCTCGAACTGGTTCCAGGTGACTTTGGAGTAGCAGCTGATGGTGGTTCCCCTGACTTGTGCTAAAAAACGTTGAAAAACAAGAAATAGAAAAAACTATGCTATAAGGGATTCATCGGGCATAAACTCTCTTGAGGTGGAGCCCATTGTGCGGCTTCTTCAAGAGTCGGTCATCTGAGTCAACGAAGAGGTGTGCCCCCTTGCCAAGATGAAGGTCATTGGTAAGGCAAGGTGATGGAATCTGGTCTTTTATGGGAAGAACCGATTCCACACTATGGTTTATATGGAATGGGGTAAAATCGAAGGCGGTCTTACATATATCTCCGTCATCGTGTAAATGGTGCCGAGATAGATCAAGTGGATCTTCCACGGTCGACGAGGCGAAATGGAAACTAGTGCTAGATATCATGAAAGTGGTATTGGTTGTGGCTTTTGTGGCCTTGCCCCCAGTCTTTGTTGGAGGAAGAGGGGCAAGCTTGGAGATGGGAGGACTCTTTGATGGACCTGGAGGTAGGTGCCACATCATCTCAATTGGATGGACATGATTCAACAAGGTATGGTAGGTGGTTCAAGGTAGCACACAAGATCTACCAGTGTGAAATCCTGTAGATTACGAGCTACCAAGATAGACTTACTCTTGATCTTGGATGGTAGGAAAATGAAAGGGAAAATAAAAAGGAAAAGGATCATGTTGAGCAGGAATGAACCCCAATGTTTCCCTGGTAAATGAGGTTTAGGTTGCAACTGAGGTTGTGGCTGTGGCTGGGGTTGCGGCTGTGGATGGAGCTACAACTGTGGATGGTGCATGTCGTCCCATGGGTATTCTGTGGCAGTCAGAGCTTCATGTATCTCCTCATCATTGCAGAAGCAATGAAGAGACAGGTCTGATGAACCGTCGTTGGAGGTGGAGATGAGCGGGTTTGTAGAACTGGACATCATGTAAATGGACATGGTGTCTGAAGAAGGACATGGTGGGTGAACTTCTTCGATCAAGGTGATCTCAAACTCAAGGGAATGGTGACGGAGGTCAGCGAGAGCCATTCAAAATTTGGGAAAATATTGGAAATGGTGGGAGTAATGTCCATACAAGTTGCAAAGGGCGCAAGCATGGTTTGTCCTCAATGCCTTGTTCCTGACTACTGGCGTGGTTGGGAGTTCAACCATGGGGAGGTTTTCATTTGTATCCGTGGCATCTAGATGCACACGGATCACTGGGATTTCAGGGCAATTCTAAGTTGGATGGCCCTGTTGTTCGCAGATGGCACAAGGTGGGACTTGTCGTGGTTCTGCGGTGGCTTTGGCATTCTTTCCCCTGGCCCTTTTGGGTTGGGGAGGTGCAGGTGCAGGTGCAGCGGTTGGCTTGTGCGGATCAGGTGGAGGGTGAGACTCAACCGCAATAGGTTGCACTAGGGTTAGCGCAACCTGAAGCATTTTTGGTTGAGCTGGTGGATCAAGATACCACACCGGGATCCCCAACGTAAAGTTGGGTGGGCTTAAGGTGGCCATGACTGGCTTGTTCATGACACCAGGTGGGGGAAAGAGGAAGGGAATTGTATGGATTGGAGATGATCCCACATAACTCCTAGCTAGTTGCATGTAGGTGTGTGGTTGTGGTTGCGACTGTCCATAATGCTGTGTTGCGGGTGATGTTGCGGCTGCTATTGGCGTTGCGACTGCGGTTTTTGTTTGGGTGCAGTGGTGCTTGATGAGACCATGCACAAGTCCACAGTTTATTTTTATGTCGGTGGTGGTGACACCAATGGGAAAGGAGCCGTCATGGTGGGATCGGTAAACAACCCAGGGCCCACATTCAACGGTGGGGAGGTTGGTGTGTTTTCAACCACAGTGTTGGTTGTAGGGACGAAATTAGTGTGCGTAGTCACCACTTGCGGCTCAATGGTGGTGATGGTAGGGATAACGTTGGCAGGTGCTGTTAACCCTTGCAGATAATGGTAGGTGAGCTAGTCAATCATCACAATCTTCCCTTTGTGGGGGAACATCATGAGTTGGAAGACAGTTGACGCGATGGCTCACATGGCGTAAATGTAACTCCTTCTGAGGAGGAGGTTGTAGTCCAGTTGATTGTTGATGACTTCGATGTCAATCAGGACTGTCTTCCCGGCTAACGTGATGGGGACATGGGGGAGGATTCCTTGGGATTTAATGGGATGTCAATCATAAGCCTGCAAAGTCGTGGAGGATGGTTGCAGAATTGGTGATCCAAGCTTCTGCCAAACCAAGGTAGACATGATGCACGTGGATTCCCCCTCATCCACTATGCATCGGTGCACAACCAAATTCCAGATGGACACTGGGATTTGGAAGGTGATAGTGGAGGGCATGCGTGGTTCCCCATTCTTCGTGTCAAAGGTGATCAGCTTGGAGTCAGAGGGGTCTACTTCCCCTAGAGTGGCTAGTAAGGGTTTTCGCTACGTTGGGCACATTTTAAGTACCTCAAGAGAGGACATGGTGGTTGGCGTTTGGGCCAAATCATCCACAATGCTATAGCTGACTCCAGCTCTAGCTGTGGCATTATTGGAAATTCTGTGTATGGGGGGGCACGGGAATGGGGGTAACTGGAGAGGTAGGTTGGCTATCTTAGACGTGGATGCTACTAATGAGTCGACAGGTTCGGTGGTGGTACATCACTGATTTCATCTAGTCTGTAAGTTGACCTCTTCATTGGTCATGGCTAGCAGGTGGTGAACACCTGTTTCGGCCGTGGGCGGTGCCCCTGGAGCATTGGGGTTGGGTTGGGGAGGGGGTGCGGTTGCCACCAATCCTTGGACTAGAATTTGGTTTTGAAGCACCATGGGGGGAGTTCCTTGTGGTGCCAGGTTGGGTTGTGCTTGGTTTGTAGCATTGGAAGCCTATTGGACCTCGTTTCGAATGGCTTGCTTGGCGTTCCCCATGAGGGGACACTCAAATGTGTAGTGCCCATAGACCTCACAGAGTGTGCATGGTTGCTTTGTGCATAATGGGGCATTGGGTCTTGGTGCATTTGGTCGCGGGGGGTTCTGGGTTGGCTGGTTTGCCGCAACATTGTTGGGAGGATTCGGTTGTTGACCACCTCCCTGCAGTTGGTTATTGCCTTGGTTGGGGGGCTGGTTGTTTCTAGATTTCCCTTGTTGATTGTTAGGGGCAGGCTGGTTGGGACAGTTTTGTTGTGCGAACACTTGTCCCAATGGAGTGGGTGTAGCTGGGGCGGGGGCTTGAACTTGTTGTACTGGCGATGCATAGTAGATTTGTGGGGGTGGTGGTGCCACAAATGTGGGAATTTTCCCACATACTGCTATGCTGGCCAAGCCATGGCCTGAGCCTGCTGCAGTGGCATAGGTTGTGCATAGTAAGTTGTCGCTCTAGACTGGGACATCATTCTAGCATAGTCTGGAGCTTGGTTTTGGTAAGCAACATTAGTAGTGTTAATTGGTTGTGGTGTGATGGTAGGTGGCGTCGGTCGAGGCTGTGGCTATTGGGAGACTGACCCTATGATGTCGTTCATAGCATGGGATTCCCTCGGTGCGTCGTGGTAGGAGGTACTCGGACGGGGAGCATATGGAATGACAGTGTACAGGTATCTAGACTGAGAGTAGATCAAGTCAAATTACTGTGCCTTCAGTAAGGCCTCTTCTTTAGATTGGGGACGTTTGGATGTGATGTCCTTTGCGATGGGTAGGAGCAAAGTCTTAAGGAACCAATCCAAGAAGATCTTGTCATCTAGTTGGATTTTGCATAAGTTACGGCATCGCCGCCACTCGTGGATATGGTCAGTTATGTGAGTGGCGATGCGTTGACGGTAGGATAGCAGGATCTCCACCCCCTCATCATATCTGACAGGGAGTTGGAAATACTGTAGGAACATGAAGGCTAGGGAGTTGAAGTCGGGGTACTTGGCTTGTGGCAGCTCGATGTAACGTTTGGCCGCGGCACCTGTAAGGGTGCATTGGAACAGCCTCAGCCTGATGGAGTCATCTACAATGCTATTGGATGAGCACCATAGATGGAATATCATTATGTGACTTTGGGGACATTTCCTTACTTTGCCTTCAAACTTCGGGATGTCTGATGGCAGCTTAGTTGGCATGGGTGGCCGGAAAGCTTGGTGGCAGATGGGTTCATTTGTTAATATAGCCAAATCAGGCAAGTTCAGCCGAGCCATGAAGGGCATATTTGACCCCAAGTTGATGTGGGATGGGGCTATGATGGTGGTGGGGTTTGCAGGTTCATAATGCATCTGCATGGCTAGGGGTGCTTGCGGTGGCACCATTGCAGATGGGCCAATGCCCCCAAGTGTTGTGTGGGGTCTGGTATGGGTGGCAGGGGAATTTCCCTCATGTATGAGAGTAGGGGAAATGTAGGTGGATGGTGCACTGCCCCCCTGTGTGGCAGGAGGGGTAGTGTGTGTGGAGGGGCCAATGCCCCCATGTGTTACCACTGGCCCATCTTGGCTGGTCACTATGGGTGGTGGCAGCTGGCTAATGACAGTATGCATGAATATGTTTGGGCCACTTGCCAAGTTGTGGGTGATAGGTTGTGATGTGGACATGGGTCCACTTGTTAAGGTTAGGCCGAAAAATGGATCTGAATTTGCACTAGCCAAGGGGATTGATGGTCCAGTATGGAGGTTTGGTTCTGACTAATATGGGTCTGAATCAGAATCAGAGGCTGTGTGGCCCTTTGATGGCGTGGGAGATTACTGAGAGCGGCTTCAATGGTGTCGATTGAGTGTTCCAAATGGTGGTGGTTTGCCTCTTAGGCGTGAGGAAGATCGTGGAGGATCAATTATGTAAGATTTATGTCTGAAACTTGGTGGGAATGATGTTTGGACCCCAGTTTCAGTGGCTTCCTATTGGCTGTAGGTGGTCACTCGGCCATCAAAACTGCTGGAAGACAGTGCTTGGCTTGTTCCTCATAGGTGCTTCTACTCAATCGGAAGGGGTCATTTCCCATTTTGCTTGGCAATTCCTCTCAGTGGCCAGCTACTTTGGGGTTCCTGTGGTACTCCTCACAATGAGT